>SSNP01000011.1:300167-491323 GCA_006937955.1 Pachypanchax playfairii
CGTCTGGCACTGCAGGATTTGAGTCCCTGGCGGCGTAGTGTGTTACTGATGGTAGCCTTTGTTACTTTGGTCCCAGCTCTCTGCAGGTCATTCACTAGGTCCCTCCGTGTGGTTCTGGGATTTTTGCTCACCGTTCTTGTGATCATTTTGACCCCACGGGGTGAGATCTTGCGTGGAGCCCCAGATCGAGGGAGATTATCAGTGGTCTTGTATGTCTTCCATTTTCTAATAATTGCTCCCACAGTTGATTTCTTCACACCAAGCTGCTTACCTATTGCAGATTCAGTCTTCCCAGCCTGGTGAAGGTCTACAATTTTGTTTCTGGTGTCCTTTGACAGCTCTTTGGTCTTGGCCATAGTGGAGTTTGGAGCGTGACTGTTTGAGGTTGTGGACAGGTGTCTTTTATACTGATAACGAGTTCACACAGGTGCCATTAATACAGGTAACGAGTGGAGGACCGAGGAGCCTCTTAAAGAAGTTACAGGTCTGTGAAAGCCAGAAATCTTACTTGTTTGTAGGTGACCAAATACTTATTTTCCACCATAATTTGCAAATAAATTCTTTAAAAATCAGACAATGTGATTTTCTGGATTTTTTTTTCCTCATTTTGTCTCTCATAGTTGAGGTATACCTATGATGAAAATTACAGGCCTCTCTGATCTTTTTAAGTGGGAGAACTTACACAATTGGTGGCTGACTAAATACTTTTTTGCCCCACTGTAAATGTGCAGTTGGTTTGTATAAATTGCAGTTTCCTATGAATTTCATCAAGGCTTAATGTCAGAGAGTGGTAAACAGGAAAACAGAGGAGTAAAATGAAATGCTTTGGTCATGTTGCACTAAAGACAAACACTGGGAATATAATGACATTCACAGGAAACCGCATTTACTGTGACGAAGGTAGGAGACTATATGCTTCAAATCACATTTGTCACTCTTGACATTCCGCTTGGTGACCGACTTCTATATGCAAACCATTTTGTTTTCCCCAAGTTCTTCAAAGCTGGAATAAAAGTTAAACTGTCTCCGTCAAAGCGTGTGTGAAATAAAATCATTTGGGAGCCTTGTCTGCAGGCATGCTGTGCACATTTGAAGAGCGCCAACGAGTAAACCACTGCATAATCTGATGAAAGTGTGTAGAAGAGATGCTGCACAGCTCATGGTTTATTATAAACGGGACTTTTCACACCCCACGGCAGTCAAGTAAAAATGACTGTAAATACAACTATGTTGTTAGACTCACCTAGGAATGAATTACTTTTAACTGCTGAACAACTTCATTTTTTACTGTTTGCATGAACATTTTAAGAAAAATAAAACTCGTGCGTGGTGTCACTACTGAAATGTTTTTTAAAAAAGGAAAGAGACGATTTTGGTAAGAATTTTTTCTTCTTGCAAGTTTGGATGAAATGCTTTCAAAGTGATTTCTATTGGTATGGCAAAAATGAGTCTTTATTTTATTTCTTAGGAGAAGTTGATGGAATTTTCTAAAGTGGAAAAAATATCTGGAAAAAGAAGCAAATTCATCAAAACAATTTAAAGGAGATGTTATAAGTGCAGAGGAAAACCAACACGACACACATGAAAGTTCAAGACAATTTTTTAAATTATTCATCATAGAAGTTAACAAAAACGGTCAGACTGGAGACAAAAATGTGTTTCATCAAAGCTGCATGTAATTTTCTTTTCTGCCCACTGCAATAACCTGAAATAATCATTTTTTATTTTTATTAAAATCATATTTTTTCTTGAGTTTAACAATATAGTGTTTAAGTTATTCAGTTTAACATCAGGTGCAGACCAAATCCTACACAAAAGTGTAGTAAGCCGTTACTTCCCTCAAAACTGGAATAACACAGCTATGAAGCTATTGAAAGAAATGCAGAGGTTAGAAGAGGGTAAAGGTCATGTAAAGGTCAGATTTTACCCATAAATTCACACTGGTGGCATAGAAGTGAAGCCGGTAACTCCAGCTTGCTTCCTAAAGGTGTATTTGATTCACTAATAAACCAACTTCCAGGTGGGTTTTCTTTTAACTCTGTCTTCTACAGTTTCTAACACATAACAGTAAAGGACACAACAAGTGATGGCTTGCTGGTTTAGCTGTCAAGCTAGCTATCTTCTCTTTATCTAGGTCTCACCTGTGTCCTGGACAGTTCAATCCATCCAGCTCCGCCTGGCTTTTCCACTGTGACATTCGATTAGTGGCCCAATTACAAAAGCATTGCTTTAAGGTCACTTTTTCCAACTTGTGTCAGGGTGAGAGACCAAGACACGGACTGAGGTAATTTAAGACCAATGAGCGGGTAAGAAATAACAGCAGGTTGATGAACAGATTCAGAAAAAGGTATCTGAAAAATCTATGAATAAAAATTGTATAAATACAATTTCAATGCTTTGTTGTCATAGGTTGAGGGTTTTCGGCTCAGTCTTTGGTGGCTTTTCATGCAAACAAATCCATATGGACAGCTTCATATATTCAGACAAAAATTGCTTTTGACATCACAAACATTTCAGCCTAAAACTGTAGGTGGAGCCTACTTGCAAAATATTACTGCTCTCTAATCCAATATAATTTTGAGAAGTTTGATGCAATTGAGGGATGTGTCCAGACAGATGTGACTAAATGACTTGCAATTAGTCAGCAAGTGACCAGATGGGTCCATGTTTAATAAAAACTCCTTGAAATCTTGTTTCAGGGTTTCAGAAATTGAAATCTTGGTGATACAATGTGGAGTGACTGGAGTCTGTAGCCACACTGCATTCAAGTAGCAAGCTTTCTAGAAATAGTACATTTACTTGGTTTGCTTTAAGACCAGTCATGTAATTATTTATAATTATTTCAAGTTCCATAACTCTGTTAAAAAGGCTAGTGTGTAACCTAAGGCAGAAACAAAAAGATGCATTACAAAAAGAGTAGTCATACAGTATAAATAACACATTTTATTATGGGGTGGTTGGCGTTTAATACCATCACCAAAGAGAGGCACTTTCCCACTAGTAGAGAAATACTACACTTTCAGTTAGAGACACACTAAAAGATCTAAAAGCACATGTCTAGGCAACTCCTTGAAGACTAAACAAAAGCGCTACTAGCTTCTTTCTTCTATAGTCACCTGAAAGTTAACTGAACGTGTATTGCAGACTAATAAAACCAAACATTCTTGATATGATTATCCTGGGAAAACATGAGTTGTTGTGTAAGAACAAGCTTGAATACTGCTGTCACTAAAGCAATCGTGTGCATCCTAAGATTATTTTTCAAAAGGTGATTCATCTTATTACTCAAATTGCTAAGCTGAGACATAATTGGCATTGAAAATTTACTTATTAAGTTCAAGTGAAATAAATAAATCAGTAGCATATGTGAACAAATCCTGTAAGACTTACATGTGCTGTTCCTTAAACAGAGAAAGTTAATTCAACCTTATTAATGTAAAACATATCGGCTTAACCTGTTTTCTCTCATAGCGGTAATTTTTTTTTGTTTAAAGGGAAGTGGGCCTTATGTTAACTGGATCTTTGTCTTTTAACTGTACAATTAGTGAGACAACAGTAGCAAAAAAAAAATCACTCACTTGCACTAATTGATCTCTAGTCATAATTACAACTATCAATTGTGAGGCACATGGCACATCACAGAGGGCACTATACTTTGGCTCCAATTTCAATTTAGACCTGCTGAGTGACAAACTATTGTGGCAGAAAACCGAGCAATGGAAGATCACTCTTACATGTACGCACAGATACTCACACACCTCAGTTTCTCACCAAATTTGCAGGGATGTAATTTAGCATATGTTGCTGCTACGGCCCGGCATATGAACAGGTGGAGGCGAAGATGGTGTGAATGGCTCAATACGCAGCATGGTAGGGGTGGCACCTTCTGTCACAGTCTTGGGCAAAACTTAAGTTGGACCCTATCCTTGGCCACTGCTGATTTCAAGGGCTGAGTTATTAGGAAGCTGGGATTGGTTAATCACACAGTTTTAACCTGATTGGATCCATCTTCCATAACTGGTTTGTCCTTGAGCACCGCTGAGCACTGAGAGCTGGTAATGCCATGCTAATGCACTAATTCAAATAGAAAAGAACGATTCCCTAATCTCACTCAATTTTATTTTCTTTTTTTGGAAGGAATGTTAAAGCAACAATTACAGTGTCCTTTGTGATTATATTAGTTTTAAAAAATAGGCTCAATGGGTGGAAATCTCTTCTGATGTAGAGAAACTACCAACAAAAGCTGTGCCGAGGGCAGGATTAGCCCATGAGAACTCTCCCACATCGAGCAGTCATTGACATGATGAAGGACTTGTAAGAAGCTGGGGAACTGATCTTTGTCAACGCCAGCCACTTCTAATTGTCTAGCACACCAGATTAGGGCTTACTTGAGGCTCTACATGGGGAGCCCTGGGTACCCTACGGGACAGTACCTTAGACTCTCATGGAGTGACAAGAGCTAACACACAGTTTTGCATCATGCTCTGAATAATGCAAATCCTGTCACCCCTCCACATAACGAGACTCAGGTGGTTTCGCACAGCATCATCTGTAACGGTGACAAATCCCAGCGTGATGCAAATTAAAACAGTGTATGAGATTATTCTCACCATCGTGCACAACCTCCACTGAATTAAGTATCAATAAATTTTGCCAAACTGAAATGACTCTAAGCTACTGATAAATGTTCAGCTGAAACCCCCATTAATAGAACTGTTAGTCTAATGGCAAACATAACCACACTTATTCACTCACATATACACAATGTCCTCAATTCAGATTTTAAACACAGATACACACACGCACACACCTTTTCATGCATTTTAGGCTAGTCCCAGAATCCCAGTAGCAGGTCGAGGAGACTGTTTCTGGTCTTGGTCACTTCTGAGGTCTGGGCCCCCAGGCCTCATTCATCACAGCTGCTTCTGTCTGGAGCTCTGTTTTATGCTCAGGCCTTTCTTTTTTTCTGCAGACTCTGCATACTAAGTTGCCCAAGGGAAGCAGAGGCAAAGATGGACACTTCAGTCAGGAGATGGTGGCAAACACACTTCAAGCCATCCAGTCAGGGTGAGTCTCTCTGACAGCCCAAACTTGACACACAAACTCTGCTGAACACAGAAGGCACATCTGGCTGTAGTCAGTGTCAGTGAGAGCACTGCCAGTGGAGCCAGTCACAAACTATAAATGAATACCACTGGCATTGCCCCTGTTGAGGAAAAGATTGTCTTGGCTCAAGATTTCCGAGTAAATAATGAAGTATAATTTTATATGGTCGCTTTTAAAACAGCAACTTGCCGTAAATTATCTTACGATGACAGATATGTCCAAGATTATTCACTTTTACTGCTGAATTTCAGCTTAAACTGTCCCTAAACTATACACATAATGTGGGGAATGGGTAAACATAACAAGATGATGTATTGTTTTGGACAGCAATTCTAGCTCCTCTCCATCTCCCTTTAGGGCAAATGTGAAGCCTTAGCCTCACTGCGGTGACTCACCCAAGGCCATTTTTACACCTCAACACCTTGGCCTGATGAGACAAACCGTGCATGATAATTACGTGTGACTCAACAAGCCACAGGCACACGGTTATGCCAGCACAGTACTTCTGCATGAATGTTGGCGCAACTGCGTTAATACGTCTGACGTTCTTCAATTCCCATTTAGCTGGTTGCTTAGATCTTTGACCTCAGAAACAGGCATAGCAATGACAAGTATGAAAAAAGGCGGCGGTAGGATGTGATTATTAGTCTAATGCATTAGATGTGATCACACAGGCTCTTCGGTGATGAGGAAATCATTTCTTGTAAGACTCCACACCGATAATTACAATTACATTAACCTCTGCCTTCTTAATTCAGGACCTCATAACAAATCATCTCAGGTCACAGACCTCTTAAAACATTTCTTCACCCTAGTTTTCCAGGGTGCAGACAGAAATCAAGTTGTAGGAGACACACGCTGTGTCTTTATGAGGAAGAAATGAAGTATGCTGTATTGTTGCCTGCTGGAACAATATTTCTTTGTTACACTGTCAAAGATGGATGAATGCTTTTGATTGCGCATGTGAAAAGAGTTTTCAGTGAGGACAGGTTTCAAACTGGCACAATAATTAGAATACCTCAACTGAAAGGAAAATAATTAATTAATCCACTGAAGTCTCACACTTAATGACCGTCTTCTCTGCACTCATGTTGTGTTATTTGGATGCTTCTAATGATGTGTGTGAGAGATTGCGATGAGCATTACACTTCCAGAGAGACACACACACACACGCACGCACACACAAACCACCTCCTGCATCTTCTTTTCTTTCTTGTCATACAATCAATCTGAAATGAGCTGCTACCAAAAACGAATACAGGTACCACAGACAGTAAACGCGATAAGGCAGACTGACAAGTATTTACTCAAATATGTACACACACATATACACCACGGGTTATGCATATCACACAAAAAAACTCAGTAAACATGGTGAGATTTCAAAGGTTCGTGGAACATTTTTCATAATGGGATTATTAAAACATGAGTAAAAAATCTATTACGTGTTTATTCACTACAAAATAAGCTTTCACATGCAAACCAAAAAAAAAAAAAAGAAAAAAACATGAAATTAGAAGTTTAAAATGTCATGGGTAAAGCTCTTTCTTGTGCTTGTAGTTGCTTTGCTGCACACTGTTATCAGCATGTTGGTAGGCGTACACGGAATCGCATGTGGAAGCTGAAAATGAGGCTGTCATTTCAAATGGTGTCAAGTAGTGAAACTGAGGACATATGATTTTACGTGAGGAGATTACACTGAAATGGACTGAGAGCTGAAACGTGCACCAATCAGCCATAACATTATAACCACTGACAGGTAACTCACTCTTGTTCAACCTGCATGTTGGTATGTTGACACCTACTGTAAGTGTTTTTGCAAACCCAACTTGGTCTGACAACAAACTGCACAGCAGCAGCGTATAATGGTAAATTTCCTGAGGTTCATTAGACAGGCAGTAAAGCGTCAGCCTGAAAAAAACGGGAAAATTCACACACTTGACATAATAATCAGTCGCATTTGTGATCGACAAACAGCAGTATTTGGCATATGAGGTTATTACCTACCATTTACATTTGTCTTCTTGGGTTGTTTTGTTTATTCTACAGCACAATGCACAATCTTCTATTTCAAAATCATTTATTTGAGCTCAGCTTGCAGCAAAAATATAATCTTTGTTATCAAACAGACATTATCATCCTCACATTTTCTGTCTTTTCCTGTATCGACTTGAATTATTTGGTGTATGAAATATCAGATGTTGAAGAATGCTCAGAATTGATCCTATATCTAACCATACATCTGATCTTATGGCAAAACAACTAACTTTATAATCATTACTAAATGTTATTGAGATTAGATGGCTGTTTTAAAAACAACTGGGTATTGTTCAGGTGAAATTATTGTCTTGTTGCCCTTTGAGAAGTACATTGAAGCAGACAAAGTAAATCCAAATTTTTTCTTGCAAATTTAAAGAACTGCCATTGGGCAAAGGAGGCTTTTGACAATAATGTTAAAAAAACAATATCGCTTAATATGGAAATTGACGAGGAAACAAAACATTACCAGTTGTAAAATAAATTAAAGTCCCAGTCAGAGATAATTGTTTTATCTCTTGACAATAACATAAATGGGCTCTGAGAGCATTTCTGCATATGTGGGAATATGCATATTTTATTATTTTGTGATTGCAACAAAAGCAAAAAAAAATAGAAAAAGTGTCTCTCTATAGTAATACTTTATACCAATATAACACAACATGCCCTTTGGCTTACTCTGATTTGCATCTAGATAGCTTTAATTATGAATAAAAGTCAAGTTTCTCGATTGGATGAGGTGGTGGAGAATCGATTGGAAAGCATGCATAATGACAAAGGGCACAGCACCGCTTTCCATCAACTTAAAAACCATATCAGGGGCACAGCAAATAACCATTCCAGTGCTCTGCAGGTTGTACACACTATTGTTTTAACCATTTATATAGCCATTGAATAGCCGCATCAGATGGAAACCAGAAATTATTTTCAAATAAACACATACATATATACATTCTCAAATTCAAAGTTTCCAAATCGCCTCACTGTGACCTAAAAAGGTATGTTTATTCAAATTTAACATTTGCTTCAGAGGAAATTTGAAGTGGATAAACAGAGTGTTTATCCAACATCTTCGTATTTGTTTGTTTTTCTCTAATTAGCGATGACACCTCAACTTCTATAAGAATTCCTTGCAAATGAAAACTACATGTTTAATAGATTTGTTTCTCAAAAACACTTGCAACACATAGTTTAAGTTTCGAACGTTTGAACAAAATGACAGATGAAAGGCTAAAAGATAAAAGGGAGCTTTTTACTCAAGGCTCAGGTGGCGTTATCAAAAACATTTAAAAATCTGCTATTCATGCTGAAAATCCTTAAAAATATTTGATCATTACATTGCTGTTTCAAGACTTTATGCTTGAAAAGGTAGATGTGTAAAAAAATGCAGCAAGGCCAATAATAATTTTTAGTAAGCCATACTAAAAGTAGCTCAGATACATTTAAAAAGGTTTAAATTTAAGCTAGTTTTCAATACAAACTGCACATGAAGTCATTCCGTTCATAAAAATAGATGCTGAACATTTGCTTTAAGTTGCCACCTGGACTTCTTTATAATTCCTCGTATGACCTGAATTTAATATGGACATTATTTCCAAATATTGCCCCTTTAATTACTGAGCTTAAAGCAGAAATGTGCAGCTGTGCGTCCTTGCTGGCAGAACAGTCTGCCTCCACCAAAGCCTTTTGAAGGTTGCCACTTTATAGAAATCAGAGCAAAGTATCAAACATGTTGTATGCACATTAAATTAACAGCAAACAACAAAGAACATTTCCCACTCAGGCCATCTGCTGAAACAAGATGTGAATGAAGAGAATAGAGACTTTGTTTAAATTACAGAGAGCAGGCAGCAGGATGTTGGTGTGTTGGTCCAAAAAATATTACAAGCTTCCAGATAAATAAAATCACCATTTTGTTATTAATGAATAAATCACAAAATTCAGTTTCTAAATGATAAATATATTATTTTATAATATAGTTTAAAAGCACCCTGTGTTTCAACGACATGTAATTTTGTTCTATCATTTACAGCTGCTTGTTTCCATGGGAAACAGTAACAGTGACCAGCTGTAATAATATACGGCAACAGATTAAAGGTACAATATGTAAGAATTTTACAGTGAAATACTCACAACAGTCTAATGTCCCACTGATGTTGAAAGCATAGTTACATCGTAACAGATCTCGATCTCAGCCGGCTGTGTGGTCGCAAGTTTTTGTCATTTTAAAAACACTGGTCCGGGAAGGAATCATTGTTTCCCATAATTATTTTGCATCCAGACTTCCTGGTTCCATAGTGAATCACATGTGAGTCTGCAAGGTTGCCAAGTCTTCAACACAAGCAGCTGTAATTCCACAATGACCAGCAGCAAAGAATTAAAGAAGCAGCCCTGAGGTAACTTGTAGTAAAGCTAAGAAACCACGACATCCTTTCCTGTAAATACAAACAACTGAGCAGCGGAGCTGCACCCCTTGTACCGGTGCAGATCACGTGATGGGGCATTCAAACGCACTTAGGTAAATTCAACGCTGAACAAATAGGCCTTCAGACATTCCCCCAAATTGAACAAATACAAGAGAAACAAAATGAGGATCAACATTGGAACTGGCAACCCAGCAGAAAAATCAGGGAGGGGAGGGGTTGAGTGCCTGAGAGCAGATGTTTTTTTTTCTACATGAATTGCGGGACTCGGATTTGATGACAAGGTATAATTCTTACATACTGTACCTTTAAGAGGTTTTTCTTTTAGAGATAATTCAACCCTGTTTCTTAAAGAATTTTGAAAAACGTGAATCAAAACATCCTTGAAAAGACTAAAATGATTGTAATTTCTCTGAATGACAGAAAACGCTTGGAGTTTTCTGAGCACTTTTTATTTGTCTGTCAGAGCTGCTGTTTTTTTTTTTTTTGACCTCTCAAAAACAGAACTGAATCTCAGTCTCTAACTGGGCTCCAACTTTCGCACAAGGCTTTGACTATGGTTTGATTGTTTCCAGCCCACTTCATGAGCATATGGTGTTCCTGCCTCTACTGATGGACTGAATCAGGACGTAATGGTTTATTAAAAATCACCAACACTGCTGGCACAGGGAGAAATGATTAGTGAGATAAGCAGGGGATATGAGCTTAATGGAATCAGAGGTGGCTCAAACAAGATTAAAAGCCTTTTCCACATCACTGCCATTTCCCCTCCAATTCAGAAATTCGTTTAATTGAAATTCTTTTAATTTTCTTTTTAATTTTCTCTTCAAAACCCCTCCTGGAATTGCACCCAAAGATGAATAATAGACTGAGCTATGGCTATGACACAAAATTTATTACTCTTAAGTCAGTCAGTGTGTCATCCTGAAGCTCTTATGTGAAATGATTAAGAGTGGATTTTGAAACAGTTTCTACTTTGCCTGAAATATTAAACTTTGAGACCAAGTTCAGTTTAAATGGATAGTTTTAAAACAAGATAATCATACCGTGTCAGTTAAATACGATGAATGTTTCCATCATTTTGTTTGTGTTTTTTTCTGCACAAACTTGTGTTTTAACCAACTAAAATCCCAACAGTAAACTTGTCAATAACCTGCTAAGAGACAGATTTCATAGCAACAGAGACGGGGAAATGGGGGGGGGGGGGGTTGGCTGCTGCCAGTCAAATATGAATGTAGGGGTCCTGCAGTGTGATACCCTGTCAAACGCTGAGCAGTCTCTGTGGTTTGTAGCCCAGGCCCTTCAGAGAGGCTGCGCACAGGATGAGAGGCATAAATAAGTCTCTTCTGTCAGAGGAAACCACAAAGCTGTCAGCTGAAGCAAACGCAGAGCCGCAATACGCAGTGCCCAGCATGCAAAAAAAAGTTTGCACCTATCTAGAGTTGTCTCCTATTGCAGGAAGAAATCAATAAGTGTCATGTAACATAATACATATGAATATGAAACATGAATATGTGCATGCCAGCATTTGCAGACAATAACAATACCAAACTTAAACCTAAAGGGAAAGTTTAGAGTTTGAGAAGGGGAATTAGGAATAGTTCTGTATGAATTGAGTAATTTAACTAATTTAAACATTTTAAAAAAGTTTCCTAAAAGCATTTTTTTCTAAACTTTTACACTGCTGTACATTTTTACATGTTTTTTACATATAATTCTATGGCTATTTGCAGAAATTTGCAGCAGCGCTAGCCATGTGCTGCACTTCTGGTTCAGTATGTAATACTTCCTGTTGGAATTTTAAAATATTCCTACCTGAAAAAATATACATAAAAAAATTGACTGCAATTACAAGATTCATGAAATTGTATATGCATGAAGTTCTATACAGTTTTTAGATTGGCAATCAAAGATGATAGAAACTGGCTCCTCTGTGACTAGCTTTTAGCTTGATAATCAGGTCAGAACTGATCTCAGTTTCCCATATTATGTCACTTAAAGAGCCATTTGCAGCATGAAAAACATTAATTGTGCACAACCTTTTCCCATAAACTTACTTCAGAAAATCTTAACCATTCCTTTAAACAATGTCCTACTTAGCGCCGTCAAGAAACCCTCTCCTGGTTCAAGCCAGACAGTAATCTTCCATTTTCATCTCTACAGCATTTTTAGACTAAAATACGTCTGAAGTCTCATAGTTGATGTGACAGGCTGAATGTGGTTGTGGTTCAACTCCTGGCTGACTGATGAAGGGCGAGGAGATGAATGGGGTCTCATCAGGTCATGTTGAGAGAACTCAAATGGCAAAAAAAGCTCAAAGCCTTTCTCAGATCTCTCTCAATCGGTCTGTCAGATGGGGATGAAAAGTGCCCACACTGAACATACCCTGTGTTCACACTTTAATGTCATTCAGATTGCCTTGAGAGCACCAGAGAGAAAGTGGGTAATTATTTTGCAGTTTTTAAACAAGGCTTGTGTAAACGGTTTCTCTTCAGTCTGGAGCCAGGGTTACATAAACAGTGAGCTGCAAAAACATCTGAGAATATTAGATGAAAAGAGGACGTGTCAGAGATGGAGAAAAGAGCTCCTCTATATACAGTGTTTGGAAAGTGAAGCGAGTTCAAGTGCTCCGTTTGTTCTGAAGGTCATAGCTCAGTCTGTCTGTCTTCATTACATCCAGTCTTGTTTTATGATAAACAGAACAATACCTCAGACTAGGAGCTCGACTGTGAATGTGAGAGCTTGGCTGACAGCGTATTTAATATTTGTTATGCTTTGAACTACAGCACACAGGGTGCACTCAGAGTCCCTGCCCGAAGCCAAACGAAGCCGAGCCTCATAAAGGTATTTCATCAGTTTGAATCAAGATGCCATTACAGCAGGATGCACACCAAACAAAAGCAGGTGTTGACAGGAATTCATAACACACTTCAGCAACAATATCAGACTAATCTAAGGGCCTGATTCCATTTTCAGTCTAAATTATTATTAGATATAATATGCAGGTGAAAATAATGGGAATTCGTTGAAAATCATAAGATTTATAAAGTAATCATTGCATGTGGCCCGGTGTTGATCTGAGTCATAGTTACAAACAAACAACCCCTTTCATACAGGAGATGACAACTAATTGAATCATGTGTGAACGGTTGCACTTAAGCTTTTCCTACACAATTTGAGATAGAAATAATTCTGGACAGAGCAACATAAACAACACACTCGCCACGGCAGCAGTGTGAACTTCTAGTTAATGGAGACCAGTGAAGGTCAGTTATTTTTGGTATTAATAAATAAACAAAAAACTGCAAATCACAACATTTATTAGCTGCAGCATTTTTCTTTTGCTTATTATTAGCATTAGAAAAAAAAGGAACAAAAAAAGATTACAATGATTAATTACTAAAAGATTAAAAAAATCCAGTTTTCTGCAATATTGTTACTTTGGTATATTCTAGGATTTTGTTTCACTCTTAAATGTAATTTGACAGATAAATAGTATTTGTATTGTAACATAACATTCTCAATGTTTTTATGTAGGATCAAACTTCTCATTTTGAAAAAATAAAATAAAATAAAATAAAATGCCACACTGTGTAGTTTGTATTCTCCTACATAAATAAAGCTTGACTTGAACTGAATTAGCGGCTCTGATGTCTGTGTCAGAATGCTGACACAATCATAACATTTAAAAAAATCATACATTTTACTTTTTAAAACGGATGTAGCAACGACAGCTGTAGTAGTTCAATGTCTGTGTTTCCACAAACATTTTAATGGTCTGTAGAGCTGATTTAATTATCTGTATTAAATAGAAAACATTACCCTTTATAGGTCAGTGGAGTTAATTATTTTAACAGTCTTAGTCATGCTTTTTTTCCCCCCATTTCTGATCAAAAGCTGGTCTGGACAAAGCAGAGCAAAATCATTTCAAAAGGACAAAAAACTTGTAGCAAATGGCCTATTTAAAAATATGTAATTAGAAATAAATACAAATAATTAAAAGAGAGAAAACTGCTTGAAAGCATCACATTAAACACAATATTATGATAATAAACAAATATTCTTTAAATACTAAATTGGTTTTTAGGTTTAAATCATATGGAAGTTGTTGTTCAGGATTCAGTTAAATTTTAGTAAAACTTTTAGATTCAACAATATTTATAAAATGGCATTATCACAATGATTTGAATTATTGGGTTTAGAAAGAAAAACCAATCCTAAAATACCCCTAATGCAGCAGATCACAATTAATCTGAACTTTAGGTGACATTTCAAAAATTTCCAAAGCAAATGAATAAAAACATCAACTCGCATTAGCATCCAAAAACAAGGGAAAGATAATCAAGACAACACAAGAAAGTTTTAACAGTTAAGAACACTCACAGAAAACTCTTGCATGAAAGTAGAGACGAGATCATCAAGATTCCCAGAGAAGAGTAAATATCTCAACTATGACGCTATTCTTTGAGAAAATCTTGTCTGAGTTTAAGGTTTGCCCTCTTCAGATGAGACGGCAGAATTACTTCACATCAAAGACAGAAAATCTTACCAGATTTGCCAGAATACTTTGGCTTCGTATCCTTGAGATTAGATTTGATGTCCATCAAAAGCTTTTATGAAAAAGTCTGTGGTCTTCACATTACAGAGTGAGAGTGCTTTTTATCCCCTAACTGTGAACAAATCTAATCCGATGACTCCATAAAAGAGTACATTTTCATTTCAGAAGTCAGGAGAGACTGTTATCACTGATAAAAAAAGTCATTCATCTCGTTGATTTGACTGAATTTTAAGATGTGTTAATTCCTGACAAAAATTTATAAACGATCAAAGCATGAATCAGATAAAGTTACAGGTTTATCAATAAGATATTTGTCTTTATTGTATGTAAATACTGTCATGAGCAGCCCAAATGCATGTTTTAATACACTCGACTCTTCCTCAGCACAGACCTCCGCTTTCTAGTCAAAAGGAGCTCATGGAAGCAGAAGAAAAGTTTGAACCTGATTACAGCGATGCTTTAGCTATGCTGGCTGAGCAGGGACAGACTCTGGTGCACTGTCAACATTCGGCACATAAATAGTAATTCTGTGCTTCAGGCAAGGAGAACACAAGAGTGTACTTGGGACCACTCTGCAGGGCGACAGCTTCTTAACGGCCTCAGCTGAATGAGAAACTGCAAACACAAAGAATAGAAAGTGATGGGAAACCCCTGGAACATTACCTTCTCTTTTTAAAGGGTTTAAGATCAGATGGGAAAATCTGTTGATGAATATTCTAATAGAAGGAGGTTTATTGTTGGAAACTCAAGGAATTGCAGATTATAAAATAAAAAAAGAGCTGCAGTTTGATCTAGAGGATCATGTTCTTTGTTTTAAAAATGAAATTCCCTAATTAAAGTTTGAGCCATTTTGCTCTTAAAAATATTACTTTTAATACTGAAACCATATTAGATTTAGTCCTGGTTTGGTCCCGATGGGGCAAACCCAGCAATACAGACCCAACCAGCTGAAATAAACAACATTATAGAGGAGAAGAGAGCCAATATCAGATATTGCCCTAAGAGAGTGTAATAGAAAAGGACTTGTTCTGTCACAGCCTCTCATTGTGATAGAATGCCACATGCTCTCTTCTGACAGTGTGATATTGGCTTGGCATGAGCTTGATGAATGTATCAGCTGAAAGTCAGACAAACCCTTGTTTCTTCCTGGTGCCGCACCTTCTGAGATGTTTATGCTACAGAGTAGAGGCAAACATGATGTAGAGGGGAATAGGATTGCTATCTGAAACAGCAGGCAGATACGGTTTTAATTTTAACTATTATTAGAAAAAGAATGCTGTTACTCGTTGCGATTAGATGCAAAGCCACTTGGGAAATTAGGCTTCGTAGGATATTTTCAGAGGATGGTCCAAAACATCCTGGCGCATAGACACGTCTGAGGGGGAAGAGAAAGGGGGGTGCAGAGAGAGAGAGAGCGTGCAGCAAACTGTCCGAGGGCACGTGATGACTGATCCCTGACCACCTGGCTTCCTGCCAGGGTCAAGCAATTAATGCTGCCCTCCTTTGATAATTTCAGACAGCCTGGGGTGGATACAGCGGACCAGCAGAGAGCGTCCAGGTAAGGAATGTTGCACGAGGCACAGATGAGACAGCTCAGGTGAAGGTTCAAGCTCTGGTTGCATTGTTAACATGCACAGCTGTTTAAAACATCAGAAAAAATAAACTGATTTTCTTAATTATTTCAGCATTTGCATAGTAATATGGCATAAACACACTTGGTTGTCTTTAGGCACTGCCACCTATGCCCAAAGGTTCATCAACCTCCCTTTTTCTCTGCAGGTAACACAGCGATAAACGACAGTTTAAAACTTTACACATTAGGTGATGATACAAATAGTGCTTAACTTATTGGCTTTTAGCATTTTTAATTCATATAATTGTGGGCGTTTTACCAATGAACAAACCGCAAAGTGCTAAGAAGTTAACTGTACACAATTTAGATTCCAGCCATGAAGCTTTTACACTACTATTACCTCCTTAATCTTTCTTTTTACTCTTCATTTTTCTCATGCAGTTAACCTCAATGGGCAGAATTATCACTGAAACCCTGGCGAGTTTCAACACGAATCATTCTGCAGTACAAGCCTTGTTGGATGAGCTTAACAAAGAAGTGTCCTTGTCAATCAACACTGATGTGGATCATCAGTACTGTGAAAGGTAACAGTCAATCACTGGTATAATTTAAGGATTAATATTCAGAGGGTTAGACATTTTGACAAACCATAATCATACCTGGTAATGATGTAAATTGATCTGCAGCTTTAAACATCTCTCTTCCTGCAGCTCAACAGAAACTCTTTCATAAAAACCAACATGTCTCGGATCCTTAGACTTCAGCATGTAACTCAAACTTAACACAGTGCTGACATTCTTTCTGGTTCATGGGAAATACTCAGGGTACTATTAAAAAAATAGATGTTTAATGTGAGTTTTTGAATGTAATCTTTAAGGAAGCATAAATAAATAATCCTGATAGGGTATATTTATTATACTTTATAAATTCAAATACCTCTAATAGATTTGATGGAAGATTTTTTGACATGACATATGTAAACATTTCACTTTCTTTCATATGTCTTAATTGAGGGAACCCTCAATTTTGAGGACAACCTTGGGCAAAAAAGTGCTGTGATCAAGTAATTTATGCCAGAAATAAAACATTGACTTTCAAATGTACCGTTGCCTGAAGCCAGACTTTGAGGCTGATTTGATCCCCCTTTGAGACTGTGAGAGTTATGGCCCATTCCCCCTAATCACATGCCAAAGAACATGCAATCATACAGCAACAGCTAAAGTAATCACAGCGGTGGTCTTAAACCTTCTCCCTGAACTCGGCAACAACCCTACGAAATCAGTAGCTCTGGTCAGTCATGGATATGTGCTCTTCATACAAAATAGTAGCACACTAAACACACTGAGCACATGTTTGTTGACACTGTGGAGGATAATGATCAACAACGAATAGTCAAAGAGTCAAAACCACATGCCGTTCTGGGTATTTTAACAAGAGGGCTGAACATATTTAACGCTCATTGCCTTTCTCAGTATGCAAACACAACCAAATTTAGAGGAATATTAACCACCTTGTCGCCCAAATATTGGACAAAATTATGTTTTACTGCAACAATTCAAAAAAAGAATAAACACATGAGTTTATGCATCATAATACCAACGTAGGGAAATGGAAAAGTATGAGAATCTAAAGCAGCAGATATTAAACTCATTGACCGTAGACCACGTATCTTTCTAATAAATTTAGAAATTTGGAAATCATTTTGCTTAGAGTTCCATAACAAAATATCTGACCTGTGTAGAGTCAGAATAATAAAAAAAATTAAATATTTTTTTTTAAGAAAAACTGGATTCTCTTCATTCTGTAGAGAGACAATCACAAGATCTATTTGGATTGCAGCAAAATGTTCACAAAATTGCTTATGTGTGGCTAGGATCCTTCTGTCTTTACTGTTTATTTATTCTGTAAATTGAGGTATTCTTTGATTGGATTAACCCTGTATTTGATAAATTTGCTAGAGATTTTACATGTTCAAAAACTGCTACTTACAGCCCTGTGGAAAAGTTTTATACCGCTAAAATGTCTTTATATTTACCAACATCATTCATTTAGAAATAACCTCATTGATAGTAAAGTCTGTATCTCACTGTTGGGAACACTATGCACAGTAAGTGTCAATGACAATAAACTGGGGACTTCCAACACTTCTGCATATGCTGAAACTGCAACATTTGCGTAACATTCATAAAAAATTGCTCAAGATGTGGTCATGTCTTATTTATGTCTCATTTTGTTTACAGTTTATTCTATTTTTTATGCAATTTTGTCATTGTCCCAATATTCTATTCTTTTTTTGTCTCAAATCAGTCACAATTTTGGTCACCAACTCTTCCCAAAGTTGTCTCACATTTTTACCACTTCCTGACCACTTTACCACTTCCCAGCAACTAAATAAGGGAGGGTTCCACATGCCCACGATGTCTCTGTGAAGATTTTGAGAAAACATTTGTCTGCCAATTTTTTTCAAACATGTTAAAATATGAATGATGGGACACTGAGTCTCTGTAACTTACACGAAAAGGAGAAGCCTTGAGACAATTTCAAGACACTTGGAGACCATCTCATGAATGTAATTGACCAAGCTTTACAAAAGGATAAAAGTTATCTGCTATATGTTCAATCTATGAGATAAAGAGCCTTTTAAATATTAACTGGTATACAGTATAGGTCAGCATTAAGCAGTATACAAAATACAAAACATACAAACATTCTTCTGATGACATTAAAATGCAAATGAGCAAAACATGGCTGCTGTCTAAAGCAAAACTTTGAAACCCTTCAAAAAGCCTGGAGCTCAATGCCCCTTTAAAACTTTACTTAAAATCTGAGCCAAAGACTTTAGTAATGGGATTCGGGTCAAGATTTTACAGCACAGTGCTGTAAATCCAATTTTATATTCTTTTACAAAGGATGTACTTCACTAAACGTAATTGCAAACAAAAATACACCTTTTGTGTATTCAAATCAGTGAGCAGGTCATTGGAGTAAAAAGTTGAAGTGAGGTTATTTGTGGATCCCAGACTTTATGATCAAACATCAGTCAGGGTTGGAGATAATAACATCTGTAATGTGTGTTGTCATAAAACACTAAAGAGATTTTAGTGTGTGTGTAGACTGAACTTGAGACACTCCTAAAATAAGCTTGCTAGGTCATATACAGTACTTACAACAGTCCAAACACACTTACACAAAGCACCTCCACAGCTAAGGTCTCCACGCTTCAGCATGGGGCACTGCTGTGTAAAATTGTGTTCAAAAGGAGTGAATGAGCCAGTTGGAGTTTGATGAGTCTCCTGTCCTCTTCTGAACCAATAGCTCGACCCACTCTTGCTTTATCACGGTGTGCCAGCTTACTGTTATCTGTGCCACACTAAATCAATTAGCATGTCATTAAGATAGCTTGTTCCAGCACAATAGGCATGGAGGGAGAGTACGGTATCTACTGGAACAGAGTGAGCTGAACTCAGAGGCTGTCACATCTTAGTGTCCATGTGTCAGTGTGCGGTAGGGCATGTTTATTTGTGGGCTAAGTGGAAATGTACGCAAGCACCTGGATATTAAAGACAATAGTCCCAACAAGTAGCAACAAGGTCTATCTCACCACAAATAAAGCATACAGCATTGTTCTGTGTTCGTATACATGTATCATTCCATAAGATGAAATAATAAACTAGATTTATTTATTTTTTCTTAGTGGCTACAAAAAAAATTACATTTAATATTAATCTGCCACAGAACAGAACACTCAAAGTCACCTTACATAGGAGAATAAGTTGATCACTCTGCAATTATCAGAAGTAATGCAACACCTTGGTCTTTGGCTATAGATGGGGATGATGGGCTTAATCCCCATTGGTGTTGAGAGGATTTCTCTCTGAAGGCGAGAGCTCAATCAAATCATCCAGATAAAAACTTAAAATACTGAAGCATTTTCTTGCTCATGATAAACTTTTCTTTATCTCTGACAGCATGAGCGCCTAATCAAAATGGATTTTCTCTCCACAGATAACATACTGAGGTAAAAGTTATGCATTTAAGAATCATTTTTTCTGGCATATCAGTAAGAAAATATATGACCTTAAATTAATATATACCCTTAGATCTGTTTAAATCGTGAAACTGGCATCATTTCACTAGACCATCTGGAGGTCAAGAGACCCAAAGAGCACATCATATTATCCAGACGGAGCCAGATAATAAAACCTCCAGATCATAAAAGCCCCATTCAGCTGCTTTGAGCCAAATGGGTGCCACTAATGTATTAGAGTACATGCTACACATTAGCCACGATTCTCTAACAAAGAAAACTAATATCACATTCATAAACGCTCTCTAAGGTCGTTTTTATGACCAAAACGAGAGGCAAGTGTCTGACAAACACAAGGGAGGAAAAAATATGTCAATTTTCTAAGACCAAAATGAGCATCTTATAGTATGCAGTATGTGTGTGTATGTGTGTGTGCGCAGAATACTGTGTTAGGTCATGCTTTTGGTTCTTGATCAGCCCATATCTCCCTGATGCTCCCAGTCACCACAAACAAGAGGGACTATACACTGACTTCAAAAGACCAATGCTGGCTTTGAACATCATACCAGTTACACAAAGCATCACTGGCACATCTGCATCCTCGAGGCATGCACACATCACAATTTGTTCCCCTCTCGACTATAGATATAGCATTCGGCCAAGAAATGTCATTGGATACTCAACAATAAAAATAAATAAATCATTTCGCTAAAGAGAGCTGAAGTACAACTTTTGGGGATAATAAATGTACTGCAGGTTTTATTCATTGACATAATTTAAATGGATAACTTCAATTAACCTGGGAATAGTACCGTACAACTAGTACTGTAGAGAAGGAAATGTAGAACGATAGTTTCTATTGAGTGACAAAAAAATCAATGCTTCATGGATAAAAGACACACATGCCAAATGTAACAGAAGACTTTGGTATTTCTTTAGAAAACTGTTTCTGTTGTTTTCTTCTTCTGCTACAATTCTAAGGCATCATTTTCTCACTAGTGACACCTGCTGTTAGGAAGAAAACTGATCATGTGGATTAATTAACATTCTAAATAGAGAAAGAGTTTATTTTTGTGAAATGACTAAATGACTTAACATGGGGGATTTTTTTTACAGCCAAATTTCTTACTGTGTCTGTAAGATAAAACTTAAAAATTCACAATTTGTAAAGGTTAACTGCCAAGTACATTCACTGAAACAGCAAACGTTTATCGTCTTAGGATCAATGAAAATTTTGTCATGTTAAAAGTCCATCTGCCAAAAACCAGACAGCTTGCTTAATTAATACAAAGTCGCACAAAAACAAAGACACACACAAAATGATAATACAATACATATTGCATTGTATTCCTAATAGTCACTTGACCTTTGTCTAAAAGTCTCAAGTCTTGGTTTGAGCTGGAATTTATTATCATGCGTCTTAAATGACAGATGCTACTCAGGTAAACAGATTATCGAAGGAACAGAAAATGGAACGTAAACACCTGTTTTGGGAGCATCGCTGGCACAGAGGAGTGCTTATTATCAAAGCCCGAACCAAAGTAATGTTGAAAGGTGAAATCTCTACACATCAGTTCAGTCCTGAGAAGCACAGTGCAGCAGAGCTTATTACAGCCTCTCAATCTGTCTCAAGTGTTCAGACTGTGTCTGTAATGTTGGGCTGCTGGCTCCTCGAAATGCTTCATTAAAAAGCTTGGCCATCCAGAGCGCATCCATGGCAGCCAAATAAAGTGTCACACCACATTTTTCATCTGTAGATTAAACCTGTGTAAGTCTAAATTAAACCAAATTAGAAGTAAAAATGAGAAATAAACCACAGCCAAATGATTGGAGAATATGTTGGACTGGTTGAGCTGGGTTTTAAAGATTCGGGTTCTGCAGCCCCTTTCCAATTCTCAAAAAGATTAAAGTTTTCTGATATGTTCTTTATATACGGCAAGACATTACAGTTTATTTATTTTTTGGGAAACATCTTTAATCTTTCATCTGCTGTGATCTGAGGGAGCACTCTTTTGCTCAAGTCTCTCTAGATTAAAGGATCTGCTATCTCTAACCATAGTGAGGGTGTTTATTATGGAAGCCTATGTGCTGTTACGAGTGAATTTCACGGTAGCACTGGGACGCTTTGTGCTCTGGTAAGTGCATCCTGGCTACACTGTGCTGGTTTGGAAGATAAACTTTCTGCTAATCAATCACAAAGTGTCCCCCTTTCCCCCCTCCTTTCCATCTCTCTGTCTTTTCTTGCATGAATACGGTATTCTCAAGACGCAGACACATTTGTGGGGACATTTCAATCAGTGCATAGCTGCACATCAGAGACTGTTTGTGTGACTACAACCTGCCAGAATTAAATGTATCTTTACAGGATAACACACAGATCTTGGCATACACAGCGGAGTCCACGATGTTGGGTGGAATAAGTCTGTGGAGAGGGCTGCAGTGGAGACTGTGGTCAGTGCTCTGCTACCTCCAGTGTGTTAGATCTTCAGCCAGACCATTGTGCTGAAATTCAGCCACAATAGCACAGTATCTTCCCCAAGCAGGCGCCTTATCATAGCCCTGAAATGACTTGTCTCTCTGGACTCCCACAACACAGGCGCTTTGGATGTGAGCGTACAAAGCTCGAGGTGAGGGAGCAAAGCAATCTGCTTCTTTTGTTTCACGCATGACAAACTCACTTTCAAACTTCCCATTTTGATTATGTCTTTAAAAGAACTGTGTGTAATTTGTGGCCTAAGCGACTGTAACAATGCTGATTTATTTTCTGAGCATGGGAAACATCTCACTGAATTGATGCTGAGAAAACGAATAAAGCAACAACGTACACAATAGCCTCCACAATACTGTACATCTAATGTTTTTATAGCAAATCTTTTTATGCACCATGAGCTCTATGAAGTAAATGACTGTCAGCTCGGGATGTTTTTCGTTGACATGACGGTGCTTAAAATAGAAGTGTGTCAGTTATCAATCACTCTGACACTGGGTGTGTCAATCGACCAAATGCTGTGGTGATAAATTGTAATTCTAAACAGATCAGACAAAGCTAGAGGTTATCATCTTTAGATTTTATGTACAACAAAATGCAATAAATGGATGTTTTTTATCGTGAGTTCTTAAAAAAATCTGATATGGAAATAACGAGGAGCATCAAGACACAAAGCTGTGGTTTGTAAATTGAAAACCAGAGGGAAGACCTCCTGTTCAAATGCATGTTGCTCTGTGGTTCGATTGGGATACTTTCCAGTGTAAGGAAAACACTGCTGTGCTTCTGGGTAAAATGTTTCACTTTATTCTCTCTGATCTTGTTAAAAGCTTGCTCACTTGGTCTAGTTAGAGTTAGGAATTCACCCCATATGCTCACAGAGCTTTACCAAACAGTGTTCAGGCAAAACCTCCGTAGACTTTTCCTCCACTGCATGAATTGTAAAATGTTTCGTCTGACTTGCCCACAGCTGAGGTGTCTATCAGTCAAAGTAATAAGAAATTGTGTCCTCTGATCAAGAGCCTGGCGTCTGCACATCAAGTGGCAATCTTAGATGTGGAACAACACAACCACAAAAGTCAGCGACGCGCATTACCTTTTTATTTACAGTCAACAATAAGGGACATGAAACCTGCTTCATGCCAGAGAGGTGATGGATTCCACAACGAGATGTTACAGAAATCATCTGGCAGAAAACAAGTGCAGCAAACAGCTCATCAGCTGCAAAGTAATCTAGCAACTCTGTATCACTTGGCTGCCTGTTCACGACATTCATAACACCAGCTGAGGGAAGCTACAGCACATCAAATTGTGAGCTTTATAAAACACCTCAATCCACAGCGACGAATACAAACAGCGCTTCGGTAAATTGAGATGACCCCTGAAGGTTACCATCGCTCAGTCTCGCAGACAGACAAATGTTACATAAAGATTCAAAGTGGCTCATGACAACGTGACGAAACTCAGCTGTCATGAAATGAAAATATGTCAAGCTGTTAAATCTGTAAATATCATTGCAGAAGCGCCGTGTTGCATCGCTTCAAAAGCCTAAAACACACAAAAGCTGTTGTGACAATTAATTCCAGCTTTAATTTGGGTTCTCCTGGAGTTTGACCCTGTTAATTAGTGACAAACACATTACAAGATAATAGCATATAAAGGTGTTGACACATTGGGTGCACACAGTTCTAGCGAGGAAACATTTTCACTTGATAAGCAGTTTTAATTTGACATCAAGGCCGTGCAGAATAGGTCCAACTTATGTTTTTCCTTAGTCATCCAGGACGTGTCAATCCAAAATCTTTTTAAAGCAGCGCAAACTGGACGTGAAAATAATTTTTTATGCATTTACAAAATTTTTGAGGCAAAAATTGCTAAGTAACAATACACAAAAATGTCAGTATTTTATATAAATATTATTCAAGATTTCATATTCAGGGGCTGGTGGATGTAAAAGGATTTTTGAAGGTCATTTAAACATTCATATATTCACCTAAAACCTGAGATTCATGTCATGTTTTTTGTTTGTTTGTTGACTGTGTTTATGTTTTGTTTTTTTTATTAAACTTACTGCTAGTGGATTCCTTCACAAACAACAGAGCATCTTGGATCCTCGGTGTAAATAATGTAACTCATTAAAAAAAAAAAAATGAAACAATAAGAAAACCATCTGAGATATTTTTTAGAAATCTTCAGTAAGGACCAATTAGACAACAGACAATTTAAAGCTTAATTATACTCCTACTAGCTTTTAATTTCATACGTGCGCAGATCGAAACCTCCTGATCCTGCAAGCCAAGTGGACAGAGCTCAGACAGAGCTGCCGGACAATTACAGTTTTGTGTTTTTGCCCTGGTCCATTCACTTCCACTTATAGCAAATTAAAAAAAAAAAAAAAAACTAAGATTATCCTTACAAAACGATAAGTGCCTTCCAATCTAGACAGTTTTTTGTACTTATTTTGGTTTTTCATACCTTATCAGGGTTTTCTTCTATCCACTTCTTTACTGTGTTCAGAGCTATGTCTGCTGCAGGTTCATTGGGGTAGCCTGAGGAAAACACAAACAAAGTAAATGTAGGTTGTATCCAGCATGCAAATGTTTAAGTGAGGGGGAAAAAAATAGACAAGCAAGCAGACAGTTAAACCGACATCTCCACAGGTAACAGGATTTTTCCTAAATCAATGAAAAGCCTGCTTGCCTCTGGCAGATGACACCAGGCATCTGATCAACTATTATAGACATGTGTTGGCAGCTGCACAGAGATGTGAAAACACACAGAGACATACTACAAGAGCGGTTACAAGAAACGTATACACATCTGTAATCACACCCTCATTCATTACCACCTCAAGCAGAACTGATGAATGTTTTGTCTTTATGGAGGAAAATTACACTAAGATGTGCGATCATGCACACTATTCTATCCACTTGGCAAAATGAACATGTAGTAAAGACAGTGCAACTAAGACACAGTGAACATATTAACAGTTGTGCCAGCAGAAAAGCTCTAATGCCGCGTTAACGCGATATGTGCACAGAAAAAGAAAGACTGATTATTTTCTAATTAGGCCAAGAAAAGAAACGACTGCTGCACGCTGATCTCAGGATCATTTGCTGCCACTATAGATAACTTCACAAGAGCAAACAGTTACAGTGAGATATTGACTTAAAAATCCTTTGAGGCAGCTTCACCACAGTACAAGAGTAAATATACTAGTTTCAAAAGAGCTGGCAATCTGTTACAGGATAAAATTTTAGCCGTCATAATGTGATCATTTACTCTCTGGACAAATAACAAGTCATAACCTGGACTGAACTAAACAAATAGCTAAGAGCCATTGGGGTATTGTAGCTGTGATTAATATATTTTAGCAAACAATAATTGATTGACTAATAGACTCAGATGTTATTAGATGTTATTCTGTTTGGGGAACATTGGATGACTGATCTGAGAAATTCTGGTAAACCTCTGCAAAAAAATATAAAAATCAGAATAGAACTGACAGTCTCAGTGAAAAAGTTGCATTTCTGAAAACGATGAGGAATGAAATGCAAAACAAAGTCAAAGTATTGTGACCCATCCATTGTGTAGCTTTAAGAAAACTGTTTATAAGTGGCAGGTACAGTAAACCACCTACAGACATGTTCCTGTTTATGTGATTAGCGATGCAACAATACCACTTTTTTCAAACCAATACGATACCAATATTTGGATCTGAGTACTTGCTGATACCAAGTATCAATGCTGATACTTCTGCCACACAAAAAAAATGCAATAAATTGGAAGACAGGTTTTATTTTCTTCTCTGCTTGTTACATCAAATGATGATGAACTAGATAAAAAATAAAATATTAATAAAAATATTAAGTGAAAATAAACATTTTCTGTGAAATTATTGTAGCGTTTCCACATTTTAATTATCAGTTCTTGGTATTGGTTAACTAACCGATATTGATACGAGTACATTAGAATAGTATTGGCCCTGATACCAGAATCTGTATTGGTGCATCTCTATATGTGATGCATGGAGGCCACCGTCTGCATGTTGTTCAGCTTCATGTGCCATACTTCATTCTACATTCAAATTAAAAATATTCCAACATGTTGACTTGGTGACATCACCTTAGCACATCCAGTCAGATGGTATCACAAACAAATAAACACACTGAACTCTGCGTGTGTGTCTGCCAATCACAGTGAGCCCATCACTCTGAGGTCTTAACTTTTTTCCCACTTACAACATGTTAACAGGCTCCTTCATTTCTTTACCTGTTAGGAGATAAATATAGAGGCAGTAGCTGCACAGGTGCTGCTGAAAGAGCCTAAACTCTCCAAAGTCCGTTACTTTCTATTGTAAACTGTTGCTCGCTCACTCAGTAAATGTGTTGTCGGGGCTTTTCTCTAAAAAAGCTGACAGAAACACTCTGTATTCAAGCGGCAGCTGTATAAACTAGCTTTTCTGTCTCCCAGCAACTAGCACTGGGTGCAGTTTAGGCACTTGTGCCCTTCTCCCATGTTTAGAGCTTAATTCCTGTGGTGAGCACAGTGCACACCACTTCCTATGTGAAAAGGTCTTTATATTGCAGCTAATCAAAAATAGACTTTTTTTTCTTTCTGGGAGAAATAAAGACTGAACTTTATGGAAAGGGAAATAAGTGATATGTTCTGATGGGTTCAGATTTTCCTCTTTTCTAGAATGACGAGAACATCGATTTAAGAAGGTCAGAAGATGAAGCGATGCACCCATCATTTCTTGTGCCTGCCAGATAAGCCTGTGGGGGAATCATTGAGATGTGCTGAAGATGACTTTACACACTAGTCTGACTCTCTCATCCAATACTGTGAAACTGGATAAACTTATCAAAATGATGCCACAGCAAATGAGTGCTGTAATGAAAACTAAAGTGATCCAACAAAATATTGTAGTGAGTGACTTGCACTCAGACTTAAAGCAGACACACAAATACTGACTCAAGCAATTTACTCTAGAGCTTCTACACAAATCCTCGAGGTAGTTAAAGACTGCTGTACAAAAACAACCTCAGCCATGTACACAGTTAAGATCAGAAGCCAATGAACAAACTTTGCCCATATCTTGGATCATAGTGACCCAGTGCAGGATTTAAAACTAGACGTGACTCTTTTTAGAAACCCCTGAACTTCATAAGGAACCACAGGTCAGAGACCAAGTCTTCCTCTAACGACAAAGATCAAGACCTCAATTTCAACCCACATCAATTGAAGCGAGGGCCAGGCTGCAGCTGTAACCTGTTGGTTGTTACACAGGTCTCATTTTGAAATATGTTTTTTTCTTTTTCTCAGTATTGACATAACTGTAAGACCTATAAAATGACCTAACAAGAAGCGCAACGACCTATCCTATAACTGGGATGTAAAGCACAACAAAAAGGTATAAAAACTTAACCTAACAGTTTCTGAATTCTTTCATCTCCAACTCCTGTTAAAGCCACTCAATAACTACTCTCTAAATTCTCTAAATCAATGGCCTAAACAGTCAATATAGAGTGCAGCTGTATCCCCACTGCCTTCACCTTTCTGACTACTGCTGATGTTTTTTCTGTTTTTCCTCTCTTTCTCAGCTTGACAGGAGTGGCCAAGTTACACTGATGAGAGGAGAGGGGCTGAGGCGCTGCCAAGGCAGAGCTGAGTTCCTGTTCAAGCTCAGGGTGAAGCAAGATGTGTGCTGCATACCAGCCGGCAGTGACAGCCAGTCTGCTCGTGTGGCTGTGGTATGCAGCATCTGTAGGTAGTGCAAAGTCTGTTCACAGCTACAGTCCTTCAAAAAAAGAGAGAGCTGTTCACCCAGAACCTAATCCAGAATGCCAAATTTACAAGTCACATGACTTCTCTCATCTCACAAGCACACTTAACCTTTCTGGTGATATCACCGTTTCTGCTGATGCTTCCCTTTTGAATAGCCGTTTCCACACCTGTGCAGGTGTACCAATCCTCTAACTCACATATCAGGTAATATAAGCAAACAGATGTGCAGAAGACAGAAAAGCTGAGGAAAATAGTTTCAGGGAGATAGGACCAGCTGTTTGGAAAGAACACACACAAAGTCAGAAGCACATACACATAATTAGCCAACAAAAAATGTGTATTAAGGAGGGAAGTATCTGCTTTCGTTAGCCGACTAAGACACTTTTAGATGTGAACACAGTGGTATACATTTCAAACTAAAGAGTGGTCTATGATATAATAATATTTCTTTTTGGTCACCAGAAGTGAGCTGGTGGCACGGGGAACATTTAATCTATTCTGTGTGGAGTTTCTACAAATGCTCTATTGATTTGATAACTATACCTATTAATCATAGCAGAGTTGAAAGGGAGGAAAGGAGGTGAAAGGAGGTGAGCCAGAGGGCTAATGAAAAAGATAACAGGGGAGAGGAATGATAGATTTAAACAGTACTGGAAAAGGAAGGGCGTGAAGACAGTAGGAAGGAAAGCTAAAAAAAATATCAAATATCGTTAGAGCTACCAGTGGCCTGGAGAGAAGAACCCTACTGAACAGCAACACCAGCAGCACAAAGTCACCAGCCCAGGTTCAAGTGGATCAGCAGCTTCCTCTCATC
The DNA here is from genome assembly GCA_006937955.1 of Pachypanchax playfairii. Taxonomy (NCBI): domain Eukaryota; kingdom Metazoa; phylum Chordata; class Actinopteri; order Cyprinodontiformes; family Aplocheilidae; genus Pachypanchax; species Pachypanchax playfairii. The sequence continues at coordinate 328,978 of SSNP01000011.1, forward strand.
ATACTACTTTCAACTTTCTTCACCTCTTTTCTCTTTGCCTTTCTGTCCCTTTCAGCTTGGCTAAATAAAATAGACGGGGCCTGTTGAAATAAAATACTCTCAATCCCAACTTGCACTACCATGCCTGGCTGTAAAAGTCACAACACCATCAGCTGCACTGCTGATGCAATCCACTTTCTGTTCAGATAAAAAGAGATCAAGTGATCTCAGTTTTTTATATGCTGAAATACACACAAAAAATGCTGAAGTTCATTGGTACTTCTACATCTACACTTCACTCCACCTCCTCCAGTTTTCCTGGGTGGAGGGTTTAACAGAAGTCAATCAGTCAGGTGGTGAGAAGCTAGCATTAGGAACAGTGATGGCGGGCCCTCCAGGGTCTTCGCTTCTGTTGGCTCACTTTTCCTCCTATGCAGCAAATATGGCTGGCTCAGGGAGATTTGTCTTAGTGAGGTGCACTGATGGGATATGTGCAGTGCAGCGCCACTGATGAGGGCTCAGGTGGCGCAGTGTTATTTCTGCTGAAGGCCTCTCTACTTCATCACCAGCCAGATTGCAGTATCCAGAGAGAAGAAGCGAGGGGAAGCTAAGGGACGTGTCATGCATGTGAACAAAGAGTTATGGTTGTACAGTGTGAATACAGTCCATAATGTTTGTGTAGAATAATCAGACCAGTGGACATGTTTTGATCATAGCCAGAGAAAATTGTCTTAAAAGATTATCAGATGACCTTTTCAGTTAATCTTCTTCCAAATAATATTATTCCTTTGTTTATTTTCAAATCCAATTTAAAGCAAATAGATTGTATGAAAAGAAAGACTTCTTTGGAATAAACAACACATCTTTATGTATGTCAGAAAGTTAAAATATAAAAGTGAAAAAGAGAGCTGAGCCCTTTCTTTGATGAAACAAGGAGACAAGGTCTCTGTTCACTCAGAATGTACATCAACATATTTGATCAATTTTGCAGTAGCTCTCAGATGACTTTCAAAAAATACAGTTTTATATTAAACTAAATCAGAAAACTGTTAAAGAGGGAAACAAAGATGCATGCGGCATCTGTTGCTTTTAGCTTAACTACAGTTTGATTTACATTTGCCTACATAGAAACTCTATCATATCCAGATTGAATTTTGAAATAAGCTAAAGAATTCTAAAAAAAAAAGCAGGTTAGTTAAAATTTTTAGATCATTTTATGTGGTATAGGTTTGATGAATACTTTATTACTCAAAAACAGGAATGGGCCGATACCATTCTAATGTAACCGTATCGATGTCAGTTAGTTAACAGATACCATGAACCGATACCTAAAATGTGGAAACTCTGCAATAATTTCACAGAAAATGTTTATTTGTCACTTAAAATGTTGGTTTTGTGGTCATTTTTAATTACTTTTTAAAAATCTAATTCACCATCATTTGTTGTAACAAGCAGAGAAGAAAATAAAACCTGTCTTCCAATTCATTGCGGTTTTTTGTGTAGCAGAATTATCGACATCGGTACTCGGTATCGGCAAGTACTCAGATCCAAGTATCGGTATCCTATTGGTTTGAAAAAAGTGGTATCGTTTCATCCTCCAAAACATAGTTGTATGTATTTCTGGTCCATTTTTACTTCACAGTTTGTAGCAGATATTGTTTATTCATCAGCATTCACCATTTTGACAAACGATAAACACTCATGTATAATTTTAACTCATCTACTTCTAAAACAATCCCAGTATCTATTATTGATTATGTTTATGACATTTTAGCTTTATTTATATATTTATTTAGTCAGTTATTGTCATGTTTATTTTCTCTCTTTTTTGGCATCCTTTTGATGAACTATAATAAAGCAGTTTCCCTGCAGAGATCAATAACATTTTGCCTGAGTCTGAAAAGGCTGTAATGTGCTTGTTTCAAAAAGTAATCTAACAAGATTGAGCCTATTGTGTTGCTGCTGCTTTGCAATAAAATGCTGATAAGCATAAACAACATTACTGTCCCTCCTTTCTGAAGTCACTTGTTAAAAGCAGAGTGGACCAATTAAAATACCAAATAATATAATGCTGATTAATTGTTTGTGGTTTTGTCAGCAGCAGGAAATCATTAGGCGAAATCAGTCCTGTAACAGGCTGCTCTAGTTGAGGGCAGCAGTGCCTCATGTTCATCTGGAAATTGAGTCGGGAACCAGGGTTACCACCCCATCAGGGCTCAGAGGAGAGGCGAATTGACCCGGGGTGGAGGACAGAGTACTGCCCCAGGTCTCCATACGCCAAAGCGTGGGTGTCAAATGGCCTGGAGCTGCTTCCACACCAACACTGGAACACGACAGCAGGGCTGTGACCGACTTTGCAGCCCACAGAAGGTTACAAAGACAAAGAGAGATGGAAGCCGCTATATGAGGAAGAGAGGCAAAAATGGGTGGGAAGACAGAAAGCAGTCTCCATGGCACAAGAGATGATGACCTTCCTTGGAAACATTCCATAAAGGTGAAGTCAGGCTTTGTCCTAAATGCTAAATTTAACTCTTGCTAATTCCCGTTTTCAAAACAACCCTAACAGTGATATGCAAAAGTTACGAGCTAAACCAAGTTATAATAAAGCCTAAATATATTTCCCTGAAGGGCAGGAAGTATTTTTACATTTGGTTTATCATCCATAAAAACGGTAGAGCAAAGCAAGTGTTTAGCACAATGCACACTGTGTGGCTCTGTTAAATGGGCTACAAAGTTCCTGTTCCCTTTGAGTACACACTCTGCTGCCCACTGATACAGCATATTGCTCTGATGTACCTTGAAATTCCCAACCCAGCTGGAAAAAGCTCCATGGTGTAAATCCTAGGTTTTAAGAGAAGGGATAACTTTCCCAGGCCATCTCTAGCTAGCAAGCCACAAGCCATCACTGTTAAGAGATAAGGTGCCATGAATGTCTCCAACCTCCCTAATCCTAGACAGGGATGAGGAGAGCCAGAGCATGATGCTGGCTAGACGAGAAAAAAAATGCTGTTCAGCACCTTTGATCTGGACAGCACAGCAGTGTGGACATACCAGTAGAGGTTGGGTGGATTACATCCGCATATCTCCCATAGCCACTAGTCACTTCTAAAACTCCTTTGTCAACAATCCTCAGATCTGTCACAGAGACAGATGAGCCAAAGGTGGGAGGCTGGCATTAAACAGGGAAATATTTATCTGGAGAAAAGTAGCAGCATTGCTGTGCTGATTGTTTTGATAGTGTTATAAATATATGCCTACGAGGTATCTGTCAAGCGAACAGCAGACATATTCTTCATGTCTTTCCTTTCACATCGTACCAGTGAATCTCCTGTTCTGTGCAAAGATTAATCTTAGCAGACGGCTTCTAAATGGTACATCTATTTTCAAGGATGTTGGAAAGTGTTCTGTTAATGCCAGGTCAGATGTGGTCTTCACAAGGCTAAATTGTACACGCTGCATTTTAAAATTGGGTTTTTATGCATGCGGCTTTGCTTGCTTGTCTAATATATGTGCAAAAATAATGTGTCGGACAAAAAAAGCATCACAAAAAACATGAAAATGTATTAGTGGGAGGACAGAAAATAAAGGGATACTAAAAGAGAAAATGACCTCCCTAAGTTGAGGCAGTTGGACTCTTGGCTCTTATGCTGTGAGACATTGAGAGGTGTCTTCTCCTTGGAAGGAATAATCCATTTAAACCCGACTTGTAAGGTTGTGATTGATGTACAAACAGAAGCAGCACTTAATAACCTCTATCATGCTGGGTGACCTCGTGGCCCATGGTGGGCACCAGTTTGTTTATGGGTGGTACCTCCAACACACTATCTGTGCAGAAATTCTGTTGTGGCTAATGGGCCGGACTGAGGGATTGGACTGTCAGCGCAGTGTGAGCCCTCATTTTTCTTTCCAAGCGTCTAAGGTACGACCTGCACTCCCTTACTAACCCAACCTCCCTGTACTGCCATTATCTGTCTGTTGCGACTGAGTCCTCTGAAATGTGGAGGCGTGACAGAGAGTGTCAATTAGCATTAGCTTCCCTGACAAATCTGTATTTCCCATCACACGAAAGCCCTGGATAACTTGTTCCTAATTTCTCTCTGTCACATTGTGGGGGAAACAGAATTTGCTTTTCAGCTGCAGTTCGAGTGAAGAAATGGCACAATCGCATGTAAATCAGTTGTTGCTTGATGGCTCAGATTTACAAAAGGACAGTAATATATCTCTGCATTCTACAGAGGCAGATAAAAAAAGAAACACACACAGAGAGATAGACACGAGGAAGATGTGACTCACATTCTAAAAAGTCTTTGTTTACATTGCTGAAATGGAAGCTGACCTTTAAGGTTATCAAAAATGTACATAAAATGTCAAACCTCCTGACAAGAGCGCAGGGCCTCTCTCAAAATATAGCAGTACTCTGGGGGCTCAGTGAGGAGTTAGAACAGCACCGCAGCACTGTAATGCTGTGTACTCTAGTTTCTTTCCAAGTCCCTCCTCTATTTGCCCTCTGCTGTGTGAAGATCTTTAGTCTTAATCAGCTGTATTGTTCTGTGGAGATACAGTTATGGGAAGCGCTAAGCTGTTTATTTATTGAACAGGCTGTTTAATTCCCCCCCTCTACTGCAATGCTTGGCTCTGCACAGACTATCCCTTTGATGTGAGGGGGCTCCTGGTAGAGAGCTATGACAGGCTCCCACTGGTGATGCTGCACACAACACCACAATAAACAGCAATAAGTTGTGGCCTCGTCAGCAGCAGCAGCAGCGGAGCGTACAAAGCACCATCCTGTTTCTCCTGCACACACTACAATAGCCTTTGTGTTCCAACAGTGGAGTTGTTTTACTCCACATACATTAAAAGCCTCCTTTTGGTATTTTGTTTCACTGATCATTAGAAATAATGAGCATTTTATGTTGCTTCTGGAGCTAAACCTTACATTAAGGTAATATCAACTAATCTACAACCACCGTTATACATCCATGACACCATATGTTAAGTATGTGCATTAAGACGAAGTAGAAAACAATTATATTCAGAAAAAAAAGGTGAAAAGAGCTGATGTTATGCAGTTGTGCAATACAACAGCCCTTAAAGAAACTCAAAAATGTTGTATTTTCATAAATGTTTATATTTCTGTCTTCAAGTAACACTGCAGCAGGATGCATGACTGCCTGGAACATCTTGTAGCTATTTACATTCAGGGAAGTTTCAGCTGGTCTAATGAGCGCTGCCAAAGTCTGTCAGACTGTGTAATCAGTGCTCCTTTGCGTTTAGAAATTCACTGTCCCTTGGTGACAGCTGCCAGTTAGTTATGGTGTGGGTTTAATAAACGAGGAAGGGTGATGGCTTAGGTTGGAAATTGTTTCACTTTGTTATGACTATTTAGAGAAAATAACAATCTCAAACAAATGTAGCGTCTCGTTGTCTGTGGATCTAGGTTTTCAGTTGTTTGTTTCCAGGGACGGATGAAATATTCTACTTTATTTCCTGTTTTGTTGTGACAAATCAAGCAAAGTCCAATAAATAAAAAAAGATATATCGGACCCAACATTATTATTCATTTGTTTGTTAGTTTATTCATACACAGAACATAAATTGGGGATCATCTATTATAATGAATATATAAGTTAAGATCTAATAGTGTAGCTAAAAGTTTTTCTTAAGGAAAGAAAGGTTCATAGTGACATTTACATTCATCGAGTTTTCACTGAAGGCACATGATCCCAAACTGGACAGATAGACAAGGCAGACCACCTCAGGTGATTTTCACCTGTTATTCTAAAAGGGATTGCAGTTTCTTCACAATTGTGCTGCAACTAGTTAGCAAGGAAATTAGCATCCTCAGGCAAAGCCATGTGCCTGGCTAATAATGCATATGGAAAACAATAAATTAAAAACACAATAATAAAAAATAAACATAATAACAACAATAAATGAAAAACTGAAGATAGTTTTTGAAAGAAACCTCAAATGTCTTTATAACTTGATTTATGTTCTGCTGTGACTCTGCTCGTGTATATTAATGTTTGTCAAAACAGAAAAATAAAATAAATAAACTATTAGAGCAACACTAATAAAATGAAATATGCAGTTTCTTAAAAAATTCTACGACAGTGCTGATGTAACACAGGAAGTCTTATTGTAAATATGTGTACAAATAATATGTAAATGAGTTCCGTTTTATAGAATAGAGATTTTCAAATGAGTAAATAAACCTACAAAACAGAAACATCTAGGAATTATCAACTTAAAAATGCAAAAATAAATTCCAAATAAACTTTTCACTAAAACGAACGGAAGCTATTTTATGTTGCTGTTTGTTTTAAATTAGCCAACGTACCAATTCCATTTTTTCACATTAAATACTATAATAAAAGCATCACTAGCAGTACAAGGTCTAAACTTTAGAATTTTTAGCATTTTTTCTGCTGATTGTAGAGTGATTGGAAACACTTCATGTAATTGTGTTATGACTGCTTAAACAACCACAACTATCTGACAGTGAGGAGGTTGTAAAACTTGCTTTTAATAAACATTATTTAAACATATTGTGGAACAAAATGAGCATCTTGTTTATTTAAATCTGTGCTTGAGTTTAGCAGAATTGTGCCTCTTTAACGGAACTACACTTCTGCTGACTAATTGTCAGCTACAGACAATGAAAATTAGCATGTTAATTAATTTTTACACTTTTGGCACCAGCTGTGATTCCTGGAGAAGTATTTTAATTTATTACATGGATGGTAAAAAATTCCTCTCAGCAAAAGAAACTTTTAAAAAGTCTTTCTCTACATGGCAAAAACATATTTTCTTGCATCTAACATTTAAATTCTAATTCTGTTTATGTCTGACATGCTTTCAGTGACTTTGTGCAAGTGACTTTGTTTAGGTGCAGCGAGCACGCTGACGCTTTCCCGCCGATGCCTTGCAGCGAATTCGGCTCGGCCTCTTGAGAGGGCGCAATGTTCAGGGTCTGTATTTTGTTAACCTTTGTCAACATTGCATATTTGTATATGATGTGAATTTTTATACAGTTTAATGTGATGTCTAAAATATACCGACACCACTAAAAAGATTTGCAACATGATGCAAATTATATGTAGAGGTTTTTACAAGGACTTCATTAAATATAAAAAAGAATGATCAAACTTACCATAGATGCCTGTGGAAATACATGGGAAGGCCTGTGCAAAAAAAAAGAGAAAGAAATATGAATTAATTGATGATCATATAAACAGCAATTAGAATTTTTAACAAACAGAATGTGGAGGCAGACGAGTTTAGACATCATCAACTGTTTGCATGCATCAGAATAAAATTGTAGCGTTGTGGGACACTAACTGTTTACCTTTGGATGCTGTCTGTTTACCTCTACTACTTCACCTGTTTGTTCCCAAGAGAAGCAATTTACAGAAGCACAAATCCCTGCTATGCTAATGTAGAACTATAACGTGAATAGTAATCCAGCTCCCACGCATGATACTGTTTACTTCTCCTGTTGTCTTTCACAAATGGGCTCATAAAGTCCACGATATACTTGAAGACTTATCATCATTATATTAAATAGGTGGCACCGTTAAATTTCATCTGGGACCACTGAACCAAGTAGTGGTGCTGCCTATTAATACTCAATATCCATCACAGCTGCAGTTTGCTTATATTGCTAAAGGGAAACAGTGGATCACGCTCATGTAAATTCATAGGTACATGTACAGTAGTAGCTGCTAAATATTCTCCAAAACATGAATGTCTTATTGAGACTGACTGATTCTGTCTGTTGCCTACAGCCCAAACTTACGAGTTAAGTTGTCTCTGGCATGTTTCTAATGTGATACATTTGCTTTCATTCTGTGTAAAGCTGATGCAAATTGCCCACAGTGACTCAGCAATGTTTCACTAACATCAAGGATGTATGTGAGAAGAGACTTTTTTTTATGCGAAATTTTAAACGATTAGATTCTCATCAATCTCAACAGGATGTTCTAAACTCAAAGTTCCGATGATGCTCAGGATTCTGATAATCTCCCTGTATCAGCACTACAAAACAAGCCTTATGCTTTAGGGAGTGGCTATTGGCATGACAGCTGCCGTGCCCCTACATTGGTATGTCAGCTGCAGTCCATAACGGAGTGTGCCTGCATCAATTTCTGTATATGGTCGTGGTTGTGCATGTGCATCAGATTTAAAAATGGCTGCAGAATGTTTACTAGCAAAGGGAGCCAAGTTTGAGAGTTTTGATAGAGTACAGGAGGCTGTTCAAGAATATCAGTGTAGTAAATTTGTCCAGCTAAGAGATCCTAGAACCATTGCTGCGAGAAGCTATTTTCGGTTGGATATACGACAAGGAGGTTAATTGTGGACCAATAAATTGCTCTTTGTTGGTCCGGCAGTCTGCCGTGTCAATATTGGTGAGCTAAATGTCCGGTAATGATGGACCCATAGCCACTGCCTAAGCTTTCTAATGTCCCATCATTTGACTGACTGCTCTCAATCATGCATGATTTTATAATAAAACTCCTTTTTAGAAAATTCACTCGACTGATTCATTCGTAACTAAGTTCTTCCAACACAACTTAAAACTGAGTTTTGAGTCAGTGTAAAAACTAATAGTATCCTTTTAACTACCCAAAAATAGGGCTAAACAGGGCTTTCATAAAGCTACACAAAAAATCTTAAAAATTCATAATTGTCTGAGCTAAAGAGTAAAAATCAACAAATATTTATGGATGTCTGTTTCAAACAGATTAAAAAAAGGTAACCACCTTGTAATAGTTCTTGCTTTGTAGCACTTTGTAGCAGACATATTACTCAAGAATGGCTTTATAGCTGAAAATAGTTTCATTATTCTTTACTTCTGTGAGCTAAAATATGATGATGCATAGGCCTTGCTGTACACTTCCCTATTTCACATTCATCTTTTTAAGTACATTAATAAACCGTAAAGAGAAAGGATTTTTTTAAAGGTCCTATTTGTCCTCAAAAGCAGCTGAACGTGTGCCTTATTTCCTGCATTCATCAAAGGGTGTGGCCATGACATTAATAACAAAAACTAAAATAAAATAACAAAAATTGAACAAACACAAAATGTTCCACTAGCAATTCACACAACTGGGTAAATACAAAACAAGAAAACAGCTCACAGATGCATCACACTCATGTCAAATTCTCCCACTGCCAAAACTGAGCAGAGCAGTTTGTTTTTCCACACTGACCCTGTCAAGCTGTATTTAGAAGTATTCTGTTGCAAGCATCTGTGCCAAGATCACTTCATTTTAGAAAGGAAGGCACAATTAATAGACCTGACAGTTAAGGATTGCAAAAACCTGTCTCCCTATGAGAGATGAAGGAAATAAACACAAATAACTGTTGAGTGCTTGAAATCTGGAGTGTTTTTAATTGAGAATAAATGTATTTCATATTTAAAGACAGTAAATAAAGATATGAAATTGAAAATATCGTGTTGCATGAACCTATCTACCTCTTCAAAATACAACTGGCTGTTAGTTTTTGCTGTAAGTGAAGAGAAATGAGTCTGTGTTTGCCATCCTATTTACCAGTTTTCAGTTTCTGCCTGTCAGGGTGAATCTTTCTCATATATGGAGTGATTTAAATCTTTTACCAAAGCTTTGACCTTTCAAGACTGTTTGGATCTGACACAAACCACAGATGATGAACCATGGAAGACTGGGTTTTGGTCGCATGTCAGATTCTGCCCGTTGGAAAGATAGAGACATATATATAAGGAATAAAATGACAAAACTGTTAATTATGCAAATACATAAACAATATTTATACTTAGATTATGAAAACTTTCTAACAGCTAATTTTGGTGTTTTTTATTTTGGAATAATTCTATTGAGATCAAGAATGAAAAATTAATTAAGGTTTAAGTTTAAATGTGCAGAACTGTCTGTCAGCCAGACTCAACTGCCAAAGCTGTCATCCTATTTCAGCTGAAAGGCCTCTGTGTTAGTCACGTCGATGTGAACCTCCACTCTGACGCTGACTAATTTTTAACATATCAAAGGCTGAGACAATGACAAACCAATAACATAATCAATTAAAATCTTTTTTATTAGTTCAGTGACTAATCCATTAAAGAGTATTGATCCCGCCAGTGTGAAGATCCATCAGGTAATTACTTAATGGGATGCTGTCAAGGTCTGACACCACTGTGACACATGCACTTACTTCCTTAACGAGTTCTTATTGCCAGAAGTGAAGAAAACTGTGCAAAAGTTTCTAGCACTCAGAACTGCAAGGGAGGTGTGTTATCACTTCCAAAATCTGCAGCCTTCATGGCATCACAGTGTTGTGTTGCTCTTTTAAAGGCAAAAAGCAAATGTTAGGACAGAATTAAAGCCAAAAACCTGCAAAATAAAGTATTGTTTGTTTCTTTTCATAGGTGCAACACTGTAAGCCTCAGAATGTCAAACATATTTTTATCTTTTTATTAACACAGGGTTGCCATTGATGCTGATTTGCATACGAACCTTTACTTCTGCTTACTGTGTATGAGGTCCAGAGTTAATTAGGACAGTCAGTGGCATGGATGCAGTCATGACCTACGATTCCTTGTTTAAATTATTATTTCCATGTCTGGCTGCTCATTAGAAGTGAATCAGCATGTCCTCCTGCACCCCAACATAAGGCTTCGTCTGACATGCCGGCTTGTTGCTGATTTTCTTTGCTTACAGTGTGTTCAGAAATTGGTCACCAGGGAAATTATTTCGTTGCTGGGACTCCTCCTTAATCTATCACGTCACTTTAAAGTGGAGCATCTTTTCTCTCAGCAACTCTGTGAACTCAAAATGCATCACAACACAACACAGGTCGGGTTCAGTATTTGCTTGGAGAGCCCGTTGTTGTGCTTTATTGTAGATTATTTTGAAAATTTCATGTTTGTTATGATTCATTTGTACTTACTTTACTATTACTGCAGCTGACACTAACAGAACACCAGCTTATTAAGGCAATGATTCATTAATTAGTGTGACTAGTTTACTGGACACGGTGCTCATAAAATTAAGTCATTGTTATTCTTCTGCGAGAACGACAGCCTGCAGTTTTTACTCATTAGTTAAGCGGCAGGAAGTGACAGAGTGAAGCTCGACCTGCAGGAAAATGCAGCAGTATCCTGCTGTAGGTACTTTATTTTCCTATGCAGCATACACAGCACAGTGACTGTGTTGTGTAAAACCAGACATAGGTACAGTGACTGCAGGATCCATCCAGAGGAACACTTGGTCTCAGCTGACTGAGTAAATAGCACTGGACCCGCGGTACTGCCTCAGTAGTCTGAGACCTCCAAGCCTGTTTGCAGATGGAATCTATGCTTATAAATCACAGGCGCATGGGGAGACCCTGTGCAAATACAGTATGACCACAAGTCTGTTATTATTCATCATTGTTGCCACAGCGTGGAATCACATCAGAATATTAGAAAATGATTCCAAGACAATCATCTTTGATGACTGCTCTAATTCTCTATGGATGTGTGTCATGTCTGGTTTCTCTGCTGGGGCGAACATTTCATGGTTACGGCTCAGGATTATTTAAATATCACACATTTACACCCTTTTGTTCTGCATAATGCCTCAGTTCATATTCTAACGTGAACACTGATTGTTTGAGTGTCATTTAGCTAAATGGAGAGTGGAGAAACGCGGAGGGTAGGAAACCTGGCACCTAATGGTCCGAAGCTCACGGACTGTTTTTATATCTGCTGTGATTAGGTGTAACTATTATCCCAATAATAGCTTTCCACTGAGGACTCAGACTGTGCAGGAAGTGACACACTGGTCACGATACTCGGCTTGAAAGAGTTTGGTGTGTTTGTATGTATTTTACCGTACTTTACTGTAAGAGGAAACATTCTTGTTGATATTAAAGAAAAGCAGCAGAATTCCTTGTGTGAAAATGCACTTTTAACATATTCTTAAAATAATCTAGTAAAAGGATGATAGCAAAAATATCCAGCCAAAAGAAACTGCAACCTTGTGTTTTTTCATGACCTCAGCATGTATCTACTTCATCGTGTCAGTGTGAATTTGATGCAGGATAGAAAAACTGTGAAAGTGTGTAATATTAAAATATGAAAGTCAACTTATTTTGGTCTTTTTTCAATTGATTCAGAGGTTTATTATAAATACATTTTGGCACATTGATACATTTACAGTATATTGTACATACTTCTTGTGTGTCTGATTTTAGGGTGTCTTTGTCATTTTTGGCTTTCATATTATTGTAAAGAAGTTGTTGGGAAGTAGCACATGCTCCAAAACTACATGAAGATGGACAAACAGCTCAAAGAGGTAGAAAACACACTCAAGAATTTGCTGTGGCTTCAGAGTAAAAATCATGATCATGATCCATAATCAAACAAATCTCAACTTCACATGGTAAAGACTGAAAAGAGTAGATCATTTATTCTTTGAAGATAATGAAAGTAAAGTCGCTCCAAGATTGCCGTCATCGCACTCAGTTCCACAGCACTGATTCCATCTGCACATGCAGTGGATGTCGTGTTGCAGGGAAAGACAGACAGGCTGCTACATGTTGGTCAGCCAAACAATGACAGGGTGAGACGAATGGGCTGAAAGAAGGTGTAAATGTTGCAGTCTGTGGACGGTGCAGGCCGGTGTTGCCACACAAATACTGAAGAGAGGGCTTTTCGACTCACTGATCTATGACCACCTGTATGCTTGATCAACCACAACTAACACTGAAGGCCAAAGGTACGATGAGCAGGTACATTAAGCTACTTTCTAATAAATGTAGTCATGTTTTGAGAACTGAAAAGCCACTTGAAAAACTTCAAGGAATCAACACTTTAAAACACAGTGATTTTTTCAAAAGCTAAAGGCTTTTAAAAAAAATTTATGACGCACATTTCTAAGTAACAACAAAGGTCTAAAGACATGATGAGCGCACAAACCACCAGATGTCTGCTTCCATTTCCTCCTGAGGATTCCTGGTAAGGTTTTTTTCTTTAAACATTTCAAACACTGACCACTCAGCAACACAGACAAATAAATAAATAAAAACAAAAGCAAAAACAAACAGTGCACAAACCAATTGACCACTATCTGACCCCCACAAGACTGACAGTATTCTAATGAGTGGCTGTAGAACATGTCAGGTAAACTCAGTAACAAAATCTATTCCTGCTGCTCAACTACAACTTAGAAGTACAGCTGCAGTCAAGCATCCACTCACAATGTTTCCAGTTCTTAAAAAAAGGAATCTTATTATGCTAGTTTTATTTCTGAAAAGAGAACATGATAATCTGGAAACCCGTAGAGAAGAGAGCTTTAGATTCACGACTAAGTTCATAGACTTTTTTTTTCTCCAAATCTCATCAAAGATGATTTTAAAATAGAGACAGAGTTCTTCTTTTGTTTTGGTAGAAACAAAGAAGATGTCTTCTTCTTCACACGTTGTGATGTTTCAGTCAAAAAGCCTTCGAAGGTTGAATCTGTTTCTCATCATCTGAAGAACTAGAATTCTGGTAAAAGTTATAAGCACGTAACTAGTAGCCATACCATCAAAAGAATAAAAATGACCAGTGTGAACAGACAATGATCTTATGATTCTTTATTTGTGCCAGCCCCTTCAATTAGCCAAACTTTCTTCTTTTTTGGCAATTAATTTAATCAAACATTTGTTCCTTTTAAAGCTTTGAACATTGACATCCTTATTAATGATCGAAGGAAATCTTTATTGTATTCCTTATAGTAACGATTACCCCATAAGCAGTATTTTTAATTTGAATAATAATAATAGTGAAGAGTATCGTATGTAGGGAAAATGTCATTTTGGGAATTCTGAGCGCGATTGATTGAACCTCAGCATAAAGAGGTAGAAGACATCATTCAAGATGCCTCAGGGCCTTCAGGCTTGTTATCATTTCAATGAGGTCTTAAGAAATGTAGGGACAATGTGCCTACTGTGTGATATTAGAAATAATCTGCATGATGGAGGCTTAAATTACAGGTGGTCATAAAGGAAACAATCAAAGAAGGATTCTGCTGTAATCTAACAAGACACGGCTTTGTGAAGCATCTCGGTTTCTAAAATGCTGGAAGAAAAGAGCAACACGTGTGTATGGAAATCAAAACATGCCCTATGTCAAACTTTCTGAGCGGTGATTAGCTGCATATGGAGCTGACTGGTCGGAGTTATCAATATTTCTCAAATACAGCTCATAATTTGAATGAAAGAAAACGATTATTCCCAAGAGACCGATCTAAAGGAAAGTGAAGTAACCACCACTGAGCAATTTTCAAGAGATGTTAATTTCCATTTATAAATGAACTTCAATAGTACATTTAATCACAGAAATGAAAAATGAGAGAATGTTCTGGTTTTTCAGTGTAAAAGCCATCTTATGGTACCCTTCCAACATAAGGGGGCTAATTAAACATTTTTTTTTTTCTTTCAAGGCGTCCTTCAACTTTTCAAAAGCACCATATCAAAGCGGCTTCAAAGTAAGAAAAAACCTCTGAATCTTGAGTTGACAGTTCAGCATACATATGCAGACAAGTGCCCAATCCCCCCCCCCCAAAAGTCTTTGTGACAGAACCAATGTAAGACTAAAATCCTGAATACTGCATTGTGCATACCAATAACTGTCAGGGGAAAACAACCTAGTAATCTGTGTTTTATTATTATTGTATTGATTTATTTTATAGCAGTTTGTGACAATAGTTGAGATCTATGAGGACTGCTTATAAAGAAGGGAACCATATAATCTGGTCAGTACTGAGATTGAACTCAATATCAACTTGAAGATCAACTGGCAACTAGAATAAAACAGACCCCTCGCTGATATGAGGAGTAGGGATCCAATAAGACATCCCATAATATGAACTCTATACCGCACCTTAATCCAGACTGGACTGCTGGGAGGGTAACTAATTGTAATGACACCCTTTTCATCAAAAACAAAAAAAGAGGTTTACTCCTCATCTCATTTTTCTGAAGATACACATTAGCGTTAGCAGGATCTTAAAACCTCTATAGAACTATATACTATAAGTCTTGCATTTCCACACTGAGTGGAGATTTTCAAAGTGACATTATAATATCTCTCTTTTACATCTGATACTTCGATTTGTTTGATGTGTCTTTAAATTTGGTAGCATAAATGCAGCTCTAAAAACATCCCATCCATCACATATGAGCCTGAAAAATGTCCGTCACCTAACCCTGACTGAACAATAACGTTACAGTTTCATGCTATGCTATGCACACACTCTGTTCTACCACAAAATTGTGGGTCACTTGTGGTGTTTTTATGTGAAATAGGAGCTTCTATTCATTATATTTCCTACCTGAGCTTTGACTCATTGGTGCATTCTTTGTGTTTTTGACGCATGAACTCTTTAAATTTGACAGCGTCCACAATGTCATGTGGCTGGTGCTGCTCACATATCGTGTTATTTATATGTTGCATTGTAACTGTACCAGCATTTCATTACATTTTCTGTTCACTGGTTGCACATTGTAACCAGTGCTGCTGGTGAGACAGACTTGTCCCTTACCTTTGTTGATGTTGATTCTTTTTTTCAGGGACATTGTTGGAGCAACATACATGTATTGTTTGTTGTGAAGTTCTGTATGGAATACATAACAGCTGTACATGTGTGTGTCACAAGACTTACTGTTTCACAAATGGGATTCATTTCTTTACTTTTGGACCCATGTAAGGAGCATCGATATGCGGACATGCGTGTTGCATAAGAAAAGGTGTGAGTGCAGCTACTGGAATTATTCCAGGTTGATGATGAATACCAAAATCAAGTCAAAATAATCTGTTTTTAAGACATCAAGCAGAATGTAGATAAAGTATCTGCTGCAGATTAAAATAGAAGTATTAATTATATAATAAAAACATTTGTCAAAAAACAAGAACACAAATAATGACATCAGTCATGATCATGTGACTGCATGATAAAGACATAATTGTTAATCATAAGTACATGTTCTAATGAAAAATACTGTTTTTTTATCCTTTTATAGCATGAGGCAAAAAAATAAAGCGTTCCATTGGGTTCTTCTGATGTCTTTATTGGCCTTGTGTTTGAAGAAAAATTACCCTAAGACTTAAATGCAGGAATGTTTTTGTCAACAGAGAATTAAATGGAGTTAATAAAGTCTCTTTGTTAACAGAAGCTCAGGACGCTCTGTGATTGCCTTCATCACACTCAGCTCTACAACACAATACTGTAGCTTATTCTATTTGCACAATTTCAGCACTACATAGCCTTTTTGAACTCCAGTGATGCAATGCAGAAGGGAAACAGAAAACAGGAGGCAGCATGTTTATGAGCCAAGGTAGACTGGAGGGAGATAAATAAGCATGAGGAAAAAATGCGGCAAGGCAGACAGATAACTAGAACCCTGGATACCTGGAAGGGTTGTTTTTTAACTTCTGTTTGGAGGTTAGCGATTTCCCTCTGCTGCCACGGTTTATGCTTGGCTAAGCTAAACTCGTGACTGATCTATCTCTGTGCTGAATGTGCAGGGATGAAATTGATATTGATCCTCTTATGCAGTGCTCAATAAATCAACAAATAATCCAACATTTTCAACGTTTCCTTTAAAGGATATATAGATCATACCGTTCTGAAATACACAAGCCTGAAACTATAAAGTACAACATGAAAAAACGAACCAAAAACAAAATCCCGATACTATTTAAATAATAATAAATAATCAGTTTAATGCTATTTTTTTTGCGTTTATTTCATAAACTGTAAGTATATTTTAATATCACACATGCAGTAAAACAATCTAAATTTATATCAGTGCTATGAGTGTAAAATCCTGCTTGTCCGTATGACTCCATCGGCTTGAACAGTGTGCGTCCACTTTAAAAACTCCCCACAACATAAAGCCATAAATCTCAACTAGCCCTGAGGTAAGAGCAACCAACACTAATTAACAGAAGCAGGATGAGAGGTTAAGGCCTGTGTCGTATTAACGTAAGAAAACACTATTTTTCAATTTACAGTTCAAACTTGTCTGGAGCTCTTTAAGTAATGAAGCCTGCTTTTACTGCATGCATGAATACAAAAATATCCACTCTGTGGGGCAATAAAGAAGATGGGATTCCAAAAAAAAAACCAGTTTAAACAAAAGGGGCTTTGAAACCAGATGACTGAAACGTCCTTACAGAAATGACAATGTAGATACGGCGTTTGCCTCAGGGGACGCCTGTAGCTGGATCACTGATTCAAGCTAAAGCTCGTTTTAGGAACACAGAGTTTGTTTTCAATGAATATGCGTAGTCCTTAAAAAAAGGACTTTGTACGAAGGACATAGTAAACTCTGAGGAGGTCAGCTGTGCTTCTGGTTGTTCTTCCAGGCTTTGATTGGACCTCTGATGATGATGCAGCAGAAACACTCTCAGGTGTGGAAGGATTTGGGACCTGAAGAGTGACAGCTTGTGCTGTGTTTCTGTTATTCTAATTTTAGGCATTATCACTGACAGCAAACAAATCACTAACTTCTCTAAAGTGTTTTATTTATTTATTTTTTTTACTGTAAAATCCTAGAGAACTATTATCTGAAACAGAATTCTTGTTATTTGAGCTTATTTTAGGGGATTTTGTTGAAACTGATGTGTGAATTGAACTGCAAATTGTTGGAAAAGCTGGCAGTCTATTTCATATGGTAGATATTTTCTTCTCTTGAGTAAAGGTGACTAAACCTTCACACATTTACTACACTCACGGCAGATCAAATGATTTTACACCTACAGCAAAAACAAAAAGTCCTTTCTGACACTAAGAAAGTAAGAAAGTCTCATGTTTCATGTCCTGCTCAGTTCTCGGTTTCATGCATCACTTTTGTTGTGCCTTTCGCTCCCTGTTTAATTTAAAATATTTGAGTGAAACACTGTAGATACACCTGCCTCAAGAGATGTTATTGCTATAAATGTAATATTTTAAGCATTTAAACTTAAAAGAGGGTGAATTCTGCAAGTCTTTCAGGGTTTGATCAGTCGATGAAAGACCACAAGTTCAAATAGCTAAAAAAGAAATAAGCAAAAAGGAAAGAAGGTTAATGTTTCTCAATATAACCCTGCAAAGGTTTTTAGGATTCCATCAGCTTGATTCCAGAACACAAGAAACAAATCTGAAAACAAACACTGGAAGGTTCTGATTGGTTCCTAAAGAGGAATCTAAATCTGCATCTGCATGTATTCATATCTTTCACTAGAACATTTGATTGTTTTACCTCTTGAGTCTGATGCTTTAAGTCTGCACAAAATAAAAAAAGATGTGTGTGTGTGTCCAATATATAAAATTTATGCATAAAAGTTTGTGCATGTTATTTTTTACTCCACATCTATCGCTTTTTTGTTTCTGAGCATGAGAAAAGAAGGTTTTAGTAGACAACAACAATTCTAGCAAGATTTGTTTTATAAAACTATATTAGGGAAGTGGCTTAAAATCAAGGATTTGATATTAAAACATTTAAGATGATGTTTATCAGCTGTAAATGTTCTAAAATCAACTCAAGAGTAGAAATCAATACATTTGTCAGGAAAGACTTTCTGAAACACCACGACCATTTGTCATGCAAACTATAATTTTTAATGGGATCTACTATATGTAAAAAAATAAATAAATAAAAACAAAAAAGGTCAAACTAAAACACATCTAAAATATTAAGAGTATACTGTTAAAAAGAAGAATAAAAATTACAATAAAAAGAATAAGAATTAAAGATTTTGTGATTCCAAATAACGGAAATTGCAGTTTGTAACTGCTTAGCCCGCTCTGCTTGTAAGTCAGAAGGATACAGAGATACAGCACACGTCCATGACGAGGTGAATTGTCATGAGAAAGCCTATTGACAATTAATCCCTATATTTTTATCCATCTAAAAGTGTACACACACACACACACAGCCCTGAACACTGTTGTGTCTTCCTGCCATCCTCAAGGTAGCACATAATAAATGTGCAGTGTCACACGGCAAAGTCATTTTATTTATGATGGATATGGAACTAATGGGGATCAGAAAATGTGAAAATATTGGTGTGAGACCTTTCGAAACCTTGTTGCCATTGTCACGTTGTCCTGTCGCTTTTACACTAGACTTCAGGATATAGACATGAAGCACAAGCTTATAAAATCTGTTCTGAAGCATTGTGGTGATATTGGATTTATTGAGTGTAATAGACTTCTGAAGGATTTCCTGTTCAAAGCATATAACTTTAAATCCCAAAGGGGCTTTCATTCCACTAAGCACCAAGAGCTAATCAAAGCACCCCTCAAGTCTCAGCTGGTAACATGTTAGGTTCTCTAAGTACAGAAAATATACTACATAACATTGAAAACATGTACATATAAGGATATATTGCTTTAGTACATTAGGCAATAGTCATCATTAAGGTGTTTAATAGACCATATCGCCTGGAAGACCTGACAGGCCAGCTGGGTAGTGTGGAGGATCCAGGTAAAGGGTCACCTTGATGTGGAGACAGCTTTGTCACGCCGAGGCCAAGAAGGTAACCACACCCCCATCATGACCTGACCCAGACATGCATGACTATAGTCAACCAAGCAGAACAACAAATTCCTAGCCTTCTTCAAGACTTCACTAAAGAAGATAAAGCTGGAGAGATTGTAAGTGCTGAATTGAAATGTACCTCCAGGCTGCTACAACAGGTAAAATGTGCAAACACTCCAAACTTCTATCTGCTGTTGGTTATCTCTGAAATGATCTGAGATTAATTATATGACTCAGACTCACAACAAAGTTCAGTTTCTGCTCGCTCTATGTTTTACCCTCTGCAAAAAATGAATAAACAAGTAAATCCAAAACAAACAGACAGAAATAAACAGATATACAGGATTTATAATCTATGTTTGGGTTTACTAGATTTGCATAAAAATTTGTAAAATCAAAGAACAGTTCAAGAAAGTGGTGCTATCAGTCTCTGGGCACAGGTGCATCTTGAAATGAGGAAGAACGAGGGGGGGACTAAAACTCCCCAGCACTCACAATGAAAAAGAGGGGCCCTGCCACTCAAGGTCATGGTGAATTGCGGCGTTGCACTACAGATTGATTGGAATTATGGGGAGCAGCTGGCAGAAAGGAAACCGGAAGGTTACTGAAAAAAATCGCCAGGTGGCTCCTGTGACTTAATGACTCCACCCACCCAGTCTTTGGTACATTACATTTTAAGAATGTGCAGATTTGAAGTGGGCCTGTCACATGCTGTCAGCATCTGGAGTGATTCCCATGTCAACTAATATTCAACTGTGTACAATTTGGATGGCTAATAGATTTATTGCTGCAGTTTGAATTGAACTTTATGGATAACTTTTCACAAATGGCCAGAGGATAACGCAGCTAATTACAGTTTTCTAAATGTGGAGTTCATCATGAATATTGATAAAGAATTAATTAGTTACTAAAACTGGAAAACCATTTTCTCTGCGCCAAACACATCACGTTTTAGAAGCAAAAATGCACTGCATCACTTTACAGGAAAGACATTTTGTATCCTGTTATAATAAATGATTTAACCACATAATCCGACCTTGATAATCCAACAATTCCAGACTAAAACACTGGAACATAGTAGTGCTAAATTGGGTGCTTATCAATAATTTAAAACACCAAACAATTCAGCATGGCCTAATTAGAATGTGGTGTGGATCACGATAAAGCTGAGGTGAGAAGTCACGAAGCAGGTTTTTGTCATTAGATTTGATAGAGTTCTGTGTCAAACTCAAACATTTTCTTATCAGTCAGCCTCATTGTGGAAACAGCAGGGACTTTTGCAGAAAAGCACTCAGGCAGGCAGTCAATAATTCCTTATGGAAGAAATCTAAAGTTATGATGGTCTTGATTAAGCAAAGTAATCTGCTGTGTATACTTATTTTCAATGAAGCTTTTTCACTGACTCACTGAGAGGAAAAGTGGTGCACTCGTTCTTTTGATTTCCTAATGACTTTGCCGTTCTGACTCCAGATAAAAGAAAAACTTCCTCTCAGGGAAATTATCAGATGAATTGCTTTCTCAGTATCTCAGTTGATTGATGGGCTATGTATTCAATAAGGTTCATATATATGTTAAAAAAAGTTTCGTCTATCTGCTATGTGTTTTACTTGAAACCAAATGCAGGGACAAACACACAAAACATGGTTTCAATAAAAAAAAAAAAAAAAACTTATGAGCATAGATTTCACAAAACAAAACTTTTCAACCTTATCTCTCAAGTTTCTAGAAAAAAAAAATGTTTAGATCCTACAAGATGTTCAGTGACTCATATTTTTTCTCCTGTATGGAAAGTTATGCAGTACTAAGTAACTTTTTAAATTTTAAGCTACTTGTCTAAGTGGATACATACCAAAAAACAAGTTCAGCTTCATACCAGACGTGACTCTGGATGCCTCCGATGGCCATACACTACACTACGCTGAGCAGCTTCAGTGCTTTCAGTCCTTTGCTGCTTTACAGTAACAGCTGTTTGTTGCAGCAGCAGTCGCCGTTAGCTATTAAAGGCTAGCAGTTAGCTTTTTCGGCTCACTGACTGGAGTCCGCTTTTTGTAGGCATCACGTCAGAGGACAATCTACAGTAAAAGAGTAGCGAGCAAAGACCCCTTTTTTATTTTGTTTCTGCACTGATAATAACCGTGCATTAAAAATAAGAAGCAAAATATGCCACCTTGTCTGACGACGTTATCTACAACGCCGGTTCGACCAATGGCCGTCGGAAACACAGTTGTTTACAACAGTTGTAATTCAACTTTTAACCACTGGCTGGGGAAAGCAGAAAAGTTATTTAGTACTGCTTTAAAAACCAGTAATGAAGAATTTTGGACCTTGTTCTAAGCATATAGTTATGAACAGGAGTCTATGGATTTAACATTAGATGTTGAACTGAGTTAGATTTGGGGGTTAACTTGAGTTACAGGCAGCTTACAAAAAACATAAAAATAAAACCATTCAAGATTTACTGCTGTTTTCTATCTGGCAGGCACCTCTATTAAGTTACAGCATGATGTCTAAATCTTCAAGCTCTCTAGATTCATCTGTATGTAAGATAAAAAAGGTGCATATGTACGTCAGAAACAAATTTCAATGTAAATCTCTTTTCTGGTTCTAACAGTTGCAGCATCATTCATTTAAAGGCAATTCTGACATTTATGTTATTAAGGTTACTGGTTGACAATGAAAGAAATGCTTAATCTTCTAAATTACCCCACAGAATGATTACTTCACTCGGCCTCCTTCATAATGATTTAATGCTAATATGTTGTATAATTTTTAATTAACTCGAAGGGGAAAGAATGTAGAACATGGGGGTGTAACTCAGGGACAGGCTGCACATTTAAACTCACGAGTCTCATCTTCTGCTGTTGCATGCTTTATCCATCACAAATTAATTATTAGTAAATGCTATTAAAATTCTAAACCAATGAGAAATATCTGGGTTCTTACATAATGCAACTCATAAGGGTAAATCTTAAACGTCACCAATATGGTCCCAGTTTTTTCTCAGCTGTTTTCTTCTAATTATTTCTCACTAGTGAAATCATATTAGAGTTTTCTGTCCAAAAACATATATCAAAAAAATAAAATGCAACCCCAAGACACAAAAAGTTGGGATGCTGTCTAAAATGTAAGTACAAACAACAGATTTGAATGAATTGTAAAGCTCATAAACCTATATTTTCCCTCAAAAGAACATAACCAACACATCAGTTGTTGAAACAGTGATACTTTACAATTTCATAGAAAATATTAGCGGATTTTGATTAGAGAAACACACCTCAAAGTTAGAACAAAAAGCTTGAAAAGAAATAGGCATAATTCAGAAACAACTAATTACTAATTAGATTAACTGATAATAGCTCAGTAACATTGGCTGACAATAAAATGAGCATTTCAGAGAGGCAGAGCCTCTCAGATGTAAAGATGGGCCGAGAGTCACCAATCTGAAATGAACTGTTCCTAAGATTTGAGAAACTACATAAAAAAATGCTCCTCCGCAACACTGAATATCCTCCCCCACCATCTACAGTGAATAATATCATCAAAAGAATCAGAGAATAAGGAGGAATCGTTGTGCATAAGAGACAAGATTAAAGGTCAGACTTGATGCTTATGATTTGAAGGCCCAGAGAACTACATTAAAAACAGGAATGTTTTCCTACTGAATCTTCCAGACATCACTGTTTGTCAACACAGTTCAACGTGGGAACCCCAGACAACAAATAAAGATGTGATCGAGTAAAGAAGGCGGCAGATTTAAGCATGATGTAGAAACACAGACATTTAATTTGGGCAAAAATTCATTAAAAATTATCTGAGGCAAAGTTCTATGATCAAATCTGGTCCAAAAATGAAAAACTTTTTTTGGAAACCATCAACACTGCATCATGTGGACTAAAGAGCAGAGGGACCATCCTGCTTGTTATCAGCAGACAGTTCAAAAACCTGTTTCTCTGATGGTATGGGGGTTGCATTAGTGCCTGTGGGGTGGGCAGCTTACACATCTGGAAAGGCTCCATCAATCATTACTCTATTCCAGCTTTTTGAGATGTGTTGCTGATGTCAAATAGAAAATGTGGCAGTATTTTTTTGGGAAATTGTAAAATATCTCAGTTTCCACATCGGATATGTTTTTTATGTTCTATTAGTACAAAAATATGGGGTTATAAGTCCCAAAATTTGGGGAATTAGATTTGTAAAACAAAGTAACTACATAAGAAAATTCTGGCAATTTCTAGCATCAGAGAAATGCCTTACAGAAATAGCACTGCTGAACCCATTATATCTTTCATATAACCCTGTGCAAGGTGCAGCTTTGCCTCTTGAATTGCTGAGTAGGACTAAATTGAGCCAGTTTAACTCTGTGAGTCAATCGGCTCAAGCCTGGCACAGGCATCAACCCTCGTTAGCTGTGACCTTGAGAGATAATAATGGCACTAACCCAGATATATGTGCTGGGTAATGACACTGTGATTAGCAAAATCTGCAGAGAGCATAAACACCGACATGTCTGCCGACTGTAAGCATGCGGTCCTTCATCTCTGCCTGCAGGAACTATGCTTTATCTTCAATAACAAAGCGATGAGACTAAGACTTGATTTGTTAATTCATAAGGCAAATCTTAAGAAGATTATACTGAACTGTCAAAATATTCACATAAATATGGAAGCTTACAGTCTGGCAAGTTTCTTTGCTCTTTCATATGAACTTGAAACATATTGTACAATATATAATTCACTAATATTTTGTTTGTAATCTCATCTATGAAACCACTCAACTAGTTAAAATACAATAACATAAAAGTCAAATTTTCTCCCTCTAAATTAAAAAAAAATAATTTTTTGGGAGGGTTTTAGAATTTAAGCAATTAAAAATCTTTCCAAAAATTGTCACTGACAACAACATAACCATATTTTTATAACCAGATTCTTACTGACTTTCATGCTGACGAGAGTGAACATGTTTTTTTTGTTCTATGCTGTTCCTGTCTGAACAGTATCACTGTATTTTTATGCTGTGATGTCATTAGAGCTTAATCTGCTTTTCACTGCATGACTAAATGGATGGATTTATGTAAGAGGAAGTAACTTACTTAAAGGTCACATAAAATGCACTCTACGAGTTAAATGCACTTGGCCAGAAAATATAAAGTATTTATAAAATGCACTACTAAGATTTAAGTGGGGCTGAGGAAGTAGAGTCAATGTCCCCCAGCTGGAAGCTTGCTGCAGTCTCCAATTTTGCCAGTTTACTTGTCAAAGCGTCTCTATAAGATGCTTTGGATATAAAATAAAATCAGCTAAATAAATGTAACGTGAGCTATTATGCCACACCGGTTGAACTAGTTGTGGCAACAATTTTACACCTTTTAATAGAGTTTGTCCAGATATTTACAGAATAATTGTACATATTTGGCACCATTCATCCATGTTGATTTCTGCTTAACACAATTGAGGGACAATCCATCCTAATCTGCTAATATGAGTTCTTCTATTCAAAACATGTGTATTCAGAGAAAATGCCCCCCCCCCCCCCCATTGTGACAAACTATCATACTGAGACCTTTTACTGCGACCAAACCCATCGGTAGGAGCAAGGACTATTACTGAAGGATAATTGGGTGTAAGCTTGCTGAAACAGAATCCTGTGATAGAGCAGGAAATTCCTTTTTCATGGACATAGGCCTGGTAAAGTTGTTAGAGGGTTCAACACATGGTTTTATACAGATATATATATAAAAAAACACAAATGGAAATACTACACAAAAGAGGTTTGAGGCCAAGTGACAACACTGTGACGACCCTGATATTCATGCAAGTGCAAAAGCTTCATAATTAATGCTAAAACATCTCTAACCTAACAAACAGTGTTTCAAAACATGCCTACTATGAAAGAAAACTGTTCTTAGAGCCTCACCTGCTTAAAAGAAGACAAATAATAGTCTAATGTAAGATCCTGTTGCACAAATTGCTGTGCAACTTTAATTATATGCATTAAAAACATCCAGATTCAGACTCCTCATCATCATGCACACAATAATCATTAAAATATCCATTTGTGAAAATACATTTTAAATATTTTATGCATATTACTAAAGCTAACTACCAAAAACCCAGCGCATTGTGGTGTGTTACCATAGAGATAGTGACTGCAAGTACGATGGCTTTGTTTGGCTACAGTGATACAAGAGCACATGCACAAGTGGCCTAGTTGAGGCTAGGGAGACTGATCCTGCATCATAATTAACCATAACTATGTAAACAAGAACTAATTCCACGGTATTTACTGCAAATGAACAGTTACCTGTTACATTATCTGTGAGAATGGTAAGATTTACAGCACTAAAAAGGCAATAAGGAGAACATCATTTACATATACAAGAATGTGTTTCATATCCTCAGTTTCTCTGAACAAAGGAGGAGAATTTATTAAGTGGGAGAGGAAATATCAAATGCATCAAAGTTTTGAGACTTGGGCAACAATCTAAACCGATAGGTGCCGAGAAAAATTGACTTTCAGATAGGACTAGATCATTTTGTTGAAATTTTTGTACATCTTGGTTTAGTTATTGAGACTTCAAAGCTTACAAGAATTCACCATCTATCTACTGTCTACTCTATTGTTTTTTTTGCTTGTCAAAAACAATGAGATTCAAACACACAACCCCTCAGGCAAATGACTTGGGACTTGGTTTGAATATGTGCATAGTTTCAAATGAATCATTACAAAACAGCACTTCAGCTGAATAAAGTTTCACAAACAAGCATTAATAGTCGCCAACCATCCTATGCTTAGATGATCCCCGAGATTGTTTATTGCTGAAATTATCTTTAAGAATAAATCAACAATAAAATAAAATGTTCCCTTTTAGTGTTCTTGTTGGGAAAAGGAGGCAAAAAAATGACAAAATAGCTTTTGTTTTTGTTGGCTTGCATTCATTCTTCAGGTCTGTTCAATTAATGCATGCTCATTGTGGTGTTCTTTTCTCGTGGCGTCTGGCAGGAACAACATCTGTTTAATCAACAACTTCCTATGACAGTCCCTCAGTAGGGTGCGAGCTGTCGTGTTTATTCTCAGATGGTACCACGGAAGAATGCAAACCTCATAGATATGCAGGAGGCTCTTCACAGTCAGGTAGGCCAACAGAGGAAAAGATGAAGAGAAACTAGCTTGAGTGCTGAGTGGGTCTTATACGTCTTGACAATGCTTTAGTACATCCTTTATTTGAAGAGCCATTATTATTGTCAGTGTATATTAACACAAAATGGAAGTGCAGCTTTCCCCATCTCAAAGTGTCCGGGAGGAGAAGCCTTTCTAACAGGTAGAATATGGTCTTTTAGACGAATGCTACAGGCTTCCTAATCAATGTAATAGTGTTGTCCCATCAACCCACACCAGAGATTACCTCATCAGTTCCCATCAGCAATGATTACTCCACTTATGATGTGCCAAAATGTCACATTTTACATACCTAAATTTTTCACCTCAAGTGAGCTATTGCAGTTTTCCCAGAATGAGTGTCAAGGAAACGTGATAAAGTAGGGCGATTCGTGTTATCTAAAGCTTAAGTTTCTCATCCTGCTGTGGTTGCCTCTTTTTGAATTAGGCCGCGGAGGTAATTGGGATTCCAATGGTCATTAATTCAGACTTGGTGGCAGACCACCACAACCACTATGAGGATAATTGGATCTAATTGGCCCAGTGTTGCCAATGATTTGGATCAGACAAATAGAAATGACTAATTTAAATGGCTGTGTGACCTTTAGAAAGCTTCAGTCTAATTAACCTTTGTCGGTGCAAGCAGGTACAAGAAAGCATGGTACAAACAGTGACTAGTCACCGAGAGGGCTGGTTTGTAATCACACAATGTAACTACTTGAGAAATGATACTGTATAAACTATCTTCAATCAGTGTTCTAGACACTTTTTCCCATTTTAAAGAAGCACTGCATGAAGGCCAGATAAGCACATTTATATTATTTACATTCAGCCTTTGTCCAGTGTACAAAAATTTATTTTATGAATCTTAAATCATTGTTTATACACTGAGAAAGTTATTCTTAAAACTGTTTGGCCACATTGTGAATTTATTTTTAGTATTAAGAGACTCTGTCTATGCAGAATGCTATTTCTTGACCGTGAAGCTTTGCTCTATAGGACACTGACGTGACCAGACGTTTTGTCCGTTGTGGTGGGGTGTCTGCTCCAGAGGGGTAGAGTGTGCGGGTGTCCTGTCATCTAGCAATGTCCGTAAACCACTGTCACGGACTATTCTTCGGTACATCTGCTTATTTTATGAACTAGCACATAGTCAAATGCCGTTCTGAATGTCTCAAATTAAAAAAAAAACTTAATGGATACTTGTGAGTTTTGGGGTTTTTTTTGCTGAGAGACCTGTAATCACTGTCCGTTAGCAGGGTGAATTTTCACTGATTTTAGTTTTTGAGCGGACAAAAGGTGTCTGTTGTCCTGAACAATGGAGTGTCCGCTCCAGAGAGGTTTTATAAGTAGTAATGTAAGTAGTTATATAAGTTGGCCAGAAACCTGTCTGCTGGACAGGGGTGTCTGCTCCTGAGGGGTGTCCGCAGGGTGGGGTTTCACTGTATTTGATTTTATTTATCTGACAAAAAAAGTGATCCACATGTTTTAATGTTTTTGTTGTCGTTTTTTATTAGTTATTTCATTTTAGAAAACAGGTACTTTCTTTAAAAGACCAACCTGTTATTTAGACTTAAAATAAAGACATTTGAGTGTTTATCTTTCTGACACACATTTTGTTTTATTTTGGAAAATATGGAAATAAAAAAATGTGTGGAAACTGACCAAAGTTAAAGTGAGTTTCGGTAAAACTCTGGCTGGCATCCCGAAAATAATCAAAACTAAATACACAACTGAGGTATTTGAATACACGAAACTGCTACGTTTGCAAGGAGATCTGCAGCAAGTCTCATAACTCCTATCTCAAATTACTTTGCTATGTTAACAGCCTGAGTATGTGCATAATCAAATTTCCATATTTCTGCCAGCCATTACATAAGACCTGGAGCTGCTTGCACACCTGGATAATGCTTTGTTTCAAATGGGGAAAAGCAGGTAGAGGAAAAGCGTGTGCACGTTCTGTTTAGTGGATACATAAATGAAGTGTAATTAATCACTTGGGAAGCAAGCACACCAAATGGAAACACATGAGGAACAAACTCTGGAATATCATATGATAGTGTTTGGTGGAAAAAAGGCAAAGACCCTTCAATGTACCTACCGTGTATACAGAAGTAAAAACACATTTTCAAACACAAGCACTGACCTACATTAATAAGGACGCAACTATTAAAAAAAAAAAAAAAAAAGATATTTTCAGCATATTGTTCTAGAGCACAGAGGAAAAGCTTTTATAAAAGCTAAAACAGAATTTATGACAAGGTTACATTCAACATGCCCAGAGTATCCCTATTTCAAAGACACCTCGGGGGCACCTTCCATCATCCGTTTGATACAGTGTTTGTTTGTCCCTTTCATGTCAAACATTATTTAGTTGGGTCTATCAGCTATCATCTTCAAACAGAATGTGCATGCTGATTTATGCCACATTATGATATTGTTTTTGGGAAGGCATTCTGGGAACACCGTTGGGCAAAATGAATGAAAGCTAATGCTCCTAGCAGCCTTGGAATGAGCCTACAGAGAAGGGTGGCTAATCCTATCATTCTACACCATTCATGCGCAATCCACTTGGCTTTCAGCTTTTTTTTTTTTAACAGGCAATTTGTGGCTTCCCTGCTGGATCTCTTCGAAGCCAGCATGTTATGACTACAAAACACTTCCAGGGCCGCCTGGGAGTCAGACAGGAGGCCACTAAATACAGTCTGTGACCCCGTCACGGTCCACTGTGGCAGCTGCCAACCCACTGTCAGCTGCCAGAAACAGCTTAATGACACATACATCCCAAAAACATCTAATTACATCCTGTCAAAGTCAAAATAGATAAAAAGTCAGCATATACTTGTATCTTACAAATTAAGAGTTTGATTAATGCTGCAATGAAAATCTGACAAAACTCATGCTTTGTGGAAACTTTTGAGTATTCTCAAACTCTAAAGCTTACAGTATTAGGGGTGTTTAAAATAATCTTGGAGGTAAAACAAAGTATAGGCTTCAATTTCTACCAGATGGTGGTGTCCCTTTCATACAGCCTGGTTTTTTGTGACAGATGCTAGGCTTGCTTTGAGGGAAGAATTTAAGCAACCTTCTATGACTAGCCAAAGAAGTGGATCTATAATAACGGTCCCATCAACTCCAGATCCTATATAGCATACTGACTGTTTCTTTGTTCAGTCTGATTGTACTAAGAAACAGTGACTCAAGTTTGTGCCATTAACAGATTAAAGATTGACTTTTTGCAGACAATAAATGAATTGTTACTGTTTCTCTGTCAGTGATACACAGACAAATGACAGAAAATCCCTTTCTGCTTGTTATCATTGATACATTTATACGTTATCGTCCTACCACTGAAGAATGCCCTCCAACAATTCTAGCAGTTTCCAAATAGACCACAATAACAGATTGCTATATCCATCTAGGCAACCATATTTAATATGACTTGGCCCTAGCAAATATTGACAGGCTGCTAAATCCTCTTCAGGTTTATTGACTAGCAAAGTGGTGTTCTTATCTCAATTCACACATTCACATCAGATAAAAATCCATGTTTCTCACATGCAAACAGCATACTGTAGTGTAACAAGTACTGAGCAGAGGAGGGGGCTGTTTGACAACATGCTGCTTATAAGCCCAAAGCAGCAGCTCTACTCACAGACTGTACAGCTCCCACAGTTCCCCTGTGTGATGTTGCAGAGCCTTGCCTGCATCTCCGACTATGGGCTGTGGTCAGTCAGCGCCCAGGGAGCTGTGACAGCCTGCTGCTCTTTCAGCCGCAAAAAACACTAAATCATGAGGCAAAAAATGAGTGAATAATGTTACAGTTGTACAGCCTACCCTGATATTTGTCCTCTGAAAAGTACATGAAGAAGACAAGTTTGGACAGAAGCATTTCATTGAATAGAATAGAATAGAATAGAATAGAATAGAATAGAATAGAATAGAATAGAATAGAATAGAATAGAATACCAAACTCAAAAGACCATCTAGTGCAACATTAGTATCCAAAGAGTCTCATTTTCTCTGTTAGTGCTTTTAATGTATTTCATAACAAAAATTGTTAAGCACAGAAAAGTTGCTCATCAATATAAAGTAAAACAAAGCTGGTAAGTGTTTCTGAAGACTTTTGTTTATGTTTAAAAAAAGAAAAAAAAAAGACCAGGTCCATTTGATCCTGAGAAGATGTCAAGCAGAGATTTTTAGCAGCTGATAGAAGAGCAGCAGAACTATACCAATCGATTCCTGGAATATTTCAGGCTGTGAGTGGTCAAGTTTGACACCCTGTTAGCAACACTCGAATTGCACGTTGAAACAAAGACCATTTTAACAACTAACTGAACCTGAACAGTGTTCCTGGGCAAAATCAGAGTTTTTTCCTACACTATTTCTAAACAAACTATCATCTAAAAGCATCTGACTGATGTATAAATAAAGGCAAATACAACCCGTTATATTAATGCTGGAGGACTAAAATGTCAGAGGAAATATGAAAATATGGCTCACATATTGTTGCATCCTATTGCTTGGAATGTGAAACAATATCATAGAAATATCACAGCCTTGGCATGCAAAGGCCTTAAGAACAGAGAGAGAGTGTTAATGTCTGCACCGTTCCAGAAAGTGTTCAGCTTCAATGCCTGAGTTAAACAGCAGGTACCTTGGCTCAGGCTGCAAGTCATTTTTCACACAAAGGCAATTCTCACTCAGTTCTAGTTCTGTTCCTTATGCAACGTGAGCAAAGAATTTCCTCTTTCACAAACTTCAAAAAAAGTCTTATTAAATCTATGTTTTAGTTATGAAATAGAGTCAGAAAATGTTTGACAAAAAGAAAATCAAGGAGACTTTTCTCTACATGGTACATTAAAATTCTTAAATTATGAAATTAGCTTTAACATAATCATGTAGCAGCACTACTCACAGTTGCAACTTTAAAAAGCGCATATTTAATTCAGCACGATAGCCGTGACTAATTGTAGTTTAAAATAAATTGGAAGAAATTAAAGTAAAAATAAATTTGAACTTTAAAAGTCACACCAAGATCTCCGTAGCTGAAGAAACAAACTAACATCAAAACCTCAGATATTAAAAATGAAAGAATACTTTTAGAGAAAGTTGTTTATCTCTGAACTCTGAATTACTTTGTAAACATATCAAATTAACTCTCAGAGCAGAAAACACAGAAACAAGTCTTAATAGTCAAGGAAAACAAACCTCTGCCAGGAACTGCCTGAGGTTTCTTAAAATGGCATCTTCGATTTTCCTCAGTCCCATTAGAACTGTAAATCAGTGCAACATCAAGGGACAGAAAAGAGCTATTCTGTCTAACTCCTGACTTCTGGGGATAATGTTAGATGTTTACTCCAACAGTGAGCTCCTCTGCAGTAAAGAACTAGCATTCTCAGTCTTTAGATTAAGGAACATTCCTTGTAAGCTCATTTTTTGACATGTAACATGAATAAATACCATTTAGATTTGAGTTCAACAGCAATTATATTACTCTGAAATCCAAGATTCAAAGACTTCTCTTTTAAAAATATTTCATTCTCAAGCTACTTTTGTGTTTGCTATCTTTCCCCTCCTATTTATTTTGTCTCCTCTTTAAATTCCTGTGCAGGATTTCTAGCTGGAGCCTCCACTTTTCTGCCCACCTCACAGTTGGCCTGACTTCAGGGGTGAAAAGCTCATACCACGACCCTTTTGGATTAGTCAAAATGAGCTTAGAGCTGATCAGCTAACCAGAAATTGGACTTACTGAACGCTACAAGAAAAAAGCTGTAAGATTGATGACTAATAAATCTTGTTTGAAGATATCAAGGTAAGTTTCAGTAATTCTTTCAACTGCTCTTGCATCAAGGAGAAACAAAATGAACTGCGGCGAAGATATTTAATGATTACACTCATTGTACAAAGTCATTCAATCACATAACATCAGTGTTTTCACTGAAGTTCTGCTTAACAGACAACAGCTGTATAAATACATTAGCTCAAATCCAGCCGTTGCTCTGTAATGAGTAAAATACTGAGAGGCTCTGTGCTTTAAGTCGCTTCCTTTGCAAATGAAGCCAAGAGAATGAGAAAGGAAAGTTTATTTTTCTGTTGCTCATTACATGCTGGTAGATGTCACTAATATTAGAGAAGTTTTGTAGAAAAGGTGCTGACTTTGACACAGGCTTTAAATAACATGACTACTTCAAACATTTGGCATCACAGTTCATTTAATTGCTACCATGAGGTTTCTCTAGAGGAGTCGGTTGCACTCACAATAAGTCATCAGCAGAGAAGGGGTTTGTCACAATCATCTTTAATGAAACTGGCAGTCATCTATGTCTCTCTGTAGGTAAGCACTTCTACTGATTGGCCTCTGATGAGGCTGCAGGGCAGTAGGTTGGCACACAAAATGGGATTTCTGGTTATCTGATGTGATACTGTTTATTTATCTTCCATTGACTTTGCTTAGACTTGCACAAGTTAGATTAGAACAGATTTAGCTAAAAAACACTTAATTTCACCTTTTATTTATGCCTAAGTCACCCAATCCCTGCCTCTGTTGGACTTATGTTTTTTGGACCACCTCTGCCTCGGTCTGATGATGCCAAAGTGACCCAACATGCCCACCTATGGACTGACTGGTCCAGTAAAGTGATGTCAGCCACACACCTACCTACGTAGTGGTAGCCACTGCTTGGCTTGGCGGTGTGCATGCGACATGATGTCAGAGAATGGTGCTTTATAACCTCAAATACACAGCCGGCAACAACGGAACGTTATTATTTCTTACTTCATTCAAGATATCAGCGCTGAAGAATCTACTGTGGAGTAACACCAAAGTACAAAAATACCTCAACGTCAGGGGTGGTGCTTCAGAGAGGGCTGGGAGGACGGTACTCCCCCGGCCCGGACATCAGAGGGGCCCGGCTTAGAAGTATGATGTGAGAGACGAGTCTCTTCCACATCTGAAAAAACTGGTGAAGACAGGCGAGAACACGGGCCATTTCATAATTCTCACTCAGTGGAGGACGGAGTTTGGGTTTCGATTACAGAACCGTGCAAAATGCCAATTCATGCAGGGTTTATAGGCGTTGCCCAATCAGGTTTGAGTCATGTTGCTAAAAGCTTTACAAGAGCTTCCTGCTCTCAATGCGCACATCCACGTTTGTTTACTGATCTTGTGGCGATTACGTATGACAACACAGACCTTTGGCGCCACTTGCTAAGCTGAGCACAACCATGCCCTCACCTACGTCCACATTCCCGAGATGGTAATGGAAACACAACTATCCCATTCTGGGCTGTGCCAACTCGACCCGTTCGGGACCAACCTGACCCCAGTGGAAAAGGGGCACAAGTGTGACTGGAGGGGTCCAACCATACTTTACTTAATCAGGTGCTAGACTTAGTGGCCATAATGCGCAACTGTTTTTGGAGTCCGATGAGCTGCCAAATAACTTGGGCAACTTCACTGAAGCATTTGATTTTAGGATATACATAATGAATATATTTACAGTATATAATCTTCACAGAGCTTGTTTAAAAAAGCAGAAAATCCTAATATAAGAGTAATTTCCCAACGACAAACATCATCTCTGCCATTGTATTGCTATAAAAAATGCTTTATACAAAGGCTTGTGATTTATTTGAACATAAGCCAAATGCCCTGCCAAAGCAGTCTACATGAAAAGCTTTTATTTGACAATGCATTAACATTCTGACATGTTTTCTATTGCTTTTGTTTACACAAAGAAGATTAAGGCTTTTCACAACTGTATCTAAAATGAAATATGCTAAATCCTTTTGTTGTTGTAATTTTTTTCAATTTTTTTTAGATATTCTAACTCAGTTTTTGTTTACCAAAGGCTTTCTCACTTCCTCTTGCAAACTGTGCAGAACTTCAACAACTTTTTGTCTCTTAATAAGGTGGAAGATACTCACCACAGATCTCAGGTCATACTCCTTCACCAGATTAAGGGAATTTTGGTAGCAGGAAGTAAGATCACTTTTCTCTGTAAAGCCCACATGACCTCTGGCAACTGGACCTACAGTGTGGATCACAACTGTTGGAAGAAGAAAAATATACAATTTATATTAAAAATTTCCATCTAGTAGAGATAAACTATTTCCTTTGAAAAACACAGTACAGCAAAATATTGAGATCTGAATTAGAATCACACTTTATTTGCCAAGTATCATTTGCACAATACAAAGAATTTGACTTGGAAGAGATGCACAGACACTTCTCTCCATCAAGATGTCAGTGGCTATGTTTACATGCGCCAAATTTCCCCAATCTGATTAAAATCTTGGTCGATCGGAATTCCCAAATCCCTGTTTACATGGACACTAACTGAAATGATCTGATCATGTCATGAGTACACATGCACCAAGCACTCGATCAGGTTAAATGAGTTGAGCATGCGCACAGCAAGTTGTCTTTCCGGGGGAAGAAAAAAAAGTAAACAAACTCCGTCCTTTCTGCACGTCTTTCCCGCCCCATCGTGTGCTCGAGCTGACTCACGTTATCCCCAATATGGACCTTCTGCAGGTGATTACCTTTATGTTTGGGTTTTTACTGGTCGCATTAACCAAGCTAGCGGCTGAATACATATTGCTACTGCTCCTCCACCACAGGAGAGGAGAGCAGGATGACAGGATGACTGCACCAGCAGACCACTTCTGTTTACCTCCCGCCATGTTTTCTACTTGGGTCTGCGAAAGCAGAAAGACGTCACGCTGAAGTTGTACGCATGCGCAAAGGGCTCTTTTCACCCTTTCTTTCCGAATGGGTGTGTACATGCACGTCTATCCGAATGAAGATCGGACAAAACCACCCCTCTCGATCGGAAGTAAATTTCTTTCGGATCAGGCTGCATCGGATCAAAACATTCGGGTTGACATGTTTACATGACGTCTTTTTTATCCGATTGGGCGTTTATTCCGATTAAATGTGCCCATGTAAACGTAGCTAGTGTTGAAGAATCTCCAGTGGAGCAACACTGAAGTACATTACAGCTTTAGGTTACAAATTCTGCAAAACCAGCATTATAACAATCTACAATAAAGTTTGCCCTCACACTTAAACACAGACAGATCCTGATGATTTGGGCCTGAGAATTACTGGTCAAATATAGTAAATGAAATAAAGGGTTTATTCTGGAAATCAGTGACATCCTTATGGCAATTTACTCAAATATTTATATCTTTCCATGAACTTTGTTTCTGTTCCTATAATAAAGTCTTCACCTGTCAATCACTCCATGTCTGGCCTGATCTGACTGATAATTGCACCTTCTTTACTGAATCATAGGGGGGATGACAGGAAAATAAAACCTGACTTGACAGAAAGGTAATCATCAGTGTTCTGCCTGTCTGCTTTGGTCTTCTCACCATTCAACAAATCTCACAATTAGTTCACAGAGTAAACCATGTCATTGTATGTATACAATGACATGGTAAAAAGACATTTCACAAAACACAGACTTGCTTTGTAAATAAAAAAATTCCACACAAGCTCTCTAAAAGCCACTGAGCTTTAGATTTAGAGTTCTGTTGTTGTTATTAAAATTGACAAGGCCATAATTTATTGCCATGTTTCTGTTTATTCAAAAACAGAAAGCATAAGAATGTAAAATAGCATCCAACACCTACCAGTAGAACCTAATTTATGGTGCATTAAGCAGAGATCAACTATAACCCGTGTATTTGCATTTTAATGCACCAGGCTGCCATTTCTGTTGGTAAAATATTAAATGCTGTCAAATGACTAAAAATTCACATCAGGTTCAGGTGAGGGTATGCAAGATAAACCCTGCAGTCTGTATTTTAAAATACAATCATCTACTGTTTTCTCCCACATGACCTCACCATTTACTTAATCTGAAAAATGTGACCTCACTTTATAACTAAAAAAACTGTATAACAAAACTTATTACTACTCTATGAGATTAAAATCTATGCTCAAATGTTTTTATGCTAAGGGCAACGAGGATAGAATACATTTGTGGTGTTTCAGTGCAGCTTGAGTGGTGACAAACGGAAGGTTTGGGGGGATTCCAAAGAAAACTCAAAAGTGGGGTGTAACAAGAAAAGAGGTGTCTGATTTACTGACTTCTTTCCCAGAAAAGGGGTGGAAACTTGACAACATTGTTATAATGGGACAAGTGGTAAGTTGTTTTACCTGCATATTTCATGGACTTCTCCACTACAAAAACAGCAATATGCCAATTAAACTGTGGACGGGTGCCAAAAAGAAGTCCACTGGTGAATTCATGAAAATTTAAACACTTCTTATCTCACCAATTTGGTTATTTCCGCTTGTTTCCTCAACACCTTCAAATCAAATAAATATTTATACTGCTTTTTGTCTGTGAGGTGAAAGACGCATTTTACTTTGTAACTAAGGAGGGTTTTACTAACAAGTCAGTTGCAATAGAAACTCTAAATCTCTGACAGCAGCTTAATTTCTCTGTAAAGTTAAACACAAATTATATCTTCACCTTAGAGTAAGGAAATACATTTTTATTTTGTTAAAAGGAAAATCACATTAAGAACCATGAATTTAGAAGTAACTAGAACGTTCTACAGAACATTTTACATGAAACATTTTACATCTAAAAAACATTAGGAAACACTTATTAACAGACCTTTCAAACTATCTGCGTCAAAATTCGTCTGGCTTCGGGCTGTAAGTCATTAATATTCATTATTTGAATTTGCTGAACTCAGATTGGCTAACAAACTAGCCTATGAGAGCAAGGTATGCTGTTTCCTGCCCCGCTGTGCATGGCAACAGCAGACGTTCCCTCTTCCTGTTTGCTACATCTTATGATACAGCTTTTATCCAGCGGCATGCTAGGCATGGTTTCAATTGCAGGAGCTGACGAATACTAACGAGCAAAGGAGTTGCGATGAAACAAGTACAGGCCGTTCGAACTTGGGAGATCTCGGGTTTTATCGCCACCTGCATAGTTTGAGGGATAAAAATAAAGAGAACAAACAAAGAGAAGTTGTTGACCTGTTTTCACATCACTATGAAGGTAAGAACACCTGTGGAGCTAAAATATTCAACAGAAACCTCAGAAAAACCGTTTTTAATGGAAGGGCCTCTGTAAAGCCAAGGCTTTCACTTTTGTGGTTTCTGGGTTCATTTTCTTATTAAATAGACACAGGTATAAAAAATAAAGCTGATGGAAATCTTCATAAGATAAGTGGACATTTTTTGAAACTCATCAAGATCGCAGTGTAATTTAAAACTTTTTCAACATTCAAAGTGAGAGACGATGTCAGTATGATCAAATTAACTCTATAAAAGAGATATAATTTGCATCTACAGAGTTAAATTTAACGTTAAATCATGTTTATTTCTGTAACTCTATATAATTAATGATTAAAAACTGATTAGTTTGGTTCACTTTCAGTTTTTAACTCCGGTTTATCTGCATGACTCGGTCTATAAGATCAATAGAGTTCAGACCCACTGCAGGGTTAAACTTATCTCACAACAGCTTTAAATGTTTAAAAAAGGACTCATTATTAAAAAGAAAAAAAAAAAAAAAGCAGATGGCCCGGTTTAAAAATCTAAACTTAAGAATTCAAAGTAGAAATTTTTCATCTGTATTCTTCACAACAGGTTTTTTTATCTCCAATATTTTCTTCAAGGCAATGCTAAAATGATGAGTGTAACAATTTACATCATTAATCATACTGAAATTCACATTTCAAATGTACAAAACAAAAAAGAAATCCAGTTAATTCCTGCAGTGAACAGTTGAATGTGTAGGGAAATGTGAATTTAAAACCGGGAGTACTTGTAAGTTCACAAAGTGTAAAAGTTTAAGATCAGAATCAAAAATATAAAAAGTATATTTTAAAAAGAATCTAGATTGAGACATTCTCAGTGGTAAGTGATTTTCAGCTTGGTCGGGATGAACTGGACACAGAATGACCCCTTAATACACCAACTACAAAGCATGTGTGAGAACATCTTTGACATCCTACTAAAATATTCCTGAGCTCTCCCAGAGCTGAGGAATAACTACCAGGGGACACGCTCACTTCAAATGCACCA
Source organism: Pachypanchax playfairii (assembly GCA_006937955.1). NCBI lineage: Eukaryota > Metazoa > Chordata > Actinopteri > Cyprinodontiformes > Aplocheilidae > Pachypanchax > Pachypanchax playfairii. Next base: position 367,700 of record SSNP01000011.1, read on the forward strand.
CTTTCTCAGCAACTAAAAAATCTTATGAAATATCTAGACTTCATTTAGAAGTGAAGTGCTGCGCTATTTTAGAGAGGGACTGGGACTTCACAACCCAATCAATCTTTCATTTTTACTTGTCATTACAGACTTTCAGGCTGTGTGACATCTTCACGTGCAACATGCACATGTTTACCGGAGAACATCTACTTTTCCATTATTTTATCTTTCACAGTAATCACATTGTAAAAATATTGACATAAGAGCCACATTCTCAATATGTGTCACAAACCGTAATTAATATATTTACACTGTGCTTTCTGTAGTTATTTTCATCCACAATGAAGAATTTAAAAATAAAATTACTGAAGAATATTGTCAATCAAGGTTCTGCCAAAACTGAACTTATTTATTGTCCCTCAATACTTCAAATAAAGGTTGCAGGAGATCAGATCAAAAAGACTGGATGCACTGATAAAATTGGTGTAGCAACACAACTGTCTTTTTTATGTAATTATTTGATTTCTTCAGTATAAAAGATGCTTGAGGTTGTTCAACAACTGCCTGTCTTCTTTTATGATTGAAAAAAACAACAACTTTACAATAGTGTAATGCTTCAAAGCAAATTGGAGGGAAAAAAAGATCAATAAAGCAAGCCAACGTTGACTGAAATCTTTTGTCTGTGTGCCATTTATATTGATCATTTGTATTGCTTGAATAAAAACACACAACAAGACAAAAACAGAATGACAATAAAGGAAGAAGCATCGTTTATAGTGTTTTAAAAATTAAGCACGCAGGGGGCAAAATTTCTTTCCTGTGCTGCTCTTCACGATTTAAAATCTCAAAATACCCTAATTTCCTAAACCGTGTTAGTTTCCTTTTAAGTTAGACAAAACAAACTGTTTTATCTTGAATAAATCAAAAGTTTTATATGAACACCAGACATGACAAATTCTTGCATCAGTATCATAAGTTAAATGGCTGTAAGTGGGCAGAAGTTGATCCACTTTAGATCCAAAGTCTTGTAAACAACATCTGACCACGTTGGTGAGTACGCGTGAACAAATTGCACTTCTGTTGCTCTTTGATTCCACAATTTTGGCTTAATGTGAAAAGGCAATTTATCACTCAAAGTATTAAAAAATATTACTCTCTCTTAATAGACATAAACATAATTTATTGTTTCAGTGTTAATTATACTGCACCTATCAAATGTGTAAATAATCAACAAAAATACACACACAAACACACAAATCTATACTCTACCTAGTCGTCCTAGTGCCACATGAGATAATCAAGTTTTGTTAGATGTGACAGAAAAAACTTGCTTTATCAGGTCCAATTTTAGTTGTTTTAAAACAAATAGTCTATATGGGTAAACTATTTATTGTATTCACTGGGTATTTTAAGTCTAACAAAGTGGGTCTAAGATGTGGTGTACCTCAAGGCTCAAGTTTTGGTACAATATTTTTAACTCCTTTCATATTTCAACTTCTATTTAAAAACCTTTTAATTAAAACCTTACAGATAATTTTACAGTTGTACAAATATTAATATCTGATGACTCAGACTGCACAGCTGTTTATAAATTAGTGAAAAATGAAATAGAAATATTTAGTTTTCATCAAAGACAGAACTATGTGCTTTCTCAGTTCTCTACCTTTTGAGTGCAAAATGAGGCAGGACATCTACAAAACCTATTTGAAAGTGATTAACATCTAATAACTGTGATTATTCACATTATTAAATGAACCTTTTACCACTTGAAAAATATTGCAAAAGTTCAAACTTTCTTTCAAATTCCGACTTTAACACTGAAAGAAATACCAGGAATTTCTAATATTGAAGCTAAACTATTGTAATGACCTTTTAACAGGGCTGTCAAAATGTGCTATATTCAGAGTACGTTTTGATTGAAAATATAGCCTGACAAGGAAGTAAGAAATTTAAAAGATTTTATACTGATTTTGAGATCTTTGCACTAATTGACTGAGGCAAAAAAAAATAAATATAAAATCTTCTTATATGTATACAAGGCAATAAATGTTCTAGCACTTAACCACCTTGAAAGATTTTGACAAGCATCAGAAAGATCACTCGTGTCCAAAAGGTGCAGAAACTTTATGAACTTTTATAAGTTAAAGCAAGTTCAACTGCCTTCATTATGGATCACATATATTTCAAATGAATAAATGTGTCTGTATTTCTCATCTCTAAACTTCTTGCCAGTAATGGAATATTTTTGGTGATGTAGACAGGCAGGGTGTTGAAACAAATATTCAGTCAGCTCAGGTCAAGATCAAATTATCCCCAGTTTAACTGCTGAGTCTGTAAATTACAGATGCAGCCATTTCCACTCAAACTAATTCCATCAGCACCATAAGAGAAACCACATTTCTAAAAATTATGTATATTTTGTCATGATTGCAAGCCTGGACCCTCTCAGCATGTACACAGCTGTTCCCATGTTGGTCGCTGAGGATTACTAAATGAAGTGTGTACACCCACTTGGACATGGAACTGGTGTTGTCATGGTGACAGAGAGTGCAGTGTGATCCCCTAATGCTCGCTGAGGCACTAGTGTGAAACAGGGCTTTTGCAGACCTGGAATCATCTGCCGCATACTGAGCAGGTACAGTTGCATTAATATTCCCTTTTAAAAAAACAGATAAGGAGTATCTTAGTGATTATTCACACTCATAGTTTTCAAAGAGCTTTTCCATTGTGACTGTTACTGATGTTCTTTTACACCTAAATGGGCTGAAGGGTAAAGAGCAAAAAAAGGGGAAGCAGTTACAAAGGGATGATGACAGACCATCACACGCACATGCAATACGACAAGAATGCGTTTCATGAGTGAGCTATGATTTTTTAATACGGCACTTTCAGAGACAACAAAAATAGCCAAAGTTTCCCAAACTACTTTTAGATCTTGCTGTATGTTGCATAACTACTATTTTTGTGTTTTTGCGCATGCCGAGAACCAGAATGTGCAAATATTTAACCATGAGTGACCCTCTGAGTGACATTTTCATGAGGTGCTGGTCAGAGCGTAACAATCAAAACAGCAGCCTATAAAATCCTTCCCTCTTGCAGACAAACATGCACATACAGCACATGAACACATTCATAGAGCAGTGAAGTACTGTACAACACAGTCCATTCAAATGTCAAAAAGCTCTTCGAACAAAAAAAAAAAAAGCAGCTCTTCATTTGAAAGCCATCTCTCAGCCTGCTGGCTCTTATTTTTACTTTTACTGAGTTGTTAAAAAGAGGCGAGACTGTGTATATATGTGTATGTGTGTATATTGGACACAAGCTGAAGGACAGTGAGGTTGAACTGATTGTTTTGTTGTATAAAAGCTGTAAGAATGGCCCAGGTAGCGTCTGCAGGGACGGCGGGACCAGAGTGAAGACAAAGGCAAAAAGTCACTGAGTGCCGTCTGGTTTCACTGTTCTGAGCTAACAGTAACATTTACCTGCAACATGATCAACAACTCGCTGAATTATTTTTTCTTGGTTTTCCAGAACATGTAATAAACATTTTTAAAAAATAAATCAACCTTACAGCAAATGTTTAATGCTTAGCATGTTATGGGTGTTTAAAAAACTGCAACAATAGAAGCTGAGAGAGAGAATGTACAGTAAGCCAAAATTACACTACTATCACATAACTACTGTTTAGTCAGAACATCTTATGTTTTACAGTTAATATGTATTATGAGCTTTTAAAGCAGTACTAAATAACTTTTAAAACTTTAAGCTACTGTTCTGAAACTTGTCTAAGTAGATGCTAACCAAAAAACATGCTCAGATGGTCCTACACTACACTGAGCAACTTCAGTGGTTCAGGTCGTGGTTGTGAGTGGGCGATTCCTTTGCTGCTTTACGGCAACAGCTGTTTGTTGTAGCAGCGGTTGTCATTCACTCCTATAAAGACTAGCAGTTACCTTTTCTGGCTCACTGACCGGAGTTCCCTTTGATTTTTTAATTCTGTTTCTGCACTGATAATAATTGTGCATTAAAAATGAGAAGCAAAATACGCCACGTCTGAGACACGGTTGTTTACGACAGTTGTAATTCTGCTTTTAACCACTGGGTGGGAAAAGTTATTTAGTACTGCTTTAAATAAATTGGGTAATAGTGGCTGGAGAACATTTTAGCTTTACTATCACACCAGCCTCAATTTCAGCATCTCACCTCGTCCACATCAGCTCTGAATTTTTTTACTAGTACTTGTAGATATCAGCTGGTTATACACAGGAGAAAAAGCTAGAGTCTCTTAAAAAATCCCCATATTGATGTCATGAGAAAAATATCCTTCATACTTGAACTTCCACAGAGGTGATTTAAGGGTGCTGCTGATGAGTTGGTAAACTACTGGTAGCCAGACAAAATTTGAACTTAGTAAAGTGATGTAATCTATAAATTTCTGCAATAGTTCCCGGTGGTACACTTGCATCAAAATGCCCTGCCTGGCAACATGTTATTAAAGGAATACTTTGTTTTATAATAAATGTATAAAACAAACTGCATGTAAATTCAGAGCAGGCTCTCAACTGTGCTTCTGAACATTAGACTGTGATGCTGTTACTTGACTCAGCTGCATCCCATATTTTCTTTGATTTAAGGGCCCAAACAGCCTGGGCAGTACATCATAATTCTGCAGAGGTCTGTGCAAAAGCAGGTCCTTGACATGGTGAGCTGGGCTCCATGAATCTTTGAATGTCAGGAAGATTTACACATACACACGCATATGCACAGTTGCTGTAGCGCAGCTGCAGGAAGACCTGAAAGTGATGTGGCCTTCACAGATGCTATAACCCATCATTTCAATTAGGACATGTGTGCCCAATGGGGTTTTGATGAAGAAAATACATTGCGAGCAGACAGATTAAGCGTGATCTCATTCCAGCAACATGTGCCACGTGCTTTTCAAATTATCCTAATGACAGTAATTACAAAGACACATTCAAGTCTGTGTTGGGGTAAGTAAGGGTTAGGAAATGGGTGTAAATATTTCTGTGTGGCGCTGCTTTCTTTCACTTTCACCAGTTGGCATAATGCCAGCACCTGATCAAGCAGTGAGTTTGATAAAGTCATTATCTGCTGAGTTATTCTTCTTCAGTTGTCCTACAAAGTCACAATCAACATTTACCCTCCCTTTCATTTTATGTAGAGAATAATATGGTTAAATAAAATTTATATGAATGATCTTGATGCTGGGCTTAATATTAAATATTATTAACAGAAAACAAATACTTTTACGTTAAAACTACAATCCAGAGTTTTTTCCTTTTCAGGAGTTATGTATGAGTTTATTGAAATTCCATAAAAGTGACAGTCTGATCCAGTTTGGTAATATAATGTGGGAAAACCTTTTTTTTTTCCTTCCCAAAGCCCCCTGCTGTCCAGTAGGGGGCGCTTTTAATTTTAACTGAGTGCTGCACAGCATTCGCCAATAGTGTTCTATGTACATCCGCATAGTACACCTGTCTTGAGGTATAACTTACCCATGAAGTGTCCATCATAACAATAGTTTTGCATGTGCACGTATGACAGCCATCAATTGCTATCATTTCACAAACACAAAGGGGCGGGACTTAAAGGTGCAACACTTTTTTTTACCTCAGTGGAGCCCTCTGAGAAAAATAAATAAATAAATAAAACTCTGGATTGCTGCTTTAAGCTGATATTTGTTTTTAAACAACATAGTGCTGTGATACTTTTTAAATATTGTTTTTTTGTGTGTGTGGTAACAGCCTTTTAATTTTACCTAATGCAAAAAGCCCTCATAGCTTTTTCCTACTGTAAACACAAACATAATCATATGGGCTTAAATCTAAGAAAATTCTAAATCAAGTCCCCCTTCAGAAACTTTATGCTGCTTAAAACTTTTCCAGAATTCAGTTTGTTTTTAAAACACAAATTTTTCTTATTACATCCTGAAGGAAATAAATAATTTTGTTAATCAAAGCATCTAACCTCAAGCTTTTTCAAATGAAAGATGAACTCCACAATCACGGCAAGTGTAGACCAAAGTACAGCCCTAAAGCACTGAGAAGGACTTTACCCCCCCCCTCTAACCCTCTCCTGGTTTTGAAGTTCAAAGTAATATCATGCCACAAGCCCTTGAAAATCGTGTAACCACATTTAAGAGAAAAAAAAAGAGCCAAGTTGTTGCTAACATTCTGACATTCACAAGCTGCAATAAGAAAAACTGCAGGGGGCTGCAACAGCTCATGCTTAAAGAGCAGTTCCCTGCCTGAGGCTGGACTGACGCCTGTCGCCAAGAGAATGGGAAATAGTTATTTAATTTATAACAATGTTCTGAAAGGTATCAGTGTGTTTTTGCTATTTTAATTAAAAATACAATCAGTATAAATCTACAAGACAAATATACTGCACATTTGATAAATACAACTCAAGACAGGAAGGCAGGTGTGGATAAAACTAAATGGTGACATTTAGGATCTCTTCGAGTAACAAGAAGATCCATTTTTTTCTTCTTTAAGGCATTTGGTTTCTGGCAGATAAGTGCCCACTTATCAGCTTCTTTCACATCCGAGCTGCCACTCATCACTCATGTATTCATAGCCTCTGCAGTTAAATTACAAGACTAATCACAACAAACTATCTCCTTCGTTACGGAACCAGTTGCCTGAGTAATGTGGGATTCAAAACAGCTAATCAGCTGAACACTCGCTGTTCTTCAGGATTACCACAGCGTAGCGCTGAACTCTGTGAATTACCTCATTTTGATTACCAAAGTTAAAACACACAAACAACCTATTCATCCAGAGAAAAGAAGGAAAAGGAAAAGAAGTCACCATATTTTCTTTTTTTACTTTTCACAACATCCTGCTGACTATTTTTTATTTTTTTTTTTTTTGCAAAACAGCAGAAGCCTGGAGAATAAATTACAGAGTGACTGGACTCTGCATTGTGTTTTTCTATGACTAAAGTAGCAAAACAACATGCCATCATGGATGAATACAATGAGAAATGGAATATCGTTTTCACTGACAAGCACTTTTTTTCCAGAATAAAACTTGCCAAAAAGTGATTAAGATATTTTTATTTATCCTTGCATAGCGCTGCTGCAAAATTAAATAAATAAAAGTTCCCATAAGGTAAGTTCCTTCTAACAAACACATGCATATTATATCCAGTAATATCAAAACATGTCCACTGATGTTGCTCAGTTCTGACAATCCGTGAAAGAGCGCTATCCAAAGAAGGAGAGGTACGTTTCAGGCTCTTCTTTTCTCTCGACTCTCTTTATTCTTCTATCTAAACACCCACAGAGACAGTTTCAGGGCCCCATGTGGAAGAAGCAGCACTGTGACCAAACTTCTCTTGGGAGTAGCTACCTAGCAGTGGTACACCTGCCACGTCTATTTCAAAGAGAACACACATACACACTGTAGAGCGTGTTCCAGAACAACACAACTGGAAGCCTGAAGAAACGTGTTCTTATGGGAATACATTACTCATATAAAACATGACCATATGGTACAGCACAGATCAAACACACTGGGATACAGCTGAAGTTACCACACAGTAAGTAAGGACAAAGCCACTGTTCGCTGTAGTTTGGATAGACGGGGGCAGCGGAAGCCCCATCAGGTTTTACTTCACTTTAATTCTGCTGCAATTTACGACACGTTCCTAAACAAACAGGGCAGCGTCGTAAACCAACTGCTCAAACCGACATTCTTTTTAACCATCTCTTTAAAATGTAGTTCTAGCACGTATTTTTGTTTTCTCTTTTTTCATATCATAAATGACTCAATTTCTTTGGTATATATTCAGCATCATTTAAAAACTGCTAAATGTTTAAAATATATTTTTTATGTACTTCACCATCATTTGTTGTAACAAGCAGAGAAGGAGATAAAACCTGTCTTCCAATTCACTGTATTTTTTGTGGGATAGAAGTATCAGCACTAGTACTTGGTATCAGCAAGTACTCGGATCCGTACAGGTGCCTAGTCATGTAATCATGTCATTATGAACATCTGGAACCCTTTTTCAATTCAGTTTGCAATTATTTTACATTCCTCTTGTAACTCAAACATTTATGCAACTCTTTGTAAAAAATGTCATATACAATTTATTTGAATTTCCACAAAAAATATACATGTGTTTTGCAATTTTGTGGCTCCAGCTACTTACCAACAATCAGAGCCAAGGCTTAAATTACTCTCAACCTAGGAGTAACAGTAAATAAATAACCACAACCCCCCCACCCCCTCCAAAAAACCCCCCAAAAACTAGAAAGGGTAACTAAAGGTCAATGCAACGTTTGAATCTTTAGTGTGAAGTTTATATTAGTTTAAATGCAGCATGAAGAATCATTTTAGAATATAATGTAAATGATTGTTTTGTGAATGCTCCTGTTTTTATTTATGTTGTTCCTTTGGCTTGTTGTGAAGCACTCTGATTCGCCTTTTTGTATGCAGCTCACTATAAATAAACTTGCATTGCTCCTACTTTCAGATTCTGGTAAAGTATACTATCTGTTTTTCAAAATTCATTCCTTTTTGCTTTTATCTTCCTCTTTCCCTTCAATTCCTCCAGAATCCATCCCTCAGCAGTGTCATAAATGAAATATACTGAGCTGCTGAATTTAACAAAGGTTTATGTCTAAAAAACGCAAGGGCACGCATAGCATCAGTTGACATCCCACCTGCTTTACTGCAGCCTGCTTGCCGTGTGTATTTATCACAGATGCAACCATTTCTGTACTGAGGGCCGAGTCGTGCTGTGCATATGCTCACTTTGTTACCCCCCGACAGAAATGCCTCACCAGGGAAAAGCCTTTATTAAAGCACATACTGTATAAACTCTTTCCTTTTAGTAGCATGGGGAAAACTAAAATGCATACATTTGCGAGATCTCTTTCTAAGAATTATGCAAAACTCAGAGTTTGACCTTGCAACAGCTTTGGACAGGCTATTAAAAATAGTAAACAGACAGCTTTAAGCAAATTATTATTAATGTCCTTTCTTCATTCCTGGAACAGCTTTACATATTCAGTCATGCCATTAAATGGTAATTGAACAAATGCAAATCAAAAAACAAACAAAAAAAAAACATTATACAGAGTAAGAATATTTGAGATGAAAATTTAAGTATAGAAAATAGACATTTCATTTGAAGACTTTCATCATCATGTAGCATCACCATGTCAGGTCCAGGGTACACAGCAGAGAGAGACTATTTCCTAAAAGCGCTGAACTTTTCTAAACATTCTTTGGAGGATAAGGAAAGCAAACAGAAGATAACAGAGTGGTACTCCAGCGCTCAATGGGCCAGGATTAATGCAGCTTAATGTTTAGTGAACCTTTAGTGGAGCTCTGATGACAGAGGCAGTCAGGTGATGTTTCTATATGTTGAATAAACACAGCAGAGCCTCATGAAGCTGGACTGCACACAGTAAACTGCTTTTTCAGGATATATCTTAGCGTATCATTCCCTGTGAGAAAAAAAAAATCTACATTTGATGGGATTTTTTAGGCTATGTTGCAATGTTTTGCGTAAACGTAGTCCGGTTAAAGGCAATGAAAATGTTTCTGAATAACTACTAAAAACTTGCCTCTTCTGATGATGAATAATCTGTATGACCACAGAAGTTATATTTATAGATAGTAATAAATGTAAAACACAGTAGGAGTTTTTTAACCTCTAGGTTTTCCAGTTTGTGTTGAGTCTTAGTTATCAGTTTCATCCTAGCTATGAAAATCATTTAGTCGAGTCTTTAGGCTCCTAGGCTGGTTTCACTTCATGCCAAGTCTCTATTAATATTAAAAGAGTGACCTTTAAAACATGCCTCGTTATACAATTTCAGCTTTAAGCCCAACATATGAAAATACCACACGAGTGAACAAAGATAATTTCAAGAAAAACTGTTACAAAAAAATAAAAAATACAACATTTATCTTAGTTATGGTACAAACAAATGTTCCTGTGCTCTACTTTGAATCAGATTTCTATCTGATAGAAGTTACTGCAACTGAAAAAATACCAAAGGATAATTCAAAATCAGTCAAACAAACTCTCCTTTCCATTTAGTCGGGTTTGTGTTTATGACTGAAAAATCCAAATAGTTTTCTTTCATTTCATACCAAGAGAAAATGATACAGCAGGAAAAAATATTTGCTTCCATACCGATTTCTTCCTCTGATTTTGTTTCTTTTAAAATCACACTTACATTTTTCATACCAACAACATTTCATATCAGATGACATTGAGTACAAAGCCTTCCAAGGAATGACTGGACAACCTAAAATACAAGAACGTATTGTCAGCTCACACTGTCATGGTCATGGTTTAGTCAAAGTCCAGAAAAATCCAAATTATTAAAGCTGTTCACGCTCTCAAACCCTCCAATCTGACCGGATTTAAATAATTCTGTGAACCCACTTCCTCTACAGAGATGTGAAAAACTCATTGCCAGTTACCACAACCTCTTGATTGCAGATGTTGCCATGAAGAGTGGAACAATCAGTTATCAGGTTCAGGGGCAATTACTTTTTCACATAGAATCAGGCTGGTTTGGCTTATTTTTACTCTAATAACTGTAATAATTTTAAAGCTAAATTAAAAACTGTGTTTGTATTTACACAGGTTGATCTGGTGCATATAAACGTGACTAAAAAAACTGTAAAAAACTCTGTAAAACTCTGTAAGGGGTCAAGTATTTTTCACTGCCCTTTACATACTTAGTCTCTAATCTACTGAAAGACACTTAGAACACAGAAGAATCATCCAGATAATGCGTTTCAAAGTAATCTCAGAGAATGATGTTAAAAGACAAAGAGTGGGTTAAAAAACACAGCATACAGTAGCGCGGCTTCTCGGGCAGAACGGAAAATAGTTCTCAACAGCTGACTGAAGAGACAGAGAATCTAAAGATGGACGGCAATTCAAGGCTGCTGTCAGTGTGCTTCAGGAGAAATGATAGAAATAGATGAGTTTACACTTCAGAGCCCCTCGGCTGACAATTGCATAACTAAGTAAGGCGAGTTAAAAAAGATGCACGATGAGGCTATATTCACCATACACTAAGAGTTACTGACTGTTAAAATTGTCTCTGGGATATTTCAAGCACAAGCTGTTGAAATATATGTCTGTCTGATGTATATTTTAAGACCAACCATACAATTCACTCATTATTACTTTCACACTACTCCTCTTTTTTTTTTTTTCACATGAGCATGTCATTTTCTTCTGGACCAGCATACATAACCAATTCTCATTGTCATTAGTAATTAAAATGCTCTACGGTTGCCTTTAAAACTGCTCAGTCTGTCAAAGTAAGTCATGTACTGTATGTTGTATATGTTGGCCGAGGGCAGTTATATCTACTCAGCTTCTAAACCCACTTGATCCGGTTTGGGGTTGCAGAAGGTTGGTGGGTATCTCTACAGGTCACTGGATGAGAGGCGGGGTTCATCTTGTACAGGTCGCCAGTCAATCAAAATGAGAACAACCATGCACCCACACCAAGTCCTTACCGATTAACCTAAGATGCATGTTTTTAGTCTGTGGGAGGAAACTGGTGCACAGGGAGAAGATGCAGAAAGACCCCAGCTGATGTTGAACCTGTGACCTTCTCACCACGACGCAACAGTGCTCCAGGCAGCCATGGTCATTAAGCCATGCAGCAGCAGTATGTGCTTTTATTTTACTGCAATTGTTTATATCAGCCATCATATGAATGACAGTTATTAACATGCAAATGAAGAAAAAAAAACATACATTAAATCACTTGTTTGCATTAAATATGTTGTATTATAATTAGCAGTTTGTCATAATGACAACCATATTGTAAAAGGAACAGTGGTCAGATAAATCACATTCTGCCACCATATGGCAATGATTAGAATCATATTTAAAGCAGACAGGAGAACAATCATAGATAATTACTAATTCAGAAATGCACAACTGTATATCTGCATGCAAATGTACATATGTTGTATGCTGATATAAATTGTACCGCGTGTTAACAACTTGTGGGTTGAGTAAATGTAAGTACGATTTGCATTTTTATAAAGCATATGATAAAATATACAAATGAGGAACTACAGCCTGACGAGGAACTAATCTCACTGATTGTTAAGGAATAAGTGTTCCTCTGAGACAACTGATAAAAGATTCTTCTGCTCTGGCTGTGACATAATGTATAATCAGTGAGCGCTGCAGTGGGTGTGTGTGAGTGTCGGTGTTTGTGCATCTTTAAAAGTGAAGACTGAAGGTAGGGGCCTTGTCCCATGTTGAGACTTGGATGAAAAAATTGTGTTAATACAGCAAAAAGCCTGTGACAGCATGCTTAATTATTTTTGGCTGCAGCAGGTCCTTCCACAGTGTAGTGGAGCTTTCCTCTCAGGGGGCAGACACACGCTGCCATCTGGGGGTGTCTCTACCTTGGTCTTATTAGCATAAACTTAACTACATATTTGTGAATTTACCTCTGAGACATCTTCAAAATACACACAGATCTCTAGTTATGGTAAATATGTTGCCCTTATTACAATTTTCACAAACAGGTAGCATACACATTTTCCCTTGCTATACTTGCAGTGAAGAAAAAAATGGAAAGGGAGCCTCAGTGGACGTGAAAATGAAATATGAGAGTGTGAAATGGGGGTAAATGCACTTGCTGGTGTTTTCCTTAAGCATCTGCTCATGTGGGGTGTGACATTGCTGAGGTAGGCTACTGGAAGGGCAAAAAGTCTCCCAAATGACTTCGGGAGAAAGTTTCTCTCACTTGCACGTTGCTCTCGACACAATTGGAAAAAGAGCAGTGGGACAAAACATATCTCCCAACACTTCCAACAACTCTGGAAATGTTTCTCTGAAAACAGTTTCCTGTCTTAAGTCTACCATTGCTGGACATTTATAGTCCCAAATGAGGAAAAGGGAAAACAAAAGGTTGCCTTAGGTTGTCTTTCCTTATATTGGGTAACCTCCTTCCTCCCACTGTGCTAAAAGGAGAAGCATGTTGTCAAGCACCTACCACTGACCTGGGAAATAAATCCTTTAACAGGTGGCCAGCATAGAGGGGAAGGGCTAAATCAGCAGCACACCTTCCTGCTGCTGGTGAGGCTAGCTGTTTTATATGCTTTAATTATACAGTCCGCCAAAACCACCACCCCATCTTCTCCTTCTATACTGCCCTTCATTCACCCTCTGACTCCAGCAAGCAAAACAAACAGATAAACACAATTAAAAGCTGCAACTTTTTCCAGCATCCATATAGTGATATCAGTTGAAATGTTGGATACTGAAATGATACCCTTCAACCAAGGAATGTGAGCGTTTTGACCAATAAACCGGATGTAATGTTTATTTTATTTCTGAGAATTCACAGCTAAGAGATTGTGACATACATTCCCGTGTGTCGCAATTCATTGATCCATCTGATTTGACGTTAGTGAATTTTGGCCCTTGACTCCATCAGTCTCTGTAGCTAAGCAACTGAGCGTTACAGTGAAAGAGCAGTGCTTGCGGCGGTTGCTAGGGAACAGCTAGAGAGTGTTACCACTTGTTAACGGCACTTCGATAGATCAGTCTCTAATGGTTCAGGTCTGATGGAGCTTTGCCTAGAAGGAGATGAGGGATTGGCAAGTAGGCAAGCATCCTCCATCTCGCTGGCTATAGCATATGTCACAGCCGACAAGTCCCTGGAGTCCCACGCATCAGCACACATAACAACCAGATGAAAATAATGTCAGTTTTTTTCCCCTCAATAGAAAACCTTTTGCATAAAAGTGGAGACTGAATAATTGAGAGGTGTGAGAGAGAGCAGGGTGGCTCAGTTGGGAAGAAGGGATGTATGCCTGCCAGCCAAATCCATTAGCCAGCCCTTGCTTGGCTGAGGCAGGCAGCTGATGGGGAGGCTCTGTTATCGGACACTAAAGGACACTAGGGCTGGCCATCACCACGCCTGCCCTCTCTACTCTTTGCTGCAGGGGGAGAGTGAGAAAGACAGAGAGGGGAAAGAGATGAGGAAAAATGACAGAGACAAAAAGAGAAACAGAGAGAGGAGTGAGGTTCAATAACAGAAAGAATGAGGAGGTGTTGCCCTATTACAGCTTTATAATTGGCCTGCAAGGACGGTCAAATGAAAGGCTACTTATCGCACACTGCAGTTGTACAAGAATACTTTCCCATCTCTATAGCCAGAACCCATTTAAAAGAGTATTAGGACAAATGAGGCATTGAAAAAGAGGACACCATCTCTCTATTTAAGCTGGGATTAAAAAAAGAAATGCCAGGCAATTCTCCTCCATGATAAAAGTAGATGCCTTAAGTTTATTTGGAAGACATTTGTCCCACAGAATCTCTGTAATGAACCTTAATCCCATAGTAGCTTCTACAGAAGCTCAAAAATTAAGAATAAAAGATAAATTACATATTATATATATTACTAACTCTGGTCATTTATATATGTTTTTTAAGTGAAAGAGCAATTAGTTAATTTTAAAGGGTTGCACTTGACGGTACTTTGAATTTTTCCCATAAAGTTTTAAATATTGACAAGTTTTGCATGTGTAAAATGCTAAAAGTGAAAATGAATAGAGATATTTAAATTAAAAACATGAATGTATTAATTTATTATTATTGTTTACATGTTTGTTATATGTCCTTTTTGTCCCTTTACAGTAACCATCCAGTTCATTCTGACTGTTGAGCTCGCTGTGGGGGTATAAGTCAAAACAAGCGAAGGCACGCTGCACACTTGGGAACAGCATAGCAGTTCTGCCACCACACACTGCACAGCCCAAACATGAATCAGTTTGGAAGAGGTGAGAGTCGTGCATTAAAAAACACATGTCACATGAAGCTATGCTGTGTTACATGGTACAGCTTAGCCATGGACAGACTGGGCCCAATAAACCTGCACATATGATGTTGTTAGTATTTTATTAGCAGATTTTATGTGAAATTTTCTAAAAAATAAAATAAAAATGCAGGATTGTTTTTTTTTTGCTGCATTCAATGTATATATAAGAAAAGAAAAAAAAAATTTTTAAGGAACTAAACAATGGACAAATAGCTCCATCAGTTAGAAGCAGCAGAAGACAGTCTCTACTGGCACAAAAAATGATTATATAATGAGAAACCTGTCATCAACTTTCATTCTTATTTTTTTTTCTTTTATTGGTTTAACATTAAAAGTGCATGAAAAATCTAACAAACACTGAAAAACTATATTTTTTGACTCCAATCACCAAAGCAGCAACATATATTAAGTAACATATTTGTCATTTAAATGAGTATCTGTTTGCAGTTTACAATCAATATCTTGGTGTGATAGAGAAAGACACAGCTGCAATCAGATTTATGCTGCACAGTTTAGTGGAACTGGAGAGGGAGGCTATACCAAACAAAAGCAAAAACAGAAAGAACTATAGAATCCAGTTCAGCATGGCTAAAATCCTGGAATAAGTCAATGTGACTAAGTTCAAACATTACTGACACGACACTTCAATAGACTCATTTCGTTTCATCCACTAAATTAGGCTAAAAAACATGCTCCATATAGCAAAAATAGATAATAGTTGTTGTTCATCTTTGGTAAATTGTACCCCATTAGTCTTAGAATTCCAAGTGGAGAAACTCCAAGTGGAACACTGCACATGCAGAGCAGTTTAACATAAATACACCCAACAGGAATCCAACTGATCAGGCATTTTACTAATAATATGCTTTACCAGTCCATTAGGACTTCGCCGTACATGGAACACATGCTTCCACAATCATTACAGCAAACATGCAATTAAAATGTCTCTTGAAATGATACAAACCCACAAAAATGTGCAGCATTTCAAGGCTTTTCATGCTTCAGCTCCATTTTGCAGCCTCTGAATAAGCATGTCTGGAAGTCTCAGCCCATATTAAAATAGGCATTTCTGCAAGAACAAATAGCACCTATCACACACTAGTGGCACTGCATTGCAATGAGCTTGTTATGGTGTTACAGGAAGTGCATCCCTTGCAGCCTCGAAGCCTCATTTGCATGTTTTCATATTTAATTCTGGACAGCAGAGACAGGTCTTGATGTGGCCTAATGTGGCGCCTGACATTGTCTGAGGCCTGTAATTATTTCTCTGACCTGCCCAACAATCATCTTTCCTCTAGTTAATTGGTAACATAAACAAATCCTCAAAGTAGTCCTACATCTTAAGGAGTATTTTTTATGCGTAACAGCAGCAACAAAAGCTACACAATTGTAATTTTTTTGTTGCTGCGACTCATCACAACTCATTCCATTGCTGCTTTATGATGTGCTAAATTACAGTTTCTCTAAAACAGCACGACTGAGAGACTGACTGATAATTGTTACAGATATTGTGGGAAATATATAATTCTTCCAAAGTAAAAACTTTAAAAAGTTTTTGAAGAGAAAAGAAAAACATTAAGCTGAGAATGAATAATTAATTTCATTCAAACCCGTTTTATCAAGCTTACTCAGCTATGGAAGTCATTGTTGCTGACTGTTCAATATTTTAAAAGACTTGAGGATGAGGTGAATGTCTTTTTTTTTTTCTTAGATATAGCTCTATGCTCTGTTCATATATCCGCACTGTGGCACTTTTATTGTGGCTCGTTTTTGTCTTTCTTGTCTGTGTGTGCTCAGTGTTTGGTGTGTTGTCATTGTGATTGAATATTTAATGAAGCAATGGCAAGCTCTCCAGTGCTGTTCATCTGGGCATGGAGTCAGCGGAAAAGCTCTCTCTCTCTCTCTCTGGTTCGGCCATCTGTTTGAATCAATAAGGGGGCTCGAAACCCCCAGCCACCATTCAGGGCTCCAGCAAGTTGGCGATTAAAGGTAACCCCTCTCTGTGTTCCTGCAAGTCCTGCTCACCACCAGCAAGGTTAAATGGCAGGTGTTGAAAGAAGAATATTATACCCTGCACAGTAATGCTAATCCCTCAATTAAATTACAGCTCCTAAGCAGACAGACCATTCCTAGGTGCTGGAGCTCCTAAAGCAAAGCCCTGTGACATGTTTGAACACTACAGTCCGCATTTCATGCTGGGGCTTTGGATGGATTTATGGAGGGAATGATACTCTGCAGAAAGACAACAGTACACAATGTGTCTGTGCAGTGTAAGTAGACATTAAAAGCTTTGGGATGTGTTTGTTTAGGATGGCAGAAGCATTCTGAAGCCCTCAAACAACAAGAACAGACAAAAATCCTCTTTGTCCTGTTTGTCTTTGTTTGATGTTTACAGTATGTGGCTGTCAGAACCGCACAGTAATGTCTGTCTGAGACAGATGGGAAAAGACTGAATCAATGTCTTTCTTCTTCAACTCAGAGGGGTGCTCATCTAATGGGGAAAAATAAGGTTGTTTAATTGTAGTTTATCTCAGAGCCTGATTGCTTTTATTGAGCTCCATTATTCTTGTTAATGAGCTTGTAATGTGAATGCTAATAATTTGGGAAGCAAGTCTTTTCGTCACTGTGTGAGAATCTGGTATGTTTTTTTTTGGAGGGGGTCATGAAATCCCTTTGTTGCATTTGTTTCTACACAAACATCTGTTTGCTGCTTCCTGCATTGTTGTCATTGACCTAGCGATGAGTCAGGAGTGAAACTTTATGTCCTGCCTTTAACATTTCTGCAAACGGCCCTAAACATAATGGAAAACAGTGAAGTACTCTGACTCAAATGAAGGAACACATAAAGTATATTGGTCACACTCAAACTAGATGATGCAACATTTCAAGGAAGCACACAGAGAAGAAGGTCCTTTGTAAAGGAGGTTGATATGTATGTTGAGCTTTTATTTCTTCATAGACAAGCTGCTTCATGGAAACATTGATGCTATTCCCAAAAATCTATTTTGGTAGACGACATTTTGTCTGTCATTTTTTGCGTTGGCCAAGTCGACTGGCATTGAATTGGGTTACAAAGTGACAAGTGTGCTAAAATGCCATTGGCATTTAGAACAGGTAGAAAGCATTAGCATTACACAAAGAGTGCATTATGAGTGAATAATGCACTGCGCTACCAGTTTGGACATGCAGCAAAGTGAATGTCAAAACTCATTCAAACACACATTCTTCAGCCAATAGTGCTGCATATCATGCTTAAACAAGGATACAAGGAATCCTATCTCCTACTCATTCCTTCATTATGATCACCACAGAAACAGCAACGGAGGACGAAGCGGCTGGTGCCACAGTTGCAGATATAGATGATTGCAGTTTGTCAGCGTGACAGAGAATCACTCATCAAGGAAAGAATGGAGCTTTCCTTGACATGAATGAAGCGAAGGCCAAGAAAACACCCCGTCCATCATGTGTTTACAATGTGTACTCAGCTCGGCATAGTTTGGAGTTTCATTCACATAATTAACACACAGCATGATGTGAGGATGTAATTCTGTTATGTCGAGCCAATGACTCATCACTTTAATGACTAATGTCTTCAAATCCTTGTGGTGATAAGTGCTTTTGATAGCATTTGAGCTAAATCCATAACGTTGGTTTGACAAGAACGCTACACGTTCTAATGTATTTGAGTTATCTAATGACTGTTCTTCTAGATTACATCAAACCCATTGTAGTGAAAAACAGCAACACACTTGATCTAGCAATCAAACATATATTAGGGAAACTTCAAACTGATCACTGTTCCCTAATGGAATTACATTCATATACCCATAGGAGCACATCTTGCTTCCCCGTTCCATTCTCTGAATAAGCCATTAAACAGGCTTCAGTCTGTTAGAACCGTTCTCTCAAAAATGATAATGATTAACTTGTTCTTGCAAATGACAAATTCATACAGAACAGAGAAGCTCCAATGATACATTCACAGTAAAAGCTAAAATAAAAGACAAATAATTATTATAAATAAGAGGTTTTAAACTATTTTTCTACAATAAGTCAATCTTTTTATTGTAGCTTTCCCATTTGCTAAACTTACTGCCATGACGCCACAGTAACACCCTCACAGATTCACACAGCCTGCAGAAAGGAGGCACTTTTCTTTGTGCAGAGGCCTCTATGACTTCTGAGAAAATGCAATAGCTGATATTATCTCCCATTGCCTCAGTAGCAAGGAATAATGGGGTCCTCTCCATTAAAGGCAGCCGCACATGCAACAGCATTTCTACTTAATGTATGTTTTAGAAACACACAAGAGGAGAAAAGTTAGCAGAGTGTGAACATGCTCTAAATCTGAGCCTTTTCTTCTCTGATCTAGCCTCCAACACATTATCTGCTTCTTTTTTTTCTGTGAACTAGGCTGTATTCATTTTCACAGAGGCTTTATCGCCGATGACATGCTGTGTTCTTGTATTGACAGAACAGGAGGTTGTTGCTCTGCATGAGGCCAACTGAGTACAACCATGGTCTGGCTGCTTCTAAGCCAAGAAGTAGAAAAAAATAAAATAGAATAAACTTTTCTTTCCCCTACTTCTTGCTGCTTTTGTCTTTCAACTGTACATCTTTAATGAGCTGGCATCTTTTCTTTCAGTTTATAGCAGCCCGCTGCATTCATCACCTATTCTGCCATGCACTTGTGCACAGTTTCTTTTTATCTTTTTCTTCTTTATCCACTGCTTTTCCTGTTGGCATTCATAGTTTTTTCCTGAAGGTATGGATGAACAGCTTTCTTTTTTTACAATGAAACATTTTCTGCCACAGCACTTCATATTCTTTGTGAAAACGTTCACTGTGCCATATTCCATATAACGATTTAGGGTATGTACGGAATAATAAAAAAAAAAAAAAAACTTTTAGCAGAAGTTACAGTGATAGGAATAAAAGCTTAAGAAATTAGCTGATAATCCACAAAATTGTTGCATATCTAGCACTTCGATTCAATTCAATAGTTCTACAATAATTCTAATCAGGGCTAACATCATTTTTTTGTATCGTAAAAAAAAATCTAGATTAATTTTTTTGTGTGTTAGAACTGTGAGGGAGACGGAGGGGAAGCGTTATTAAAAAGCCTATCTTTCCAGGACAATTAAGTTTCTCCATCTTGCTCCTTCGTGTCAAAGGCATCACTTCATAAAGACGGAGCAAATGAGATTCCATGAATAGAGGAATGGCTTCTTCATACATGTTCAATCTAAATCTATCATTAGTGAGTTCATTTATCTGTGGGACAGGATAAAACTCCTAACACAGAATACAATGACTCCATTTCTTTGACAGGGAGAGGAGACTTCACGGATGGCTGGCTAACTGCCACCTCACAAGTGCAAAGAGTGTTCAGCAACTTCAGCATCTAAAAATCGCATGTGTAGCGATTCGGGAGACATGCTGACATGAGGACTGTGAACCTCGTGCAGTAATTAACAGCTTCCTGCTTTGTTGCAGTGGTGACAAGAGACATGCCTTAGTCACAGTGCATTTACGTCTGACCACAGTAAAACGACTAGATGGATGCCGTAACGCTTTCCTCATCTCAGTGCTGCAGGTCATCAAATTTAGATACCATGCAAATAATGTCCATATCTACAAGCATTTTTATGAATATGTTTTATTTAAAGGCTGAACATTTAACATTCAATGCAACAAATCTTAGTATTTGTAGACTTTTACCAGCAGAAGTGAATGAAATTCAGAGAATATAAGATTCAGTCACATGCTACAGGCTAATAACAATCTTTCCACTGAGATAAGGAAAATAGATAAACAGTAGGAAACAAGGTAGAATAAAGGGTGGAAACATTTATCCATTTTATCTGCAGCTGATCGTAAGTGAATAGCAGAGGCCGGAATGTTCCAACATGCTGAGACTGTCTGTGGACACCTTGGACAGTGATTTATGGGTCACTGGTGGATGTGTTAATGGACTGGGCCTATGGTACATATCCATCCCAGCAATGAAGCCCCTTACACGGGGTTGAAAGGCTCCTTGGGAGCTCACAGTGCAGCACAACACATCATCACACTGACTGACTGACACGGTTTTGGATATAGTATAAACACAGGAACTCATTCAGGCACTGTTAAAGAAATAACTGATGACAAGTGACACAAATCACAAGAAGAGATAATAATACAGCACAGGATGGTAATTAGGACGGGTGAGAAACGTTACCAACTGCACTATGCACCACAGATTCAAACTACAACAAAAATAGAAAAGGAAAATTACTTTGCAAGTTTATTTTCCAAACAGGTGTGCAGAAAATGGATAAACAAAACCAGAAAGCAAAGTGACACTCCTCCACTCCGTTGGTGCAACAAAACATTGGAATAATTTCCAGCTACAAGTTCGACATCTAAACTTTGATGATAAATATTATAATCTGGATTCCTCAAATATTTGATTTATAAAAATGTGGAAAACAGAAAACTCAAGATGACTTTTTCATGTGAAAGTACAGACATGCTGATCATTTAATCAGATTCTGGTTGAGAAATAAAAGAATCTTGCACGTGGAAATGAATCATCCACAAATGTAAAGGGCATTTGAATTTATAGTCAAGGAATAATCAGAGAGCATTAAAGCTGCTGCCAGTAGGTACCATTATTAGGAAGGATAAAAGGGTTATTAAGATTATATATGGACAGAAATTTAAAGAAACTTACAATAATAGTGGGTATTTAATTTGTAGAAGATTATTTTTCATTTTTAATAAATATGGCCCATCTGTCTTTATGGCTTGAACTATCAAAAAACATTTTAGTTTTTCAAACTGGACCAATACTGCAAAAGTTTATTAAACAAAAAAAAAAATCTGCCTCATTATTGAATCATTTATAGGCATAATAGACCAAGAACACAAGACGGTTTTTCCATCTATTTTTCTGCCTCAGCTTTAATGAAATAATTTGTACTTTCTCACACAATCCCTGAAAGTGAAGATCAATTATTCTGGAACTCAAAAATATGTACTTTATAGTAGCAATCTGGAGTTTTTTCTCAGAGGGCGCCACTGAAGTCGAAAAAAAAAATGTGTTGCACTTTTAAGTTCCGCAAGTGTAATATGTGCACGCACGCCACCTTGTTATGATGGACACTTCATGGGTAAGTTACATTTATACAATTTATATGTTTATTTATTTATTTTAATAGTTTCTGTTTCACATGTCTTTGCAGTGTTGTAAACAACTTGTAAACGCCGGTCACAGTTCTTGTGAATACTTGTGCGCGCACGCTTGGTTGATTGAAAGATGTACTAAGCGCATGTAGAACGCTGTTGACTTTGAGAAAAAAAAAAAAAAAAAAGATGTTTTGTCTACATTATATTACAGAACCGGGTCAGACTGTCACTTTTATGGAATTTCAAAAAGATCATACATAGCTCCTGAAAAGGGGTAAAACTCTGGATTGCAGCTTTAATAAAGACAAACACACATTTAAAAAAAATATCTCAACATCAATACTTTCCTCTTGTAAGTACAACAAAGAGTAAAACTCAAAGGAAAAACTCAAAACTTTATCCTGTTAGCTGAACAATTAAATCTCAAACCCCTGTGGAAAACAAATAAAAAATGAGATGATATCTGAATCCATCACATCCCTGGTGTAGTTTAAAGCTTCGCCCCTGCTGCTTACTGATTTGGCTGCAAATTTCCTCAAATGTGAATTATTACTACATTTTAACAAGACATAAAACAGGTTGGAGCCAGACAGCAGTGGCTCAGCAGCACCCGTCTAGCATCTATTACGGAATGCCTGCGTTACCTCAAAGCTTGTAAACACCATTAAAACATCAGGGCTTATAAAACATTTTTTTTATGAAGTAAGGAGGCAATTTTGTGATTTTGCTATCATGGTTTCTAAGATGTTTGTTATTCCTCTTGTTATGTGATAGTAACTACAAGGGAAGAAACCAGAACATTGAGCCACGGTATTTTACACACGAGTAAAAATTTCATCTATAGAAGAGAGAGGATTTAGAAACAGCCCGTACATTTTAACACTGAGGAAGGTCTATGCTATTAGGAAAAAAAAGAGATTTTGGTCACCACGCCAGAGCAGTTAACACAGTGTCACAGCACTCTCTATTTTTTTTCTGTAAAATAAATAAATGCCAGGTGGTACAGAGTGTTTCAGTTTATGTACACTTTACCTGTGCTGTTAGAGGCACTCTCATGAACTAACATTCACTGCAGATCCATTTACCCATTTGATGAATGTCCTTCATGGCAGCTTTTTACCCTTCTTTCACATACAGTGGCCTTCTGATCAAATTGGTCAAAAATGACCCCAATTTCAGGAAATATATAAATAAATAAAGTGAAGAAAATCACTTGTACTGTACTTTGGAGCCAACATTAATCATTGTCAGCAGGTATACACAGCTCATATGCCCCTAACACGTCCCATTTCCTCACCAACAGCCATCCCGCCATTTGATAGGACAGCATACTCGTTCATTTATAGAAGAGCCTGTCAGTTTTGTGCTATTTACTAATGTAAATGTCCCGCGGATGAAGTCATTCTCAGGCACTCCCTTGCTGTGACATGGAAACAGGCAAGCATTGCCATTTCAAGTCATATTTGTGTCCATGCTTCATGGAATTTAAATATCTTATGTGTAAAAGTAGTTGAAGGTTATGGTGACCTCCAGGCAATACCCAGTATGCTACACAGTGATTACCTACTCTCATGGGGAAAAGAAAAAAAAATGCATATCACATAATTCAAAGGATCAGAAGAGACTAAATGGGAAATACTGTATGTTGGAACAAGTTCAGAAAGACTGGAGCCTTTTTAGAAAATATGAAAACATTTCATTTTTCCTTTCCTAAAAAAAGAAGATTGAAATAAAAAGTGTTGCTTGACAGAGTTCAAACTTTATAAAATAAAAATTGTACTTGGTTGAGAAAACCAGACAAAACAAAAGAAACAAAAACATAAAACCTCAGAGCTTGCCCTTTTTCAGAACAGGCAGTTGCACTTTCACTTTGGACTTGGGTCCCTGAGGGTTCTTTGCAGATTCTTAGTTGTTCTCTGAGGCTGTTCCTCGGATCTCCTGGAGCCACTTTCCCAGTCTGGGGGCGCAGCACAGCTGGCTGAGTTCTCTTCATCTTGCCTCTTCACTTCTAGTCCTTCTAGTTATTGAGAGACGACGCTCCTTCTTGGAAGTGACGTTCATTTTATAGCCAAGTTGAACAGACTGTCATCACTACATCACACCCTTGAGCCATGATGCCAGCTTACACACATTGACCGTTTTGGCTCTGTGACTACCTCTCTTGGCGGCTCAGAAGCAGAACAGCTGCAGGTTGACTTAAACCCCCTGTACTGCCTCTGTCCTTATATAAATCACACTGAGATGAGAAGAGGGCATCTCAGGAATGGCTTGAAAGTGTTTCGTGAATAAAGAAGTCTTTCAATTTGTTTACACCAGAAATCCCTAAAAGCTATCATTTCTGCTTTTCTCCTACTGAGTTACAGGACAAATGAATTACTGGGTATAAAGTGTGGCAAACAGCAGTGTCTCTTAGGCCTGAATTAGAAAGAAATACCACTGCTGAGATCCATTTTCAGCTACAGAGGAGGGGAACTAAAGAGTCCTGCTCCCCTCTCTAATACTCCCTCAATTTATTCTCTGACTGTTCACTGTGGTCTGCCCACTTGTTTCTGAAGCTCATAATCAGCTCAGGAAAATTAGCTTATCTACAGTTAGCATTCAGGAAAACAGAGGAGTGAAGTAAACAAATAAAATCCTACACTGTACAAAACTATTCATTTGTATGTTTGCGTCAAAGACAAATATAAGGATTCTGTGCATGTAATACAGGAAAAAAAGAAATCCAACTCCACAAGCATTTTTTATTTTACTGTGGAATTTTAAAGTGCATGACTGACATCCATCTATCCGAATGTGGAAAGAGCCATGTCCTGAGGGCAGGAAAGCCATGCATGGTTTCAAGTGATCAGTGAGTGCTGCCTGTTTATTCTGGGTATACTTCCAGATCAGTACATCTGCCTGCCAGTCAAAGGTTTGATACCGTGAGGGAAAAATCACTTCTCTGCTTGACTTCTGCAGGTGAATTACAGGTAGATACCAAACCATATACCAAATCATATAACCTTTTCTTATTGACCTGAACAGCTGGAGTACCAAGTACTGTTTAGGTTTCCTTCAGTTTGACTGGCATAGTGTGAGAAGACGCCACAGGCACATTCAATATAACGAATCCTTGTTACAGCCTTCAGCAGCAAGTTTCAGCTTGTGGCAAAAAACTGCTTGAGCAACCATTCTGATAATGTGCAGGAGGCAAATGTCATACTGTATTTGGGATTTTAAAGCTTACATGTTAGTTTTTTACACCCTGAGCACAAAGAGCTCATGTGCCTTCATGCAAAGTTTTATTTTCTGTTTGTTTCTTTTTTTTACTAGAAAGTCACATAAGATTCAGGATGAATGGACATCTGAAAAAGTAGCCGGCAGTGATGGAGTAAAGGCATAAGTGCTCAGTAGACACTGTAATCTCTGCAGGCCAAATCACAATCCCTCACTGAGACAGACCAAAGCTGTCACAAGTAAGATGCTTTCATGGCAACAAACTGTATCAGCCTGACCCTATTTGCAAAAAGGCAACAATGCTGACAGAGAGATGAGAAGGGATAAGTGGGGGATTTCAATGTTTACTTTTAATCTCTATAAGACTGTGTGGTTGAAATCATGTTGACTATAACTATCAAATATCCTCTATCACAAATCCCTCAACATGGCTAATGCACAAAATCCATTTAGGCAATATCCACACAAAGCAGATGAGTTCCAGTGACATAATAACAGTTTATAATCACTGATGAGCTCTTAAATACACTTTTATGTTGCCAGGTGAACTGCAACCTCCAAAAAGAGCTAATGAACCAACTGAATAGTAATGGACTGTAACAAAGGATGGTGGGTACAGTATGAGTCATTATTATTCACCTTTTAGCTAATAGCTACAAAATAAATCCAACTTTTCAGGTTGAGACACAATGAAATAAACTTAAAATATGGCTGCATTATGAATCATGCTGTAAAGTTTAAGATGACAGTATGAACTGGCCTTGAGCAAAAAACAGTTGCTGTGGATAATAAACCTAAAATAGATCAATAATAGGACATATTTTCCCAAATGTGTCAAGTAGGGCTTGTTTAAAAAGGAGAAGAAAATGTCTTGTAATTGTTACCCAGTGTGAACAAAACTGTGGCTTTGGGACGGGATATTTCTAACAAAAACAAACTGCAACATAATGAGGAAAAATACAAGTGTTGCAGCGGGATTGGTAAAGACTGAAAGCTTGTTTTATGCAAAGGGCTGCAACCATGATGCCCTTAGCTATAGCAGAGATCAGCGTTTTCAAAATAAATTGATGTAACAAAATGCTATTCATGAATTTAATGTTGGTTTATTGTTGTAATCTTTATTAGAACTCAAGCTTGCAAACATTTGCATCTGCTTTTCAAAATAAGAGAGGAAAAATTAATCTAACTTTATGAAATATTTAACATTTTAATGTGGTTAAATGATGCAAATCATTGACTTATTATGTGTTTTGTTCTCCGTGTGGCCAGAGGAAGAAGTTGTTCACTGACGCACCTTAAAAAAATGTAAATCACATATAGTTTACAAATCCCTGCATCAAAACTCAATGAGTGACCTGATGTTAAAACCCCATCAAGTTCACAGAGCGGGCGGACCTGACTATGTGCTCTTAGGATGAAAGATGGTGAAGGATGCACTGAGGTTCACTTGGTGGGAAGCTTCATGGGTCCAAATTAGTCTTGCTTATGCAGCAGAGTTCTCCATATCACAGGAATCGTCAAATGAAGGAAGATCCAGGCAAAGCCAGGAGAACTTGCTGCAGGAGTACTTATATACTTGTACTTTATAAGTAGTTTTTTTTAAATCTGTACATTTACTTGAGCACATTATGCCTCAAGTATTGTGCTTCATTACATTCATGAAAGCTGTTAACAAGTAAAAAATATGTAAATGTGAATTTACAACCATAAAGAGAAAAATCCCATCCACTATCTTCCTCTAGTATGTAAATAGTTTGAAGGGAAACAAATTGCACCGTTAACTATCCCTATTAACCGAGGTGCAGGGACACAAGCTAGGCCAGCTAACAGCAGAACTCCCTCACCATGTTTTTTGTTCAAACAGGACTCTACAGGATAAAATAAACTCCTGAAACTCCGGCCATATTTAAGGGACAACTAAGGTTCCGTGTTACAAGAGTAATTACATCATAGTATTTGATCAGAGGTCTAGATAATTGTATCTCAAACATTATAGTAAATCAGTAAGCTGACACCATCCAGTCAAAGATCTACTGGGCTGAATATAAGCTTCACATTGATTCTGAGGAAAAATAAATAATATTTTAATGCATTATTCTTTCTGCATAAAGTAGTACAGAAACTACACTGACTCATAAGATAATTCAATCGCAGGTTTGTATAATTTGAAATACCATGTTGGAAAATTATGTTCAGTTTAATGTACTACTTATTACATTTTGAAAAGGAATGTGGGTTTTAAACAGTCAACTCTGATTAGCAGCTGTATGAATGTTAGACTGATCGTCTATCTACTAATCTAAAAAATCCCACTCTGCTTGCCTAAAGCCTTAATTCAAAAGCAGGTTGGAAATTGAGGAATATAAAAGTCTTGAAAGGAAAGCATCATTACCACAATTAGGACAAGAAGAGAGTTCTGCAGAAAACTGTTAGCTGTGTATATCAGTAAGTTTATTACCTGCAGCTGCTTGAGTCGAAACAGAAAGATCTTAGACTTTTAACTTCATGCTGGAGGTTAGTTTGGTTCTGAATCAAAATCACTTCAATGACTAAAATACGTTTATACTGTTAGATATTCCCTGATGAACGGGGGAACTAATGGATTAAATTTAAAATGAACTGTTCAACAGACTAAGGCTGCACAGTGGAACAGAGGGCAGCACTCAGAGCAATAAAGTCCAGGATTTGAAACCCAGCTGCATGGAAATTATATGTTCTTCCTGTGCACATACACATGGGTTTCCTCCCTCAGACCAAAACCATACATGTTAGGTGAACTGGTTATTCTAAACAGTTTTTTTTGTTAATTTGTAGTTTAATTGTAGTTTAAGTACAAGATAATAGAACACAACATGGATTATGAGCATATTATAGTTTTCAAGCACATTTCTAACATAGACCGAGAACTAACAAACTAATTAAAAAAGGGTTTAAAAAAAAAAAGAGTTGTGGTCAAGTGGGATGATTTTATTCTCTGGAGCAGGTGATGAGTTCAGCCTATGTTACCATGGTGATCAATCCACTCCTTTGAGATAGAGAAACTGATTTTCAGCTCAACATATAGCTGGTTAAGCTGTTAATCTCACTTTGTAGTACAGCCCTCTTATAATTCACTGACCAGACTAAAGTATCTCATAAACCTCCTCTCAGAAACAGAGTTATCGTCTTTACAGACTGATGTATATATTCAAACATTCCACTATTTTAAAGGTCATGTTTATGTCATCTTATGTTTCTGAGAGCATTATTGCTATAATTGACCCAAGAGAGAAATGACAACAAAATATAGATCAGGGCAGTTCAAGAGTTTTATACCAGCTGCACAGTTGTTATTTATTCGAGAGGTTTAGTTTTATTGGACAAGTTGAGCACAGTAATATGATCTGAACTGAGCAGGGGCGTGTCCAGAGGGTTGGCCCAAGGAGGCAAGGGCCAGCCATCCAATTAAACTGGCCACCAGGTGCCTCCCAAAGCTGAGACAATCTAATTCAGTCAATACTTTTCCATAATCAAAGATCATGATTTTTATTTCCTTTTGGTTTATTGTAACCTCTTAAAGAGGCCATTTCACACAAATTTTATGACTTTGTGGTTATTTCTTAAGTAATAACCTGTAATAGGAAACATTTTATTTCTAAAAAACGTTAAGAAACACTGATTTACAGCCCTTTCAATCTGACTGATTCAAGATTTGCCTAGCTTTGGCTGCAACTCATTAATATTCATTATGCCAATTCGCTGGACTTGGATTGCCAAAAAACTAGCCTATGAGAACAAGGCTTCCTGTTACCTCCCCTCGGCACATGGCAACAGCGCACAGAGTATCTTCCTGTTTGATATGTGTTTATGCTAACAGCTTTTAGCCAGCAGCATGCTAGGCGTGGTTTCAACTGCGCAAGCTGATGAATACTAACAAGCAAAGTAGGTGTGACATAACAAATACAGGCTTTTCTAACTCAGGAGAACTCGGGTGTTATCGCCACCTGTAGTTTGAGAGATTAAAAACTTAAAGTTGTTGACCTGTTTTCATACCCACTATGAAGGTAAGAACACCTGTGGAGCTAAAATATTCAACAGAAACCTCAGAAAAAAACATTTTAATGGAAGGGCCTCTTTAAATTATGATAAAGGGTCTATAATTTTGTATAATATTATAAGGTTAAGAGCCCATTTACTTGCGCTCCCCTTTTGGAAATCTACCTGCCCCCCCAACAAAGATTTTCTAGACATGCCACTGGAACTGAGATAACAAATTACACTTCCCAAATGTGTTAAATGTTGTCTGTGGTAGTGTTTTTATTTTGTTGTTGCACATTGCCTTGTGAGGCTTTTCAAAGTGATTATTAGAAGAAAAAAAAAATCCCTTATGTTTTTTGCAGTGCACAGGAGAGATTCTCCTCCAGCTGTGAAAAAAGTAACTTCTATTCAGTGAACATGAGATTCCCGAACAAACAGATGTGCAGCTTATTTCGGTGACTCATGTGGACTGTTACCAGGACACTAAAAGAAGTATCTATTTAATTTATATTAACATTACTGATGAAAGGGGTAATGAACACATTAAACCCACAGAAAAACCAAACTGCTGTTTTTTTAAATTAATTAATTTATATTAAAGATTCCAGATTAATTTTATTATAGAAACTTTCACTGCGGGAAATTTTCCTTTATAATAACCGGCTAATTTCATTTAAACTGTTTAATCATCAGTGATGCAGTGACAATGACAGTTTTGAGTTTGAATTCTTAGTATCGTGACAACTCTAGCAGAGACAGACAGCAGCAAAATAAACTAAACTGTTAAAGTAAACAAAAGTTGTGTCAGGCTGACAGGAATGAAAACAGACCATCTCTGTTTGCTAAACTGATTAAAATTATACACTCCGAGTCATCCATTATATGGAGATTAAACACATAAATAACTCCTGCTGCAAAGACTTGCAGATGATTCTAAATATTTGCTGAATGTTTGTTGGAGTGTCTCATTTTTAATGGCTGAGAGAAATCCAAGCAGAATTTGAGTTTAAATGCCATCAAGGGGCTCTCCAAATCTCTGTTACTTATGTTTTCTTATTATCAAGACGTGGATTCGATTATTCAGAAACAGATGCTTCATTGGGAGTTTCTACTGTTTAAATTTATTCTCAGTGTCTTAATCACGGGACCCCATTAAATTGGATTTTCATGAATTATTATCTGGTATGATAAAGACAGTTTAATAATTAAACACTAAGTCATAGTCATTAAAGAAATTTGAAGAATTTTAAAACAATACAAACATAAAAATGAGTCTATAATGGGTGTTTCAATTCGATCAAAATTCATAGAAATATATTAATTTTTATCAGCAGATTCCCTTTTTTAAAATTATGTCAATGGAATTATTATAACATCATACTGAAAACTCAACCATGAGGTCATAAAAACACTTGATTATACAACAAGTTAATGACAAGCGAGTCCACCTCTGAATGAATCAAAAAACACACAAAGGTTTTGAAGTGGTTTAGTCAGTCTGGAATAATCCAACCGAGATGCTGTGGTATGACCTTAAAAAGACCGTCTCTGCTCTCAAACCTTCCAGTGTGGCTAAATTAAAACAATTCAGCTGAGATGAGTGGGCCAACTTCCTCTGCTGCAATGTGAAAGATTCATTGCCAGTTATAGCAAATGCTTGATTGCTGTTGTTGCTGCCAAGGGTGGAACAACCAGTTATAAGGTTTAGGGGCAATTACTTTTCCACATAAAGTCAGGTTGGTTTGGATAAAATTTTCCATTACCAAATAATATAATTGCTTAAAAACTGCATTCTTCTTTTTATGTGTTTTTGTTGATCTGAAACTAAAAAACTGAGGAAATCTATAAAGGCAAAAATACTTTTTCGCATCACCGTATCTTAAAATGACACATTTTTAGGGTTCAGTCAACTGTATCCTTTGTAAAAACAAAAAAGAAGAGCGTGAACCCTCAATTTTACAGCTTTGATCCTCCTAAAACAGTTTAGTGTTTAAAAGTATTCAGATGAATCCTGTCACTGCTATTTAAAAGCAGCTGGAGCTGGGTTTTTAACTAACATTTAAGAATGAGGAGGACAGTGATGATGACAATATTTCCACAGACTTAGCAAAAACCAGATTATTACCTCCTCATATATCAGAGAGTCCAGAAAACAGATGTCACTCGCAATAAGGGAGATGTTTTCAGCTTCAAAAGTGGATGAAACACATGATACAGGTAGTGTCTAATATATGCAGCGAAGACAGCTGGTTCAGATTTTGGCCAGCGTAAACACATCATCGTCATCCTCCTGTCTGCATGCTGTATGAGCCGAACAGTGGGAAACAGATGAGGAACCGAAATGAAAAGAAAAATCCCGTCCCTGTTGGATTTCTAACATTCCAGAAACTCTAATTAGTCACAATGCCGCTCCCAGAGAGCTGATTAGAAATATTTGCATTTGCTTATTTTGACATGAAAATAGACAGAAGTAGGAAAGAGTGATAAATATGAGTTTTTTTGGAAACACCTTTAACGGTCCTTTCCCAGTTTTCTGCTGTGGACTTTGAATGTTGTTTTCCAGAATAACCCAGACAAACTAATAAATGATCAACAAGTAATCGACATACAGAGATGACACAGTTAAGATTTTAAAATACTTGCTTAAAATTCATAAAGTTGTGCAGAGGAAAAAAGAGGCTACGATTTGAATCCCCTTTTAAACTATTTTAAGACGCTGTCAGATTGAATATCATTAAGCCTTTTTATTTCTTTTACGTTCACATTTCCTCTATCCACAGCTAGTTGTCATAAAGCACAGCCAAACCCCACGAGGCCCTGGTGCAGTCAGACGAAGAACAAAGCAATCACATCTGCTGATTAAAGCTCTAATGCATTCTGCTGCATGGGGCTGGAGCCTGCATCATTAATGAAGAGCAGATATAATATCCTGTTTACAGGGAGAGGAGAGGCAGCTCAAATTAAGCATTAGTGTCCCCCTTTGCACTGCTTCCACCCACATGCTGAAAGGACTGATTGTCCCTTGCTCAGCATTGACCTGCAGACTTTAGCTTACAGCAAACTACAGATGCTAGATGGAGAATAATACAGAAAACAAAGGCGGCGTCCAGGGGAATTGTGAGATCTGGACAGAAATATTGTTGAAAAAACGTGCATCTTGTTTAAATGTGTGTGATAATATCTTTAGTTTTATAGTTACAAACAGGAGTCAGCTAGCTTAGCTAATTCCTTTTAACTGGTTTCCCTTTTGTTTATCCCTCAGTTCTTCACTTTTGCACTCTCTCTGTCTCTCTTGGCACCCACCCAGAGGACACAGGGCCAAGTGGTGAGTCTCGGAGGGGGGACGCCTGCTCTGCGTGGCGTTTGGGACAAATACCGCAGCAACGTTTCCTCTGCTCAACCCATCTGTTGGTTTTGGCGCACTCAACTGGGCCACAAAACAAATCCGGCCAAGCTTTTGCAAAAATGTTTGTACAGCAGCCAGACCAGTTACGGGACTTTTCTGTAAGTATGATCAGACGCAATTAAATGTGGGAATGGAATCGGAATTCCAGCGTTCGGACAGCGGGATGGTTAAAGCACCAACTAAAGGTCATTCCCACAGTATCTTCAGCCCTTGAACTATATCTTTAATCTATCCCTGGAGAACTGATGTCTCTCTGCAGACATGACTGTAAATCCTAATCAAACTAAGTAAATACAAATTTAAATGTAACTGTACTCAAAGAGAAAACAATCCCCTTGTAAAAGTTGATAAACTGATAGCATAAGCTTCTTTGCGATGCTTTTTTTATCGCAGTAACATGAGATTAATCCCACTCGTGTACATGTAGAACTGGAGTGCTATTGTCTTAGTAACTAATTATTATACAGTGAGTTAATCATTATTGAAAACTCTAATTGGATTATCGTCGAAGAACACAAAAAGGACTAATTATTCGTCAGGAGTACTCTTGTGTAAACACTGTTTATTTTTCTCTGATTTGCACATCCCCTAAGCCTTTCTTACCTCCTGAGCCACAACACTGTCACATCAACACAGTCAAAGTCAAGTAAACAGTGACAAATCATTTGAGTCATCTGCATATAAAATAGAAGCAAGCCCAAGAGCAGTCTCCACTATGACAATCTAATTACAAAACTTCATCGGAGCACAAAAGAGGTAGAGAAGGAGAGTGAAAAGAGAATTTTGCACAGCAGTTTCCCCTCTGAAGCTGCATTACTTTAAAATGCATTGCCTTTAATTTATCCGCATCTTCTAGCAAAAGTAATTTTTGACCGCGGAGAGACAAATCAGTCAGACACTCAAATGATTAAAAGGAGCCACCAGGAGGCACCTGGAGTTATATGTAAAAGAAAAAAAAAGAGCTGATTTAAAAGATATTCATCTAAAAACTTGTTTTTGGCAAGATACATGAATGGAATGATAATCCAGACTCAAGCCACAATCTGAACCAAACCATTTTTAAAACTAGTTCCACATGCTCAGAGAGGAAAAAAACCCCACAAATCCTAAAATTAGCTGATTATGCATCATCATCCCCTCATCTATTCCCAGCACTTCCACTGCCATAGACTTAAATTCAACACAGGTGGAAGACAATTTATATATATTATTTATTTTATTTCCTAAGGTTTCACATTACCTGAACACCACCTTGGTTCTAAATAAGGACTTGTTCTTATGTTCATAAAAAAAAAAAAAAAAAAAAAAAAAAAAAAAAAAAAAAAAAAAAAAAAAAAAAAAAAAAAAAAAAAAAAACGTCTAATAGAAAAAAAGAGACATTTGATCAATAAATATGAAACTAATTCCCACGAAATTGGCTAAAAATATATGAGGGGGAGAGCTGCACAATGCAGACCTTGTTTTTTCATTAAATTTATTTTGGAATGATGCTTTAGTAATGAAAGTTAATACATGAACAAAGATAGTAAAACTAAACATAGGAGAGTGTTTCTTTTTTAAAGTAAAGTCGCTGCTAAGCTCATGAATCAAGTGTGAAGTTATGCATTCAGACTTTTAGATTTATTTTTATTCTGTAGTCGCAGATTTATTTCAAAAGCTTGTTATGTAAGTTTAACACATACATCATTGTTTTATCTGTTATTCCTGATACAGATGATCAAAACAAACAGCGAATCTGATTCAGTTCTGTACAAACACCGCAGAAGTTCCTGAGAAAAGTTTAAATGTTGTTTATCCAGCTAGCGTCTTTGGAGTTCACAGCAACAAAATTCATTTTTAAATGACAGGTACGAACTACTCCTGAGCTCTGGCCAAGGGCAACTTTTTGGTTTTTCAGGGATGTAGTTGTCGGCTTTGAAATGAATTAGGACAACGTGATCTAAGTCTACTGTGGAGCACTGGGGCATCTTTTCTCCAGAGTGCAGCCTGAGGAGAGGTAAGTACTGTAGCCTGTGATAAAGTACGCTGGGTGCATACATACAA
Organism: Pachypanchax playfairii; assembly: GCA_006937955.1. NCBI lineage: Eukaryota > Metazoa > Chordata > Actinopteri > Cyprinodontiformes > Aplocheilidae > Pachypanchax > Pachypanchax playfairii. The sequence goes on from SSNP01000011.1 coordinate 402,391, forward strand.
CAGGATTGAGTCCCTCTTGCCACAAAGTATTTTCTGGTGGTCACCCTGCAGAAAATTAATTTCAACAGACTTCTGAGTCAAAGCTGTGAAATGCTGGCAATAACAAGGCTGATTTACACCTTCAAAGGAAACTTCTGGAGATCGCTATTTAAAAGTTTTTTTTAATTTTATTTAAAATCAGATGCTCCTCTTCTCTGCAGAACAGATGACACTTAGTAAACAGATGCCAATGTCTTAACCACCAATTAGCACAGGCAATCTTTTTTTAAAGGCTTGCCTTTGTCAACAATATGGTAGCTATTAACAGCTACAAGCAGTTTACATCCAGATGAAAACAACACGTCCTGAAAATACGCACAAACTGGCAAATATTTATAACAGTTATTGTTATGTTAAAAACACATTTTATCTGCTTTAACAATAAAGATTACATCATCAGGGGCCTTGCAAAGACCATTCACATTCTGAAGATCATCAGAGGTTCTTCATCAGGAATGTAGGAGCTACATTATGGCTCGTTGATCACCAATAACACTAAGCTAAAGGTTCTGAATCTTGCTATTTTGCAGCTTTCAACGTCTGGGATAGGCACATATATGAAAAAATGTTACTGTTGGCGTTATATAGTATTCATTTGTCCTGAAATATAACTTTTATCCTGGAGTTATTCTTCAACCTAAAAGTATAACGCTCGGTTTCACTAAAATCCCAAACAATATAACAACAAACAACTGACATTAATTGTTACTTTATCCTGAACCTGACGTGGAACCAGCTGGCGGCTGTTTCTCCTGCTGTGACATGGTAGAGCGGCGAACACTCCCAGCAGTGGTGTGCTGCGGTAATATGTCTCAGTTTTTTAGGAGCACAGAAGCCAAATAAATGCGGAAGTCCGTACGGCTGGAGAGACTGTCAAATCATTCCTTCTGGGCTGAGCCATTTGATTGGTTGATGTTTTTAGACAAATACGGGAGAACCACTTAATTATTTTATTTAATTTTTTTTTTTTTTTTTATCTTCACCATATTTTTCTCCATGCTGTGTTAAAACCTTTTTAATGGGCATGAAAAAAATATGTTAAGCTAATTAGTTTCGCAAATTAAATATAGCAGCTTTAAGCCAAAAACCACTCTGGGGTTTTTAACAAGGAAATAACATCACAACATGGTTAAAAGCTCCAAACAGTTGATTTTGCATGATACAGGACCTTTAAGATTTCTCTAAAAATCAACAAACAGGATACAAGAAAGGTTGAGATCATAGAGTTTTTTTTCTGGTATATTTCTTAAGATCAACTCAAATCAGAAACTTGAATGAGACGTTAGATCTTCACAAAGTAAATCTTTCCAGTTGGTGCTGACTCATCACATTGTTACAAGTTGTTTTAGTAAATGCAGTCTTTTACCTGTGACCTCCTTCATCGATTAAGACATTTCTCTATAAAATGACTCTTCATTGAATTTTTTTGTTTTTCTTTGGTGGCACGTTTTGTGGAAACGACTGAATGTAAAATTCTTAAATGTCAAAACTTTTCGACGTGCTTTTCCAAACTTTAAACTTGATGTTTTATGTGAGCGGTGTTAATAAAGTTCTCATGCGAGGTCATTAACGAAGGAAATGATTATTATGAAAAATCCATACAGAGAATCAGCAGTGGAGGTCATCAATGGAGATGCAGGACAGGATGACCTCTTCACACATTTTAAATGACAAGTACCATAAAATTGCTATCTTAATTGGATATCAAGCACTTGATATATCATCCATTTAATAAATGAGATGGGGTGTTGATAAGAGACACTGTCACGCTCGGTGCTAAAATAGAGAGGTAAGAAGAGTGGACACATGATTCATTCAAATATCCTATTAACCTGTTATTAACTTGATTTTTTTATTTTTTATTAAGAGAGAAAATAAAGATTGAAACTTGTTGATCTACATCAATATGCGGAGAAGATGGAAGATATCCAGAAATACCTTACATGTTCCTCTCCTCTCCGTCCACCAGACTATTACAATATTACTGCAAAGCAGACGAGGCTGAAATAAAAAAGCTACAGTATAACAATGATTTACTTTGAGGCATTTCCTAAATAAAGTTGTCTCCCTGAAACTTTGATATTGCTCTATGTTTTTATCTGAGTTCTGCAGGATGAAAGTTTGGGGTATAATGAAAGAAATTACAGGAAAACTGGAGCTGGCTACATAGGTGTGATAGTGCTGGTGTTGTTAAGCACTGTGTGCTGTAGACCACTTTGTGATTTATTAGCCTGCACAGATAGTCACAAGAGAGCAAGGGAAAACAGCTGCCACTTATGTAAACTATAGCTAATAATAGCCTTCAAAAGACTAACTGCCACACTCTAACAAACAAGAAGTGTTTGTTAAATCAGAACATCTAAAGTAATGACCCAGATAATGGAGACATTAATTTGGTTTCATCATTTGAAAACTAGACAGGGGGATACAAAATTCAGAACATTATTTGGTTTGTGAAAGTGCCTCCTTGAGAAAATAAGTATAAATGTCAAACTTGATTTTGACTTTCTTGTCACACAGACTATTTTAAACACCCATCCAGAAGACTATATGGAGGAACTAACACCAAATAAACACAATAAGCTGTAAGTCTGTGGATAAAAAAAAAAAAGAATCCAAGTCTAGATATATCAGAAAAGTAAAGAAATATACAGCCTGTCTCAGGTGCCAACAGTATCTTCGAAATCATCAAACACATTCAGGAACCGTGACCCTTTACTCCCTGAATGGTTAAATTATTGAGACGCTCTTCCTGGAAAGCCTCTTACTATCCACACCTACTGATTCGCAGGTGTTCAGCCTGTCAGCTGAATATAAACTAACAGTACAGGTATTGGTATGTTATCAGAGGAGTTATATTTAAATAAGCACAATTTTAGTATCAGGAGCTAAATTCAAAATCAAAGAGCATGCTATACTGCTTGTCAAAAACCATATTTTTTTCCCTCACCGGCAGATGAGAGGCTTTGTGATGAAAAGTGAACTTGGGCCATCCACAAAGAGAGTGAACTTGCACTCGCTCAGCAAAGATAATGGATGGTTTTTAAAAAAAAAATAGGGGAAATCACTCCCTCATCTTTTTTAAAACTCTGTGTTTTCTGCTTTGAAAACTGGCTTCAAAGCAATGTGGATTTGAAAGTCACCCTGTTCTGTGGGTGGGAGGCTTTTACTTTCTTTGTTGGTAACTGCAGTACATTGCACACCTGTTAGAACAGAACAAAAACACAAATCTGTGACAGCAGTTTGAATTGTAATATGTAATTTACCAAAATGATGGGTGCAGAGATAACTGTATGGATGAACAATTTAGTGGTATACGGATGAGTTGACGTGATATGGATGTACACAGTAAAATGCATGTAAAGCATAAAGTTCCCTGTCACGCACACACTGCTTTCCATCAAACTGAAGAAGCCTGTCGTGTCATTTCAGAATGACTACATTAGTGCTTTTCAAAACAATTTGTGACTAAAATCTCACTAGATCATTTCCGAAAAAAAAAAAAAAAGCGTTATGTATCATTTTCAGCATGAAACAAGTCCTGAACTACATCTGCAGGCAATCATGTTTCAACAGTGTGCACTAACTTGGCACGCTGCCAGTATTGTAATGGAATGGACTCACGCTCATGTTTTACTCTTGTATTGATACAGAGATCGCGCACTAAATTTGTGCTTATACCCAGTTGGGTTTAGACTGCAGAATCAGGCTATCAACCAGTTTATGGGATATTTAATTTCAGGAATCTATCTATAAATGTAGTCACATTTTTAATGTATTAAAATCAACTGATTGAGTTTGCTAACGTCCACACCTCCTTTGTTTCTGAATTCCTGAGCTGTCCTGCAGCTTCTCATCTCACTCAGTGAACAAAAACCATCAGAGTCCAAAGGTTAATAATAAAGTTCTTCAGATTATTGTAAATAAGAATCTACTTATGTAACATGTAGAAATTCTGTATTTGTAACTCCGCTCACGTTGTTTATCTTAACTCAAGTTCTGTTTAACTGGAATAATAAATGTTGCACAGGACGATTGGTTTTACACCTGGTGTGACAGGTGGGACTGAATAAAGCTACTGTATGAGGGGCATCAACATAAGCAAAACAGGTGTTTGGATGACTGAATGTCATCACTTTAAAGGACATGGTTTGGTGCTGTAGAGATATTAAACATTTTGAAATCAAGTCCCTGATTGATTTAATGTCTTTATTAAAGGTGACCTGTCACACAAATGTTATGACTTTGTGGTTCTTTCTGAAGTATTAACCTGTAATCTGAAATATTTTATAACCAAAAAACATTAGGAAAAACTAATTTGCAGACTTTCAAGTTCAGAGTAATCTGATTGCTTGAAAATTGACCTCAATTCGGGCCCATTACTCATTAATATTCATTATGCTAATTCGCTTGACTCTGACTGGCTAACAACTAGCCTATGACAGCACGGCTTCCTGTATCCTCCCACATTGTGCAACATACGTAATGACATCCTACATAAAGCCAAGTTACAAGGAGATATACAAACGGGACCTGCAGAGATGGAACTTTAATTTCGGGACCAGCACCCCGCTGGATGGGGATTACGAGTGGGGGGAGGTGCCTGCGGATAAGACCCCAGTATTTTATCAGGAATCTGTGCAGAATGGCAGACCACCCCCTCAGACCCCGCTACCGACTTAACGATAAGTTCTGGGAGTCTCTCCAAAAATAAACTGAAGCCATTTGTCCTGAAAATCTAGATTTTTCGGCAACATGTGCATTGTGTATAAGTCCAGCTGGAGCAGTAGCACAACAACGCTGACGGTCCGCCAGGTTTGCTACTGAACAGCTGAGCTAGCTTTGTTGGCGTGGTCTCAACTGCACAAGCTGATGAATACTAATGAGCAAAATCAGTGTGATGTCACACTGACAGGATTTTCAAACTTGGCTGATTCTTCCATCTGCCTCATTTAAATAAAAAAATTAAAAAAAAAATTAAAAAAAAACAGAAAGAGAAGTTATTGTGCAATTTTCACACCCAGTACAAAACCAAGAACACCTGTGGAGCTAAAATATTCAACATAAAACTCAGAATTTATTTATTTATTTTTAATGGCAGGGCACCTTTAATGTGATTAAGCCAGAAAATAAATGAAGCCAAATAAAGCTTATTTTTCACTGAGAATCCAAGAGATTCTTCATCTGTTGACAACTGGAAGATCACAGACGTGTACTGGTGTTTAATGTCACTGTCAAAACATTTTGCTTTCCATAGTGATTTCCCATAGACCCCATCTTAGCCAGATGCAAAAAAAATGGGGGAGATTAAAAAGAAGAAAAAAGTAATGTTGTCCAAATGTGAGCAATAAGAATGACTGCTTTATCTGTATCAAGTCTGTCAGTATTTAATGAAAATTGTAGGGAGAGTGTTGCTTCACACCTGGCCGGAAGGTAACCTCCTTTGGGGTCTAACATCCCTCCACTAGGTCATGTGGTAGAAGACTTGGGAAGGGGGCCTGTTTGTGAACTGCAGTAGGTGCCAGAGAGATCACAGCAACCTGCTCCAGGAGTGAGTATCCCACTGACAGAACTCCCGAAGCCAAAATAGACTCTTCAATCAGCAACTGAAGCAGACTGCGGGCGATGTCATCACTATCACCAGTCTTATATTTTTTTAAAAAGAAAAAACACATCAAAAGTGCATCTTGTATGTGCCTGGCAGGAAGTACAGGGTTCTTTGATGAATCACACCTCTATTAGGCAGACATGAAGTGCAGACTAGTATTGAAACTGACCATTGGAAAATATTCCACACGGGCCTGTATGATTAAAGAAAAGGAAGACGGATGCAAAACAAAGACATCTGCAGAACTGGGATGTGAAATACAGGAATGAGACTGGAAATACAGGTTTGTGCTAATCAACACAGATAATGCTTCTCTGCTGGGATTACGTCTCTTTGCTGAATAGAAAATGCACATATATATATACAGCTTTGTAGTTGTATAAATACACACTATCTATAAATATATACACATAAACATTTACTTTATTTTGAGTGCTTTAAGTGATTCATTTGCTTTTAAAAGTTTGCTTTGAAGAAAAGTGCATTTCTTTTTTTCTAGACTCTCTTCAAAGCACATCTTAAACATGAAGGAACAATATAAGAAGCCTCAGGAAAGTTTAGTGATTTGAATGTTAAATGAAACTTTAAATTTTAACCACGGGCTCAATTAGTTCACACAAGTTAAAAACTTTGGATTCCTGAGCCGAAACTGCAAAATCAATAAAGGCAGATTGTGTTTGGTGTTGTTTGCAACATTTACATTAGCAATGAAGGAAATATTAAATACAGTAAAAGAAAGATTTCTTCATCACTACTATTTTTAGGGTTATGGCCTAAAAAATGGTGAATAAAGAAAATTGAGATGTTGAATCATGAACAACAGTGTCAACTCTATGTTAGTAAACTTCCTTGTAGTGACCATGACTGCATCAGGTCCTATAGATCTAGATCGTGCTGTTTGTCCAACCCTGCATCATGTGACCAACTAAGCACCATTTGATGGCGTATTCGCTGATCGCTGCCACTGATTAATGATTTATATTGAATTCAAGTACAATGACACAATAAACTGCATCATTTTAATTAAAAAAACTGGGAAAAATTGTGATGTCCTAAAACTTTTACTGGTAATGTCCAACAAATATTTTGTAAGTTTCATTAAAAGATTGTCCAATTGTTCAATGGATAATTTGCTAATGCTAAAGATAAATGACTACACAGACATGAACACACACAAAGACACAGTCAAAAATATTGTAAAAAATCAAAATTACAAAAGAATAGTATAAATAATTTCTCTGGCATTTATAATTTCTGAGCATTGTTTTGGTTTAAGATGTAAATGTGATGCACTTGTCCAACAACTTAAAATAAACGGTTGTTAAATTAGGAAACCTTTTCAAAAGTTAATTTAATTCCTTGCATGGTTCAGAAAAGTCTTATTTGTTTTTAAGAAGTGTTAAAAATCTACATTCCTTATCAGAGTTTTGTTAACTTTTCAATTCCTTCTTTTATTTAAAGCAGTACTGAATAACTTCTCTGCAGCCATGTCTCAGACAGCTGTTGCTAGAACCGGTGTTCTGCAGAAACATGCTGTTGAGATGAACTACACACATGCGCCGTTCCACAGTCTGACTTCAATAAACTGATTTATCATTTATTTTTGTTTCTATATTTTTCCATAAATACATTTTACATATCAAATAAATTCTCCCAGGACAGAAACACTAAATATGATGTTATTTTTACTTTCCTTACATTATCAGAGCGACAGGCAAATGTTTGGATACACCCAGGGGAGAAGGACCCAACAATGGCCGATAAGGACCCAGAGGGCTTTTATATGGAAAATATCAGGGAAGGATCATAAAAATATGTTTAAATAATTAACAGGACACACTCGCCATAAACAAGAATACTATATAAACTTCTAATGACATCTCGTTATGAAATAAGTCGTCATTTTGTACTATGGCGGCATTTTACTTCAGGGCAGCATAAATCATCAGAACACCACTTCCTGCTGAGACCTGAATTACGGAGGTTATTTAGTCTATCGTAAAGTCATCGAAGGGTCGAGAGTGATGTCTGATATGAAGCTAAACATGTTTTTTGGTGAGTATCCACTTAGACAAGTTTCAAAATTGTAGCATAAAGTTTTAAAAGTTATTCAGTACTGCTTTAAGTATAACAAACAAACACAAATATACATAATGCTTATTACTTACACTACGGTCTTGAATATTTAGACGCAGCAACGCTTTTTTCTTCTGCATTACTCAATCTGTGTTGCAACACTGCTTAGCAGCTACAATATATAATGTAGATCCTGTCAAATAACATACTCTGTTTACAGGTGTTCCTACTGTACAGACGGCTGTCTCCTTCCTCTCTGAGCTCATTCCTCCACAACTCATTACCAGCCGGTGATTTGTCTCACAGCGGTCAGATTGACAGCTTGGCAGTGCTGACAGCACTGGCACCCTTCAAAGTGAACCAGTCAGTGCTGAAATGTCTTCAGTGACAATCAAAAGGGCTTTGCTGCATGATGGAGTGTATTTATCCAGAGTCATGCAGCAGAAAAGACCGTCAAAATGAAAAAACGTGGGCGCAACACTATCATTTATATCAGCAATACTTGGCCATTATCATGTTGTTACAAAAACAGATTTAAAGACTGGAAACTTTTAATCATAAGTGACAAAAGATATTTAATATTTAACACTCGAACATTTAAAATATCATATTCATGATCATTCTTGTGCATGTCTCCTCTTACAAATAAAGAGTTACCCCCCAGTCATACATAATGCCATATTATTAAGGACTCAGCTTGCATTCAAATAAATGGGGAGCTCATGCATCAACATTATCTTTAATTTTTTTTTAAGACAGATAAAAATGTATTCTAAAATCTCAGTTTCTCCTCAGGCAGATCATTGGGCCTCAGGCAATTTAGAGAATGCCCAGAGTTAAGTGAATGCAGAAAAGAATAACAAACACAGAGAGAATTTTAACACATGTCAATATGTAAAAAAGGATATATTGAATCATCTGAGGTACTTTGTTTTGGTTCAGTCATGTTGAGTTGACACATAGTGCTCGTAAACATTCATTCATTATGCTTGCAGTAAATGGAAGCCATGTGTTCACTTGTGCAACTTGTCAAACTACCTTTTAAAACAGAACAGGAACTTCAATTAAGTGCCCAGTGCTACTTAATGAAGTGCTGATTGTAAAAAGGGAACAGTGTCCAGAAACATAATGAAGTCATTAATGCTAATTTATACAAAGTCTAACATTTGAGCCCTTTGTTTATTTGTGAGAAGCCAGAAAACATCCTATGGGTTCATTATGATCTGGAGCCATTCTGCTAGTTGTGTGTTGGACATGAGGGTCAGGACAGGCATGCAATCAGCCAAGTGCCTCATCTAGCATATGCAGAGCCCTTCCTGTTTTATGCTAATGTCATCTCGGTGGGCAGAAATGAGAAAGTAGTGACGCAGGATAATTACCAGGGCACACTAGAGACAGGTGGTGCCCTAACTGTGGTGATTTAGCATTTGGAATTCCTGATTCTCATTAAACCTGTGCTATTCTTCAGTCAGAAAGCAAACCTTGAGGTACAAGCTTCTATGTCCTCCCACAGAGCATCAAAGTACTGGCAAAGCCAGACTGCCTTCATAACACACTAATGACTGTAGTTTTTAAAAAGAAGTGCACAAAAACATACCATTTACCTGAAAACAAGGCGAGCTTGCAAGTTATCAGGATAAAATTTTCCCACTCAGTGATATGCCTGTACACAGTTCTCAAAGGTCAACACTTATTCACATCACACAAACTGAACACTGCTTAAATATCCCTTTACCACTGTTGAAATATGTATTTATTTAGACGTATTTGTCATTTCCAGTCTCTTAAGGGACTCATTTTGCACTTGCCACATTGAATCAGGCTGTTATGATGCAACTTTATGACTCCATACCGATGAATAATCAAACTCTCTATGCTTTTCACTGGAACAACGAACAATAGGAGGCCATTGCAACGAGGTGGAAGGGCACATTGTGGGTGGAAGCTGAAGCTTTCTTAATGATCCAGTCTTAGCTGACAGACGTATACCTTTGAGTAATCCATATTTAACTCACTAGGAACTGTTTGGAACTGAAGACAGAATGGTCTGTCATGGGGTAGAAAGTACTTTGGTTCCTGCTTTGAAACAAATGGATTTCACACTCCACCTGCAGGGAGTTGGTGAAAGGTGTGAATGGATGCTGACTAACATCCACAGGACAGGACACCACAAACTATGGAGCAAGCCAATTAGACATGAACCCAAAGGTAAGCGCATGCTCTCTTCCCTCGAAAAATGGCTCCACAAGGTATCCCATTTTTAACGCTGTATTTAAAATAGTATTTCTGTACCATCATTAACTCTGATGTGCCTGTAGACCTTGGGAAGGAAAGCCAGGCAGAGATATTTTAATATGTGACACAAGAGTGAGAGTGGCTGAATTGAGCTGAGCTGAGGTGAAAAGCATGAGTAGCAGATTATTTTCTCACCAAACATGTTACCAGCAGTGGCCATTTGTTTCTGGTGTCAAGCAACTCATTTTGTGTGAATGTAGTTCACAGAGAGGAAAGAAAACGTCTGAAAAGCCCTGCTAATGCTTCAACACCTGCCATTCTCACAGTCCAACATCTTCTGTTCCAAAAGACTAAAGATACTACAATACTTTAAAGTTAGTACAAGGAATCAGTCATAACAACTAACATTTGCAACATACTTTATCCTGATTATCAAATGATTTGAGGGAAGTTGATTATGTAACTCTGCAAGACAGATAAAGAAAAGTGAAAATAGACAGGTTGTGCAGGAGAAAATGGATGTTGTCACATAGCAACATAGTGCATGAATTTAACCTGTCAAAAAGCTAAGATGGTTAAAAGGATGAGGCTCTCAGAATCTTGACACTAAGATGTTGTCCAGCAGTCTGCTGAGAGCTGGTAATTTAATAGAATTTGTGCCTTGTGATGTCTGTTGAAAAGTCCAAACTAAAGCATAAACAAATATCACTGAATTTAAACTAAGATTAATAATAATGTTATTAAATGTCCTAAAATCAGGTTTAAAGACATCAGACTACGAGGAGCGATCTGACAAAAGGCCTGAAAGATGCAGTATTTAAACCATACTGTGTGCTAAGAATGGACAAGCTGTGTAGCAATCAGTTTTCCAAACAAAACGGGTCCTTCATGCATGTTAAAGACCCATTCTGATGAAAATTGTGGTTTTTTGTTGTTAACATGTTCTTGTGGCATTTTGTTGATGCTAGAGGACATATCTTAAGAAAATTAAGCTCAAAATTGCATTTCGGAGTATTTCTGCATTCAAATCCCTGTGAATCAGTAGCGGATGCAAAAATGCAGTTTAAAAAAGACTGAGTTGTGATGTACAAAATCCAGTGGGTGGGCCACAAGCTCCTGCTCTGCTAGCTGTAAGCCAGTTGCGCTGGCATAAACAGAGATGCTAGAGGACATATCTTAAGAAAATTAAGCTCAAAATTGCATTTCTGAGTATTTCTGCATTCAAATCACTGTGAATCAGTAGCAGACGACTGCATTTGAGATATAGAAAAGGCACTGGGTGGGCCACAAGCTCATGCTCTGCTAGCTGGTAGCACTAGCAAAAACAGAGAGCTCTCAGCTACGGGGAGGAATGGGGGATCCTCTATGCCAACAGTTCCACCCAAAGCATAGAGATGAATTGTTAATGAGCTACAGCGGCAACTACAGTATGTCCTAGAGAACGGCACAGGTTTTGTGATTTTGGCCAAAGCATTATGAAGATAGCTGGTGTATCTCGATCTACTTCCACTGTAAAAAAGTGAAGTCAAAACATGCCATTTACAGGCTTTGCCACATTGTATTTTCTGAGCCAGAATCTGCACACTAGAGACATAGCGCTGAAAGTCCAGACCTGGAAAAAGTTACCCTAGGTATATTTTTAGTTTTTAATGTCTCATTGGTTTACACTGAAAAGGCCACATTTTAAGACCCATATTGCAGCCGGGCACTAGGGGGAGCTTGATTTGTTCTGAATTCAAATTCTGCATTGAGTTTTTGTGTTCATTCATTTTAGCTCTGAGGTCTTTGCACGTATCTAAAGTTATCATTAAAAACTTTTGTTCCACGAGTTTAAAAACACTTCTTAACGTCAATGTGGAGTAGCTTAAAGCAAAAAAAAATTCTCTGAAAAATGTTAGATACAAAGTTTGTAATAAAAATGAATGAATACACCCCAAGTCAAAAGAAAACCTTTGAAAGATTTTCAGATAACACCACTGACTACTGCTCAAAACCACTTGGAAAAAGAAGGCCAAAATATCTGGCTTCCTTCAATAAAATACATAACTGAATAATTACATAAATATTGGATGGTCCACCTTTGAAAAGTGTAATACATGTTGTTATTAATTAACTAATAGTATGAAAAATATTTCCGTAATCAATATAATAAATATTCATAAGTGCGATTTATACAGATTTCGTTGTTTGTTCAGAATGAGTGTCATGAGTAAAACTCTGGCCGCCATATTGACCTGCATACTGTGTCTGAGGTTCAGTAGACAGACTTCATAGACAACTGGGTTGGTACTCGAGGGTCTTTCCACTATCATTGTGCATCTAGATAAAAATGTATATATGTGTTTTATGTAGTATTTTTTATTTCTAAAGGCCTTGCTGCCTGCTTAACTGGACTACTTTGTGGCAAGCTCAAATTCTAAGGGCGAGCTTGGGTTTAGCTTCAGGATACAGAAACAAGGTCATCAAAAAAAGAAAAATAACAACACAGTTTATACCTGAAATACTGCTTAGAAGGCAAAGACCTAAAAATTTTCCTCAAACAAAAACTTAACCAAATAAAGCACAACTTGGCCAAACTGCTGAATCTGATATGGGAGAAGCTGAAAATGAGACAGAAGGACAATGAATATGTAAACTGTGCTAAGCTACAGGTGTGCTGAGTATGAAGACTATTGTTTGTTGTTTTTTTCTTGTGGTAGTTGCTCAGTTTGAGTACTCTTGCTCTCCCTCTCTTCAGGATTATTGCTGAATATAAACTCAATCCCATATTGTGAGCCAAAGTGTTTTGTCCAACTGCAAATGGATTTACTAAGATCTTTATGTTGTGTACACAGCCTTTCCTTTCTCCACATGCCTAAACCATTTGCTGGTCCGACTGTGAGCTTTAAAAAGCGCACCCCTCGGTCCAATGAAGTCCTTGGCCCAGGGGGCACTTAAGTATATTTACCTTTAATCATGTCTAAGTGGAGATAAGGCCCACATGTGAATTTCTGATAATAAGCTTCGCTTTTGAGAAAGGGACATCAAAGAAACTGGTTCAGCTGCATCGATATCTGTGCTTCAAAACAACAGAGCTACTGTAATCTCCTTTCACCAGGTAATAACTACTTATGGTATATTTCCTTGCAAAATCCCTAGTAAAGATAACAGAAATGCTGCACTGCAACTCAATTGTGCTCAATTTCCTTATAATTACCAGTTTAGCTCACTGACTTATACGTAAAATAAAGAAGAGGGGATTTGAGTCCCAGCAGACGTTCCTGTCACAGTGAAATAGTTAAAGCCGAGCTGGAATCAAAGACAAAAAAACCACATGGGGGCTACATTGGAATTATTCCTGTGAAAACTAACTTTCTGCAGACGTTGGATGACATTGGTCTTGATTTGATTTAACTCAGGCATGTCCAAATAAGCTTCATGGCTGAGACTCTAGAAGGACCTCTGGCAATATATTCAAGGTCCACTGTGTTTTCATTAACATGTGACTGAGGCCTCAGAATGTGATTTTCCTTATGGAATCCAATGGTCAATAAAACAAAATGAATGACTTCAGACCAGCATCTCTCTACTCATTACAGAGGCCACCAAGATGGATTTGACATTTTCAATACGCTGAGTGATTCCAGAAAAAGACCTCATTGATTGAAGTCGGGACACTTTACTGAGACAAAATATTAATTTTTCTAATAGCTTTTTGTTTATACAATAAGGTTCAAATAAAATACTACAAACCTTTAGAAGCTAAAGAATATAGTTTCAGAGTAGAGCGATCATTAAGTATTATTTTAGAAGGATATGTAAATATAGAACCAAAAACTGAAAAGGAACACTGCATTATTTGTCACCGAGAAAAGGCTTAACAGTGCACATTATAAGATGTCGTTGGTACAAAATGCTGACAAAATGACAGCCCTTTAAAATTTCCATCCAAAAGGACCACTTGCTCTGCAGGCACTCAGAGTCAATCTCTACTCAGGATGAAAAGATTTGTGAAAGCCCTTATAAATTTTAAACTGCCACCTTGAAAATGAAAGTGGTCACACATCAAAAGAAATCAAAACACAAAAAACAGTTTCATACCTAAGAAGCAAATATTTGCATGGTTTGCTGACTTAATGATTAAAAATAATCAAACCTTTTCAATATCTCAGATTTAGAGTTGACCTCCTTTGACTTCCTGTTCACCAAAAAGCATTTATGGCTTCCCCCAATGGACTTACGCAACTGATACATGACTACAATAGTACAATAGTGGTTCAAAGATGCTCTCTGTTCCCCATAAGGACATTTGTTTTATGCAAAGGGAGTTGGTTTCCATCAGTCACGCACATGTTGTTTGTAATGACGTGCTTTCTGTGGCTGTTAGTGCTGAGTGCTGTGGTCAGCTTGATCCCACAGGGTTAGCAACAGGAGGCCATTCATTTCCTGTTTCTGCTAAACTAAGTCAGAGGAAAGTGGGATGTACAAATTAGCAGTTGAATAGAAAACATGACCAAAGCAGAACTGATCAAACAATAGGTAATCCTTCATCTCCATTGTTTAACAGGATACAAGCATAAGATTGAAATCGATGGTAACTGTGAAATTTTAACTTCTTTTATCTTTCTTCCCATTTCCCATTCTAACATATGTCCTATTCAGCTTGAACCCTCATGAATTCTAAGCTACCATGTGGAGAAGGAACATATGTGAACTGAAAGCAGGAAAAAAAAGAGGTACAGTTAAGTCACTGTTGGAGGTAAGACTATGAATGACCAAATGATGCAACAATTCAGAGGTGATTGATACAAGAAAGGAACAAATAAGAAGTCCTGGGGGGGAGAAACTGAGAAAGATGTCCTCTGTCACCAGTTACACACATCCATAATGTCCATGCCAATGAAGCAACAAAGAGCAATCTGTGGATCTCTGTCACACTGGTCCACCACATTGTACTGAAAGTGTATCTGTTCCAACACGATCAGTAGTGCCATACATCACCACTTCCAAGGCTCATCACATATTGGGATTTGCACCAGGGTTAAGTGGTGAGCAGGGAAAATGGCCTCTGGCAGACAAAATAAAATGCCAAAGTCAGCTGCATTTGTAGAGTTTTTCAGCTGAGAATTAATGGCACATTTTAGAACAACATGAAAACAGCTGAATGGTCGAACAATACAGTGGGGCAAAAAAGTATTTAGTCAGCCACCAATTGTGTAAGTTCTCCCACTTAAAAAGATCAGAGAGGCCTGTAATTTTCATCATAGGTATACCTCAACTATGAGAGACAAAATGAGGAAAAAAAATCCAGAAAATCACATTGTCTGATTTTTAAAGAATTTATTTGCAAATTATGGTGGAAAATAAGTATTTGGTCACCTACAAACAAGTAAGATTTCTGGCTTTCACAGACCTGTAACTTCTTTAAGAGGCTCCTCGGTCCTCCACTCGTTACCTGTATTAATGGCACCTGTGTGAACTCGTTATCAGTATGAAAGACACCTGTCCACAACCTCAAACAGTCACGCTCCAAACTCCACTATGGCCAAGACCAAAGAGCTGTCAAAGGACACCAGAAACAAAATTGTAGACCTTCACCAGGCTGGGAAGACTGAATCTGCAATAGGTAAGCAGCTTGGTGTGAAGAAATCAACTGTGGGAGCAATTATTAGAAAATGGAAGACATACAAGACCACTGATAATCTCCCTCGATCTGGGGCTCCACGCAAGATCTCACCCCGTGGGGTCAAAATGATCACAAGAACGATGAGCAAAAATCCCAGAACCACACGGAGGGACCTAGTGAATGACCTGCAGAGAGCTGGGACCAAAGTAACAAAGGCTACCATCAGTAACACACTACGCCGCCAGGGACTCAAATCCTGCAGTGCCAGACGTGTTCCCCTGCTGAAGCCAGGACACGTCCAGGCCCGTCTGCGGTTTGCTAGAGAGCATTTGGATGATCAAGAAGAGGATTGGGAGAACATCATATGGTCAGATGAAACCAAAATAGAACTTTTTGGTAGAAACTCAACTTGTCGTGTTTGGAGGGGAAAGAATGCTGAGTTGGATCCAAAGAACACCATACCTACTGTAAAGCATGGGGGTGGAAACATCATGCTTTGGGGCTGTTTTTCTGCAAGGGGACCAGGACGACTGATCCGTGTAAAGGAAAGAATGAATGGGGCCATGTATCGTAAGATTTTGAGTGAAAACCTCCTTCCATCAGCAAGGGCATTGAAAATGAGACGTGGCTGGGTCTTTCAGCATGACAATGATCCCAAACACACCGCCCGGGCAACGAAGGAGTGGCTTCGTAAGAAGCATTTCAAGGTCCTGGAGTGGCCTAGCCAGTCTCCAGATCTCAACCCCATAGAAAATCTCTGGAGGGAGTTGAAAGTCCGTGTTGCCCAGCGTCAGCCCCAAAACATCACTGCTCTAGAGGAGATCTGCAAGGAGGAATGGGCCAAAATACCAGCAACAGTGTGTGAAAACCTTGTGAAGACTTACAGAAAACGTTTGACCTCTGTCATTGCCAACAAAGGCGATATAACAAAGTATTGAGATTAACTTTTGTTATTGACCAAATACTTATTTTCCACCATAATTTGCAAATAAATTCTTTAAAAATCAGACAATGTGATTTTCTGGATTTTTTTTTCCTCATTTTGTCTCTCATAGTTGAGGTATACCTATGATGAAAATTACAGGCCTCTCTGATCTTTTTAAGTGGGAGAACTTACACAATTGGTGGCTGACTAAATACTTTTTTGCCCCACTGTATATATATATATATATATATATATATATATATATATATATATATATATATATATATATATATATATATAAGAAAAACATATTCTTCTTAACTCGAGGATTTTATACTTAAAAGAAGATATTAAAGCCAATACTCTGTCTACATCTACACATAAATACACATATATTCTATGTATTAAGTGTACAACATAAGATTTTAAAAATCCTCTTATTTATAGTAATTCAAAGAAACTGACCACTTAATCTAATAATTTCAGAGAACACACAATCTTGTAGTTATACTGTTTAAATGTGTACAAAGATTTACACTAAGGAAAATATAAATACATGAATAAATTCAAGTTTTTTTCCAGTTTAACTCTAGAAACATGAGCCTCACATTCACAAAGTTGCAGTATCACAATAACAAACACTGCCTGGAAGACAAGTAAGAAATAAATCATTTGGCAAAGATTAATTACATTAGAATATTATTTTTATAGCTTTTATTCTTGGCTATCTGACAGCATGAGGATATTTAGATATAAAATAAGAGAAAACATTATGCTGCAGGTTCATGACCTGATTCGAACTCTTCACCTCATGTTTGCATCCCATACATCTCAAACTCTATGTCCTAGATTCATATTTGACAGATGGAATACATCATCGCCTGAGAATATACATATTGCACCTAGCCCCATAGAGGAATTTAACCAAACTGCATTCATACTTCTGCCAAGTATAAAGTTATATCAGCCAAAGTCTGTCAGCACATTGATAAAACTCCCTGCTGCTTTATTTTCTGGCAGCAATAAATGTTGATTATTATTTTTCTTGCTTGTAAGAATAGCAACATATGTAATCAGTGTAAAAATCGGGCTTATTTGTGGAATTAACTGTAGTCGTTTCTTTAAATACAGCCTGTCAGCAAATAGAAATCTGGTTACTTCACTGCTCATTATCTCCTAAATTTTAAGTTGACAGCATAAATGTATAGCTTCAGAGGCTTTGAACGGCACAAAAATGATTTGATTAGTTGACCCGCCCAATAAAAAAAGGAAACAGTTTTGTCGATGGTGGTTTCTCAGAAGGTCAAATCGTCAAACTATGAAATCAAAACTTCGTTTTGAGGTGCAGAGTTGGCAAAGTATTGACTGGTTTACCTTGGTAAGACTTCAAATGTAATTTTGGAAAAGAGAAGAAGAAATAAAAACAGGTTATGAGTGCAGAGGTTTCAAAGCTTGATGGATCTGTGTTGTGTGTATCACACAGGACAAGGAAATGCTGTTAAGCCTGCCAAGACTATAAATTAGCTGTCCACTATAATTCTGTGTAGACATTTGATAGCAGTAACAACTAGGTATTGTTTTCTAGTTTACAGCACGCCAGTCACAACTAAAACAATGAAGGTTCCTGTATTTGGTTTCACATCAGGATGCATTGCTCATTTTAACAGTTATAAAATATAAAAAATAAATAAAAGCACAATTTTGATTATAATGAACTTTTAACAGAAATGTCTGATTAGTTTATGGAAGCAAGCTGCATCATTCTTGTTTCATGAGCAATCTACTGTCATTCACAGACAACATGCCAGTCGTGAAGAGACCAGCACAGATAATGAATCCCATTTGTTATTGATCTCTGCTTTTCACTGGAAACCAGCTTAATAAACATTCACTAAGAGTCACACAAATCAGTGTGTTCCAGGTGTTAAGTGTCCACTTGGTTCAACAAGAGGAAAAGTAAGAAGTCCAGTCAGAGAAGGTTTCATAAAATTATTGATCCCATCACTAGATAATGCAGGTGAGAATAATGATGCTGTTAATGCTTGAGGTGAGATGGCTCAAATATTTAGAGGCAGGCAGTATAAAACAAGATGGATATGATGATTTATAGACATCTCAAACACCCCCATCCCCACGAGATGTAAAGGTTATAGGACAGGAACACTGGGGTTAAATTTAAATTAGTAATTTCTTGATCATCATGGGGAGTTTTAGGTCTCTGGCAAACAATTGAAGATGTTGTAGAACAAAAAAAGGGAATAAAACAATTGTGCCATATGTTTCTTCAATACATTTCCACAGTAGCATATTTTAAACTCAAATTGTAGAATATAAACACAGACTTCAAAAAAACAGTACTAGTAAAGCAGGAATGATTGGAAGGATCAGGAACAAACGTAAATCCTGAACAGGTATTTTGTATCCAGGGTATCAAGTAAAGGCTTTATGTATTACAGATCTATACTTCCATCTCAATAACTTATACTGTAGTAATCAAATTATCCTTTAAACAACAACATTTATTATTTAAATCGTTTCATCAAATCAACCGAGACCCATATTCTCCAAAAAGTATATAAAGCTCTTTTTAAAAATGTGTATTAAGAAAGAAAGGGGAACTTAAATCGATTACCTTTCCAACCACACAAACGCAACTTCCCCAAGGAATATCTAAAAATAATATAAAAAGCATGAAAAAATAAGCATCTTTACCTAACTATTTCAGAGCACTTGGCTCTCCTCAGCTTCAGCCCTAAAGGCCAAGAGAGTTATCCTCTGTTCCCTCTAAAGTACACTTTGTCCCAGTTTCCTCACCAGATGGGCACACTTTTTAACTACTGAGGCTTCTTTGAAATGATTACCACGGGTGCAGCGAAAAATGAGCACAAAGGATGTTTGCTTATATACTTGTGTGTAAAATTCTTAAGGCAGGAAAAAAGATTTAACAGAGAAAGGGTAACTTTCATCATCAACTGATGGGTGTATTTTAAAGTAAAAATGTTGTTTAAACATTAAAAATAAATCATCTTTAAGTACTTTCAAAGACATCCTTGATCAGACTGTCATGAGAACTTTGTGTGGTCACTGTTATAATATATTATGAAGATCTACATGTTAAATTCTAAGCTGTGATTAGACAGTATTTTGCATGACCACTTTAATTATGTACATGACAAAAATGGAGGTGTAGTTGGAGCTGTGAATTGTTAACCTTGTGCTGCTGGATTCTCATGAGCTTTGGAGTTTTTCCAATCCATGAAAATCCATTTTGTACTGCTCAAACTAAACCGTTCGACTCGACTCCACTGGTCGTTTGGACCAGTTGTTTGTTAGCATTGTGCTTTGGGGCGGGTGTTCAGGTATGACGATAGCAGCAAGTGTCCAAGCTCTTGAATCTGTTTTAGTAGAACTAGAGACAATGTCTTCGTTGAAAATGAGCAAAGGGAAACACTTTGTGCATTTCTTGATGGTAAAGATGTGTGTGCTTTTCTCCCGAATGGATTTGCAAGAGCTTGATTTACCGTGGCTAAAGACAAATCATGAAAGGCAGACACTTGCTGGAGCGTCCTCCAATCAGCTCAAAATTTTATACCAGACGTCCCTCCCTTTTTCAGATGCTTTACACAGGAGCAGTTCCAGATCATTGTGTATCCTCGACTCAACATGGGGCGGGGCTACACATAGATCTGGAAGAGCAGGGTTAGTGCATTGTGGGTTTTACGTTTAAAAGCAGAGTTTGAAAGAGTGTAACAAACATGCAGATGAAGGAGTAAAATGAGCCCAGAAAAAAATGGCTTATGAGTCGACTTTGTGCAGCACACCTTCAAAGAACAACACGTCACAAAAAAAAAAAAGCAAATAAAAATAAAGAACAGCAACAGTAAAGCAAAATCAGCATTAAGAATCACTACCGAGGTGAGAGAGTACCCTTCAGCAGGAGTTTAAAAAAAAGACACCCAGTAAGTAAAACTGTAAGGATGATGAACCTCCTTATCAGTCCAAAAACAAAAGAAAAGTAGCTCAAATAAAGTCTAACTGAAATGCCTATTGTTGTAAAAGATGGTCTTAGTCACAAAAAATACACTAAATGATGAATGTTTTCAAATTGATGTAATTCTTTGATGTTTGTCCATGACTGTGACTGTGTCAGAAATCTTCTCACAAACGTGGATGAGAACTTTAAAAAGCACAACCAGCGAGAGAACAATCACTGCTATGCAGTGCACATTTACAGAGAATCTATATCTCATCTGCTATGATCCACGTGTGTCTGAATCAGCCAAAGGTCACATGACATAAAGAAGAGGGAACACATGGAAATTGTCAATACAGATCGATACAGTATAATCTCTGTGGGCGGAGTCATTGTCATATTTAAATAGCACTTGACAGAAATCATATCAGTCAGAAATATATAACTATTAGTTTTTTTGTTAATGTAATTGTGACTGTAAGCATATGCTTTAATTTTAATGTTTATTTTGACTCTAAAATGTAAAGCTTAACAAATCAAACACTTGTAATTCATGCAATAATTATCTGAAAATACTGTATAAATAGGTATAATAAATACCCTTTAGGAAATGGAGACTTGCATGAATTCGCCTCTAAAGTTCAGTGACCAGTATTCCTGCAGAGCCTGTGTGAAAGGGCTCATCACTTCTCAATTACCACGGGATATTACTTTGCACTGAATCATTTTATTCTTGTGATTTTCCAGCCTGTGTGCAAAAGCTCTTCCCTTAAAAGAACAAGTTACCTGACACAATTTGCAGACATGCTTATAAGGAGCTAACCCCAGTAAAGCAGCACACAGCCACTCCATGTGGAGAATGTAGAGAGGGGGGTTGGTTGTGATATCTGAGCTCACCAGTAAACACCGGCATCTACCCGCTTAACCGTCAACATCTTCTCTGGTAGGGCAGATCAAAGCTGCGTGCACTCAAAAACTCTTATCAACACACAAAAAGCACTATGCTGCAGTGTGGAAAACTAGGCTGTAAAGGGGATTGCTGACTTTCAGAAGCAAGTGTTTTGAGTGAGGGGAAAAAAAAAAAATCCAAATAATTTTCAATACAAACATGTGGCTGTTTGAGATATCCAGGGACAAGAAACTGTTGGCATTATGTTTGCTTTCCTTTCACTTCAAAAACACTAAAGGGTGAAAGGAAACTTTGCTTCTCCCAAAAAGTTGTACCTATAAATACTTTAAGTAAATAAACGTTGATAGTCATAGTTGTGATATAAAGAACTTGTTTCAGACACCGCACTATTTACAGCTATAAACTAACACAAAAACTCTCAAGCGTGGTGATCAGCTCGGGATTGTATTTTTTTTTTAAACGGAATTATTTAACGTTAAAGCTGCAATCTGGAATTTTCCCCTTTTCAGGAGTTATGTATTATTTTTTTTAAAATACCAACAAAGTGATGGTCTGTCCCGGTTCTGTGATATAATGTAGGAAAAATGTTTTTTTTTTTTTTTTTTCTTTTTCAAAGCCACCCACTGTCCCTTATAGGGGAACATTTAATTTTAACAAAGCGCTGCCTAGCATTAGCCAATAGCATCAGCCTTCTGCATAGTACGCCTGTCAATCAACCAAGCATGCACACGCACATATGAGGAACTGCGAAGACACGTGAAACTGAAACAATTAAAATAAATAAACATTAAAATTGTATAAATGTACCCATGAAGTGTCCATCGTAACAAAGGTGACACACTTATGACAGCCTAGACACTCGCTATCATATCACAGACACAGAGGGGCGGGACTTAAAGGGGCTACACATTTTTTTTTCTCTGAGAAAAAAACTGTGCATTGCTGCTTTAAGCTTTATCATAATGTGGACTAAAAACTTGTTGGAAAGTTAAAAAAAAAAAAAAATCAAAGGACAAAAAGAATCCAATCAAATGTAAATATTCATATTTCAGGATATTTTAACATTATTTGTTAGTTTTTATTCAGACTTAAAATGCTCATATATCCTTCTCGCTGTGAATTCTTGAGAATTGTGTTATTGGCACACAGACTCCATCAGGATATCTCAGGATCCTGTTTCTATTTTATTTGACTGTCAGTCATGTTATGTAGTCAACATCAACACTGGGATTCAGTAGATTTATTTGTTTCAACATTTTTGACAACAAATCATTAGAGGAGCCTGAGTTGTAGGAAAGACTTCTTGTCATTAAGAGTGAATTTCGTCTTTTCTTACAATCGTCTTTCTGTGATTCTTCCTGCTTAAAGTGGCACTTGAACACATTTTACGATAGACTGTTTAGTCACTCAAACCTGATTCTTTGATTCCATCTAAAAAAAGATGAAAAACAAACACTTGAGTCTATTTTATTCACTTCAAAGTCTAAGTGTTATCCAGCATATTTTTGTCTTTTAGCCATATTTTCACTTTGCTGATCAGACAGTCAGGAATTACCATTTTAAAATTAAAAATAATCTGACTAAGCTGAATCTAAACAATACTGATGACAATGTATGACAACACCCTGAGGGATCCAAAGAAACAAACAAATAAAATGATACAATAACATAATTAATCTATATAAATAACTCCAGAACAAATGATAGAAACAAATCCAATCACTGTTTATGTTTCACCAAAATAAATTTAAACGGTCTGCAGGAAACTCAGATATTATGGATAACTGCATAGCACAGCATTAAGTTGGATTTCACAGCACACAGTAAACAATCACAAAAACAAACTACTACACATGTAATTGTCATCGACTCCCCACGTTGTTTTAATATCTGCTGCACTCCACGATGTGATGGACAAGAACCGTTCAGAGGATCAAATAAATCCCTGTCGGTTGTTTTTCACTGACGACAAGTTGTTACTACTGTTAACTATTGTTTCTTCTTGTCTATGTGAAGCTGCTCGGTGCAAAGCAGTTGCAGCAAAAAGAACATGTCCACAGGCACCCGATGTCAGCCAGCTGACCTACTTTATTCTCTGTAAGGTCTCGCAGCTCCCTCAAGAACCCCTCCACAACAAAGACACCATTTTGTCTTCATTAGACCCAGAAAATGTCATTGCATGCAGTTTGTTTCCAAATGATATTAGCTTTGTTTACAATGTGTTTACTGCCTTAATTCCAAATCAGTAACAGAAATAAACAAATGAGAAATGATGATCCGAGGTTCAGTTAATGGATGTTGTTGCTTCTGAAATGGAGGTAATGCAACAAGCTGGGGGCTACCTGCACGCTGGAGGCTGTAGAGAGGGTAAGTCCTGAGAGATGTTTCCACTGTGTCGTTCTGTTCACACCATGCAGCTGCAGCTTTTAATCATTAATACCTTTCAAATTAAATAAAATTAGCAACCATTATTAATCCTGGAGTTTTAATTACGGCTAATAACTGACCATCTGTCTGGTGCCAAGAGGCAAGAAAGCAGCAAGATGTTCTTGAGAAGAGCCACAAAGTAATAAATAGGGCCATATAATTGCGTGTGTTTCTTAAAAAAAACTATCTAAATAAAGAAAATCAACTGTCCTACACCCGCCACCACATGAGACAGGTGTTAGGAGGGTGAATCTGATGCTTAAAGACCCACTCCAATGATTTTTTTTTTTGTGTGTGTTACATGTTCTTGTGGCATTTTTTCAGATGCTAGAGGACGTATCTTAAGAAAATTAAGCTCAAAATTGCATTTCTGAATATTTCTGCATTCAAATGACTGTGAATCAGTAGCAGATGCAAAAATGGAGCCTAAAAAAGACTATGTTTGTGATGTAGAAAAGCAATTGGCTGGGCCACAAGCTCCTAGCACTATGTAGCTAGCGCTAGCATGAGCAGAGCGCTCTCGGCAACGGGGCGAGGCGGGGGCCTCAACACCAACAGCTCCGCCCACAGCACAGAGGTGAATTGCTAATTTTCTACTGCTGCTGTGCAGAAACTACTTCCTATAGAAAACAGCACAGGTTTTGTGATTTTGGGTAAAAACACCATAATAATTTAAAGACCCCTGAGATGTTTTAAAATGGCTCAAAAGATGATCAAAGATGCATTTTTACTGACCAAACTTCTTTCAGGACTGAGTTAAGGCAGATATTTATGTGGATGATGTAAAGCACCTCTTTCTACTCATTTCTGAGCACTTGTGTTTTGTACTGTCAGTGTCATAATGGGTCACACATGACATGTTACTAGTAAAAGTTAAAAAATAAAGCAAAAAACTGTATACTTTGTAAAAATAAATTACCAGAAGAAAATATAAAAATACCTTTTGTTGCATCCAAGTTGCAGAGGACCTCCTTCAACATTTAAAAAGGACCAAAATGTGTCTTGAAACAAAATCACAGTCACACATCTGCCAGACGGTTCTCACTCCAAGGGCATCAAATATGACATTTTTGTCAAAGCTGGTACCGTATTTGAGAAACATACAAGATGTCCTTTGAAAACCTGTTTGCAGCAACATCTGAGACCAAAAGCATTGAAATCCACTTTAAGACTCGGCAGGGGAGCGATAGAAATGCAGGTTTGACTCTTGTGGGAGACTTATATTATCACTTCTTTCCATCTAGGTAACCATAGTTCAACTCTCTAGTGAGCCCTTTAAATAAAAGGTGTATGTGTGCAAGTGTGTGTGTTTTCTTCCATGTTTTGCTGTCACTAACTCTTTGGATGTATTCAGTCACCACAACCTTGTTGTTAGTTTTAGGGAAGCATGAGGGGAGCTTTAGAAAAAAAACAAAAAAACATTTTTGTTTAGATATACTATGAATTATACACACTTTCTCAACTTCAACACAACAAGCTGACATGTTCTGGGACTCTGACAAAGCAGCAGTACCCGACGCGGGGAGTAAAACACTCTCCAACTCCTAAAATTGGAGAAATGTTGCTTTTCCCATGCGTCCTGCAGAACTTGCTCCATTTCTGTACTTGTTTCAAACTGCATGGTGTTTAGGTCATGCCTCTGAGGGGGATATGCTATCAGGAACATTCCAGATGATTGCTGCACCCTGAAACATATTAATTTGTGTTTCCAGGAAAATAAACAAGAGAATAAACTAGACTGTACGTGAACACTAGCGTCTATTTCTACTCTTCTCTTCATCAAGGCTGCGCACCAGGTGGCAGACTGCTCGGCTAAGTTTGTTGCTATGTGCTATAATTACCTTGTCTAAACACTACAGCGACAGCCATAACAACCATCTGCACAAACACTTTGGACCAGTTCACAAGGCCAGAATTGAGGGAGTCATAATGATGTTGTTTACTTCAACTCTTCCTCTGACTGTTGATCATTCCTCCTTGCATACACAGTCATTCTCTTTACATTTTCCTCTCTTATTTTCAAACATTCGAGTGGAAGACAGTGGCTACAGCAGCATTTGAAGCAGCAGGGGTTGAACCAGCAGGGGACAGGCCAGAGGGTATGTTGCCGAAATGCGTTTTAATAACTAAGGCCAGATTGGGCTCGGTGGGGGGAAGGAGATGGTTGGTCTTTGAAAGCCTCCACAGTGTCTGGAGATGTGGTCCTCACGGCCGTAGAGCTTGTTATCCTCGGAAAAAACACATCTCAGATGGGGCTTCGTGTCTCTTTCTGAAACCCACGCATACTTCTGCTTGAATGAGCTCTGCTCGCCCTCCCGTGTGACTTCATCTAGGAAAAATGTGAATTAATTAGATTTAAATTTCTAGCAACCCCATATTACCTCGTCTCTTTTTTTCAACATCAATCGTCATTGTTGTTGTGACACATTCCTCAAATTTGGGGGGAATTAGGAGCCTTGAAACATGAGTTCATTCAAATGTTCACCTGAGACCACAGCTTTACTTAGGTGGGAATTTAAAATTTTCCTTCCCGTTTGGAATTCAGAAACAAAACTTAACTTTTTAAAAACAATTTGTGGATCAAAAAATAAACACAAATGAGGGTTAAGATTCCTAAGGACTGATAATAAAGACAAATTACCAGTTATTACAGATACTTGATTGCAGTTTTTGCTGCTAAGTGTGACACAACCCATTATTAGGTTTAGGGTGCAATTACTTTTTTCACATAGGACCTGGTTGGTTTGGATAGTTGTTTTTTTTTTCCCTTAATAAATGAAATCATTTAAAAACTGGTAAAAAGGAGTTTTGCTCATGTGAAACGGTTCAGTTAAAAATAAAAAAAGCAAAAGCAGAAGAAATTGGTAAGGGGGCAAATACTTGTTCACATACCTGGAGGTCCCACTGATATGACAAAGGAAATCAGACATCACAGTAGTGATATTTTTAGATCTCTGCTCCGCTGCTTGGTCGAACACAGAGGGAATTCTGAGTGATTGCTGATCTAAATAATGCAGAGTGTGTTCTCCCACGCACCCGAGAGGTCCCAAATGCAAAATGACTTGGATGGCAGCGAAGAGCAGATGAGATGGTACGCCACAAAAGTCTATCCACGTTTTATTTTTTCCCCATGCATCTTAATGGTCTTTGAGAGAGACATGGAGGTTTGTGTTTTTCACTGACCCAAAACCAGTTAGTGGTCAGACAGAGTAACTAATAAAATCTAATTTAATTGCTATATTGCTTTTTTTTTCTATTTTCTTTTATCTATGTTATTGTCTTGCAGACTAAATGTCTTAAGAAAAAAAAAGAAAAATCTGAACAGTTTATTAGGGGTTTTGTTGAAGGACTTAATCTCTATAAGGCTTTCAGGTAATTTTAAAATGTAGCTACAGAGTGGATTTTGATTTAATTTTTAAAAGGTTTTGTTTTTAATTAATTTTCTTGTTATATTTAATATTCAAGCGAAGGACAAAGGCATAAGGAAAGCCAAGTTAAGGCTTTGGAAAAGAGGATTAAACAGCTTTATCTGTACAGAAAGTAAACAGGCTGGAGATTGGTAACACTGCCAGTGAATGAAGAAAAAAAATCAGCTCTGAATCCAAATCCTTATTTGTCTGAATGATCTTGTGGATGCTGTTGCATCATTCAGGGAAAATGTTGATCTGTGATTAAAAAAAGGATATCATGCATAACTCTAAATTCTTAATATCTTTTAAAGAAGTAAAAATGAAGGAGATGAAGTAATAAAAGCACTTTTATTTTGAAGAGACTTTATGTTGGCTAGATGTAAAATATCAAAGGGGTCAATACAGAAAGCTATTGACATCGCATATTAAATTGCAAGCAGTTTGTATGCAGCCAGCAAATGGACAAGATGACCACAATGCATATGGTTGATTGGTGTTTTATTGTACTGTAGCATGTTGTGAATGTAGTACTATGATACTGTGCTGTGGAGTTTCGATTTCAATCAATATTAGTGACATAAAAAGAAGAATTTGTTACAGACTTAAGTGGTTTTGAGAGATGTCTGAGTGTTGCCCTAAAATAAACTGCAATCTGACAGTTCTTGTTGAATCTTTAATGCGTCTGACTTGAGTTGTGAAAGAAAAATTGAAATATATACTGCTAATACTAAAGTAGTAATAGATTGCTTGTG
The DNA here is from genome assembly GCA_006937955.1 of Pachypanchax playfairii. Classification (NCBI taxonomy): domain Eukaryota; kingdom Metazoa; phylum Chordata; class Actinopteri; order Cyprinodontiformes; family Aplocheilidae; genus Pachypanchax; species Pachypanchax playfairii. The sequence goes on from SSNP01000011.1 coordinate 430,351, forward strand.
TCTGCAGGGGCTGTGCCAGGGGAGCCAAAAATGATGTCTAAAGAGATTTTGTTCTCTTTACACTGAGCAGTTACCAGCCTAAAAACGCTCGAGGACACTGCAAGCATTCAACCAACATGCCTTCTGGGTGAGCGCCTTTATTTTCTTCTGCTGCTTCTCAAGTATTCATTCATGCTCACCTCATGACAGCAGAAAGGGGAAGTTTGCAGCACAAAGTCTGAGATCAAATGACTCAGACTTAAGCAAACAAACCAAAACAGAATCAAATATCACGGCGCAACCTCTATTAGCATTTACATAATTTTACAGGTCACTTCCAAATCAAGAGAGTTCAGCATAAGTCTGGTAATCTGGTCGTAAGATCGAGTGCCGTCATGAGAGGCAGTCAGAATCTACAGGAGGAATATTTCACAGTGGACTGATGGGGGGGGTGCAAAGTGAGACAGTCCCTGAGGTGCCACTAACAATGTCTCTTCACATGTTGTGACGCAGTGCACAACCTGAGCACCCGCTATGTCCAAACATGGGAATATTGGGAAATTTGATATCTGAAAATAAACCATTTCATCATAAATAACGAGCAATTACATGTTTCTAACTTTCTGTTGAATACTTTAACACAGAGTACATGAAAAGAATAATTTTTTGTATGTTTTTTTGGAGTCCTTCAGCATTCCGTAAATTATAGAATCTATGGAAATTAAGAACCTACACAAGTAACTCAGTAAGAGCTTAACCACAGTGTAAGATATCAGTGAGACCTCAATCAGAATTTAAATTACTTAAACTGATTTGCACAGAATAAAAACTAAGTGAAAAACTGAAAAAAAATAAAAGCTCAACTAAACAATACTTTTACTGAAATCAAGAATCGTCTCCTTGTAAAACTTTGCGGCTGGGATTGACGGGTTCTTAAAGTGCGGCTTTAATTAAATTTGTTTTTACTCATCAGGAAATTGTAAAGACTGATCACATCAGTGTACATCATGCAGAGAAAACTCACAAATTGGCTTGACGTGATTACAGTTTTGCTGCATTTACTGAAAATATGGAGCTGAATTCAAGAAAACAGACTGTGTATCAACAGCAGAAGAGTCAAACAAAAGTTTATAGAAAATTAAAGATTTTTTAAATAAAATATTGTCTTTAAAATTGAGCAACTTCCTGCACTGATTACATTATTCAATGTACATGAACTGCACATTTTTAATTCCCTGTGATGTTAAAATGGCTCATTTGACTTGCATTCAAAACTGTGAACATATTTTAGAAACTTAAATAATACAAACAAGAATATGTTCAGGAAAAAAAAATATTTGTTCTTCATAATAATAATAGTAAAGTGAACTTTTGTTGTATTCAGCCAAGTGACCAGGTTGTAAGCAGGATAATCCTTTTGGAAGCATGTGTTAAAGGATTAAATACAACACTCAGAGATGCAATGCTGCATAAAACATCCACAATACATGTTTTCTTACCTCTTAGCATTGTGCATTCAATGTAGACCTTACTGTGGATTATCCCTTCCCTGACACAGTCATATACAACAAAATATTGTAAATCAGAGAAGAAAAAAAACAACAAAATGAACAATAACAACTGTCGGCTGCCTAAAGACTGTTTTCTTCTGCAGCTGTAACTCTAGCCTCTACATACATGTCTTCTGAAGAGACAGAAAATGTCAAAGATACATTTTTAGATTGTTTATCCGTGGTGCACAATGCATCGGCCTGTTAGCAAGGTGAAAACAACATGTAAATGTCCTAAAGAAGACGGAGAGGGACACAAGTGCTGCAGAATGAAATATTCAGTATCTTGGAGCCACACTGTAAGACAACAAAACTGCACGCGGGAATGAGCATGCTAACAATAGGGAGACATGAAGGATGATGCACAAAGTAATTAAAATTCTGTGGAAATATAAATATCAAAAGCTGAGCTGTCACAACAGAGTCTGGCTGCCTACTGTGGAAAAAAGAAAAGAAAGGAAAGGCCATGCTGGCAATAGTTGACAACCCTTGTAGAGCTTCACATTTGGACGTGTGGAAAAGGAGGTGGTGTGTATGTGTTCATGTTTTTTGTGTGGAGTGATGGAGCTTTGTGCTGTCAAAGCTGTGGAAGCCTGGAATGGGAAGAAAAGGGGAAAAAAAGGCATAGAACCACCAGCAGATAATGTCACTCAGTCTTTGTGTTTAGGAGCGAGTGTTTCAGAGCTGGCTAATATATGAATACAGAGCATAAAGGCTCTGAAGTGGAAAGCAATGGAATACTGGCCAGGATAGTCCCTTTCCAAAAAAAAAAAAAAAAGTCACTGCTATGTACTGTAAATACACTGGTCATTGGTTTATATATATGTATATATATTCAATACATACTGCTTAATCCTAAAAAAATCAAGTCTAGCCATAATATTATACAAATACTGCTGCTTTAATAAGATATTTTTTTAGTATTATTTTGTTTTGTATGCTAAATTGCCACAATAGTTAAAATTGCTTTGCATAATTAGTGGTTAATGTCACTGAGCCTGTGCAGATCAAACAAGAAAAGTGTGTTTCCATCCACGTTGCTCCAGAAAAAGAACAAATAAAAGCAGTGCTGATACATAACCTACAGTTCTAGGGACATAGAATCTAATTAGTTTAATGCCTCTAACCTAAGATGTCTAAATACATAAAACCAAAAGAGTTCTCGAGGCATTGAAGCATAACAACTGTTATTAGTTACAGTGTTTACATAAATGCTTTAAACTCCCGACAAAGCAACTAAATGAAACTGACACTCAACACAATGAAAGGTTTTAATGCTGCAAGTAAATTAGAAATCAAACATCAGAACCTCAGAAGACCTGATGTGAGGAGTTTTTCAGCAAACAGAAACAAATGTATATATAGTGAATTGTTTTAAAATTGACTCTTTATCAAATGTAGATTTTTATCATTTTATTATAATGTTCTTACAGGTGTATCATTGACTCTTGAGACTTCTGAGCATCAAACGATAAAGAACTTACTGCCGCCACAAATCCAACTTTCCATTTGACCCAATGGGTCACTCACAGAACGGATTCACCTAAATAAAACAGAAAATGAGCCCGGAAATGTAATTGAGCTGCCACCTATGCTTACAGAACCTGTCAAGTCCCAACCAGGTGCTCCAAGTACCAAATACCAGTGATAAAAATGAAGCGTTTCACTGTAAATGACTTGCAGCATTTGTTTGTGGGCTTGGAGTGAGGAAAACAGAAATAGGTGGAAAGAAGTGAAGCTACTGACCCCTACAAGTTGAACACTGCGTTTACATTCATTAGCTCAATCTGGCAGTCTTCCTCACTTTCTCCTTCATAAATGATAAATGACTGAGGTGGCTGGATGGCCACTGAGATCACTGAGAGCCACAGAATAGATAGATTTTAAAGATATAAATAATTCATGGGAGTTTCATGCTGAAAAACAACATCTGATTGGTTCTTAAAGAGTGGCTGGGATAAAGATTATGCAAATGTTGATCCCCCATAATTGAGCATAATTGCTTTGCATATGTTTGTGAAGCTCTTAACAGCCATTCCTTCCCCTTCAAAAAATTCATCCAGAACACAAGAGGAGTGACTCATTGGCAGGCACCTGTAGGAGAGATGAGTGGCAGAAATCTAATGGATGAAATCTTTATTACCTCCCGGGGAGATTTGGACAAATATGTGGGGGGAAAGAGAATAATAATAATAAAAGAATGAACGAAAACAAAAGGGTGATCGTGAATGTTTTACAGGAAAGTATTTTGTGCTCCTTCATGTGCTGCTCTGGTTATTCTGTCCTTTTTGTCAACTGTCACCTCAATGCCCAAGGCGCTCTGTCAGACGTGGGCTGCAGTCAGGCTGTCAAGTTCAAAACAGCCACAAGAGTGTGACTGCAACTCAATTACTATGATACCAGCCATAATCAACGAGGCTGAGGGGAATATTGGCATCTGTTCAGCACAGGTGGACAAGACATTACTGTCACTCTACAATATCCCATACAGGTTCCAGCAATTCCAACAAATCTTTAAGGTTTTTGTCTAACTAGGGCAGAGGTGTGTGTCACTTTGATTGGTAAAGAAGGTGATTATTTGCTCGCCTACTAGAAGAGTACGCATTGTCAAAGAGGCAGAACTGCATGAGCGCCTGCCTTTTCTTTGTGTCACATTTACTCCCTCAGTTACAGTGTAATCAATAGGTTCAATTTAGACCCAAACAATGACACTGAGTCTTAAAATAGGACTAAACATTGAGAATAAGTCTAAGCTGTTGAGTCCCAAAGCACAAAGAAAGAGAGAGACATGGCCTGAGGTGCCAAAACACTGAATAAAAACAGCACCAATCAATTCCTGTGTTTCCAATTCAGACAGAGCAGATGATCCCCGCCACTCTGGTGTCTGTATGTAAGCAAAGGAATCAGAAAAGTGCCAACAAGGTCATACGTTATGTGCAACATTTAGCAAATGGTAAATGGCGTGTACCTGTATGGCGTTTTTCTTAAGTCAGACGACTCCCACAACAGTTTCATTCATGGTGATAAACTACACACATGTAGCCACAGCTGTCCTGGGACACACAATGATGGAGGCGAGGCTGCCAGACCACAACCAAACAGACAGGAAGGGTGAGGTGTCTTGCCCAAGGACACAATGGTTAGGTGGTCTTTTTCCGGGCGGAGTGGGGATTTGAACCAGTAACCATCCGGTTACCAGGCGACCTGCTCTACCACCTGAGCCACAGCCAGTACCTGTGCAGTGCACCGTGGACGGCCAGGGCTGTGGCCACTTCACCTCGCTGCTGTTGAGGTTCTGAGAGTGGAAGGGCCCGGTCCCGCCTAGGTGGGAGCTCCACTCCATGGGCCATGACACCCATGAGCGCCGGTGAGCTCCGCAACCTGGGACCCGTGCACCCCCCCACAGACCAGGAGGTCCAGTGCATAAGCGCGTGGCGTTCTGGGCTGAGGAAAGCCACATAAATATGCAAGTGACATGAAAAAGAAATGAATAAATACAAATAGTTACATTTAACAAACACACACACACAAAAGCCTCTAATCATTCGGATTCAGATCATAAACATATCCTCTAAAGAATCTGGGAGAAGATGGACAATTCCATCAAAACAACCATCTATTCAAAACACTGTGAAAAAGTGTAGCTGACATCCTGCAGTCATACTTCTCCAAACAATCACTGTTATTACAAAGTGTTTAACTCAATCTGAAAGACAAAAACAGGGTAGCAGGACTGAAACAGACTGAATCTCAAGACAAAATGAATTTAAACTGCTGCCTTTCTAGGCTATCTACAAGCCTGAAGAGATTTATGATTTTATCATTAGGGTGTGCTGGATACATTTGATATACATAGTCTGCCTGCTGTGATGCAGCAGTCTTCTCGCAGTGAAAAGGTTTTCTGCCACAGCGGATCTGTGATGAAAAGCTTAAACCCCAATACATTTTCATTCTTTGCTCCTTTGGTCGGACGAGACAGCTGTTAATCAAAAAAGGACACCTCTAAAGCTGGCAAGACTCGAAGATGCACGACAGTTTTACTCACTCAGAGAAAAAAAAAAAATCCTGTAATCCAAGTAAACTTTTCATGAGATGTCTAATCACATAAAGCATGATGCACCATGGCATTTACAACCCACTACCTGCGCATGAAAAATGAGTAGTCGTGCAATTTGTTCGATAAAATGGAGTGAATTTTTTGCAGCAATTCGTAATAATGCTCTGGAGCTGCACATTAAAGGTACAATGTGTTCTTTGTGCCAAAATATTCTTTTGAAAATGAATATGCAAGGTTTGAATGAAAGCCTGCATTTTAATTATTCCTTTTTCCAACATTAATCCTTTGTAACGCAGACAAGCCTTTCAGGATTTACAATAGCACAGCTGCTTTTGTTGGATGGGAAAAAAAAAAAAAGATTTAGAGTTACATCTATATGAAAGAGTCACTTCCTGGAGCGTTCAGTCATAAAGTTGAAAAATGATCTGTCTGGAGTGAACTCACGTTCTCTTTCAGTCAAAGATGAAGACATAACACATTCACACGGTGCAGAGAGGTCAACTCCAACCACCTGTCACAGTCAAGTTAATGAAAGTTCAAGGTGGTCCCCTTCATCTTCCTGCACAAGCATCTGCACTATAACCAAAACCCATATGATATCTGTGCAATAATAAAAACAAAAAAACATACTAAGTATTAGCTGCATATAGGAGCAGATAATAAAACAGCTGTAAGATGCGCTGAAGGCTTCACACTGACAGAATCTGGGATTCGCTCACATCACACAGATGTGCATTTACATTCTTAGAGACACATTTGAGTCATTTGGATGCTGAATAGCTTTCTTTTAAAGGCTTTCTCTAAAGTGCTGGTGCTAAGGACTTTCTCATGCATTGATAATCTTGTGGCCCTTCAATGATTTAGAAAGCACTGTGAGGGGAGACAGCCAAGAACTCCAGTTCTTTGGAGCTTTGAAATTTTTAATAAACTAAAGCTAGATTTAGAGCATTGCAGCACTCACAATCTTCACCTTGTCAAGCTGATATCCCAAACTGTATACAATGATAGTAAAGTTGCAGATGATAAAACGAAACAGAACTCTGTACTTGTATTTTTAGGATTACTTTGCGACAGACTGTGTCCTAGATTTTCAATTAGCTGATACATTTGAATTAGAATATGAATTACTACAACAGACACTGTAGGGTTCATATGAATATTTCTGCATTAAAAATACAGTACCAGATCTGTCTTTAAATGAGTCATAATAAAAAATGCTGACAATGATTCATCAGATAAATGAGACACGACTGCTGCTGTTTTCAAACTTTTTTCACCAAATCTGCTCTTTTAATCGAATATTTTCTGTTTTGAGCAGGACAGAATGTTCTGAAATGACACAACATTCTTGAAAACCATTTTAATTTCCAAGGGAATAAAGTACAAACACTAAAAACAGATCATAATGGTCCATTGTAAGGCATTTTGCTTTCCACTTTTAAAATAATGGAGGCAGAGGACCAATTAATCAGGCACTTGTTTACCATTCTCAGGGCTCTATGTGTTCATTAGTCTGTTGAAGCGTCACTCTACAGAGTTGGGGACATGCACGAGAGAAGAGATCCATCTACACGCCGCGGGTAACATCCGGAGATTTACGAGCCAGAGCGTGATATGCTCTACATTTCACAGCCCCATAAGACAATAAACACTTCATTATGATTTGCAATTTTCTGTTTCTGGAAAGAGAAACAGAGGCAGTATTACTTAAAAATAGAGTGCAGTTAAATCGCAAACATAACTTCCCTGTCAAGTTACTAGATATAGGATTTTTCGATGAATGCATGTTTTTATAGGTTGGAGCAACAACAATTGACATTCTTGGACTGTGACCATCTTAGCAGTTAATATGATGTATGAAAGTTACAAAAAACGTCTAAAAAGACGAATAAAATCTATGATAATCGAAACAATCAATGAAAAGACCGTATGTGGAACAAAAAATGAATCTAGTTTAAATTGATGTTCTTTTTCTCGAGAGCAGAAAATTCCATTCTTTTGTCAGCAGGCCAACTGCATTGATGATCATTTTCTACAGCCCATTACCCAACTTCATCATTTAAAGAGCATAAAGGAGCAACAGAAGGTGTGAATTACAGAAAGAAAAGTACTGTTAAGAAGTACAGAGAGAAGAAGACAGCCGAAAGAAGTGTCACACTTGAGTGCAGCTTCTTGTTTGTCTTGAAGAACAGGACATTTTCCTCCACTAAAAGTTCAGCATGGGCTAAATGTTGTGTGTGAATAATGAATAATTCAGGTTGGAGGTTGAGTGGGATCCGTTCCTAGTATGCATGGGGCAGATTAACCACTGGTGGCCCCTGACAGATGGAGGCCTCGCAGCCCAATGCAACAGAGACCCAAGAGAATATCAGGTGTCACCTCATTACACACTTCATAGACTTCAGCTTCCAACATTACCTCCTCTGACTGGGATAACCATGTAAAGTCCAAAACACTTTCTATAAGCACTGCTCCAGCAGAATATAAATGATTTTAATAATAAACTTCCTGCTGATTACTGAAGTTTCACATTTGTCTTTCCTCCACTCTTCTTTCGCACAGCCGTGATAAAAATAAAATCAGTTCCAAGTACTTTTTTTTTTTTTTATCTGGTGTTAAATGGCTTGCCTTTGCTTTTAAAATCAGATGGTAGAATTGTCTGGTCTAAGAGGAGGGTAATTTGCTCAATGCCAGTGAGTAAATGAGATAAAAACATAACATTTACTGAGAAAATGGATTCTATTCCTGTTCAGTCTAGTTAAATTATATACAGAACAGAGCAGAAAGCTTCATTTTGCTTTTCTTCAAATGAAACATTTTGATACCCTGTTTGAAGTATTTAGAAAAACAATATACATATATGCCTCAGCTACTTAAAGGTGGTAAAGAGGATTTTGTAGCAAATTTAGAAGTCAAATTTACTTTAAAATCATTTTATCAACTTATAGCAGTCTTGTACTTATGGGTTTCGAAAGAAAAAAGTTATAATATTAATAAATCACAGACCTGGTCAGGCTTGAAATAAAGTAACCAATAAATAATGAACACGTTTCGTTTTCTATTGGCTACTAGACTGTCAATCACACTTCTTACATACTTAAACAATGTAGTTTGCATAGACCTCAAGCTTCACAGTGATTATCACACGCCTGCACTGCTGCTACTAGCATTTCAGCACTAGCAGCACTTGTACTGAGTAACAATAAACAAGCCTTTACCATGTTCGAAGAAACAAAGTTGTAGTAGTTCCAGAAAAAACTCTAGTGATGCCGATAGTAAACAAACAAGGAAGACTCCTACGCAAATTTCTAAAAGAGGCGTTTCTGGTGTTGGCGGGGGGGTGTGTGAATGCACACTATTCGAAAAACGACAAACAGCCGTTGAACTTCTCATTCGGGGCAAAATCCTCTTTACCACCTTTAAACAACATTTTTTAATGTGTAAATTATCACGTTTGAAATGAAATGAAATGAAAAATACTTTATTTATCCCAGAAGGGAAATTCAACGTTGTAGTAGTTTTCTTTCTTTCTTTTTTTTTTTTGTCCAACAATAATAATAATAATAATGTTTGAACACATCACCTGATCTGTTTACTAACAAAGGGTGTAAAGAAAAGTATTTTTGATAACCATTTTATTGTTTTACAAACATTAAACACTCTAACAGTAATTTACTTAATCATTAAAAAATAATTTTGAATCAATGAACCATTTTCTCTTTTTCTAATATTTAAAATTACACATTCAAAAGTTTCACCATTATCTCCGACATTTGAGTCTTTATTGAGTTGTAAATTGATACCACATACCTTAGGGAAAATCGAGCTGTGGTTTAAAAAAAAAACTGTTAACATGACCATAAACATAGACAAGGAAAAACAACAAAAAAAGAAAGAAGATCTACAGAAGATCAGGGGGCTCTGGCTACGCTGAAAACGATTCATATTTTCTGTTGCTCCATCATTGAAACTAGGATGTAATAAGAAAGAAAAACTGACTAAAGCTTTAAAATAAACACCAATACAGTTTAAACTGAACCTCAAACTAAATTTTATTATTTGCTATTGTGAAAGGATGATAGATGACAGGATGTTTTTCCAATGACGCACAAACTGAGTAATAAAACTAAAAACATACCTCTATAATACACAATATCATATATCTGCCAGTGAGTGATGCAAACGCAACACAATGAATTTTTCCTCCATTTTTTCACATCTCAGTACCATTTTCTTCCCAGGCTTCTATCTCTAATTCCATGCACGGTAAGTTTTTATTGGTAAGTTATACCATAAAGTTAACTTTCAAAAGAAAAATTAAATCTCTTCAACCGCAGCATGATTTCAAATTTAGTTTAAGGTTTCCATCAAATGCTGGTAGATTTACATGAACACTGTAAGACAAGCACTTGGGGAGACTTCAACACTTATTTATAATCGTGGTTCCTGGTATAGTGTGTGTCTAGATACATCTGGAATGAAATGAAACATGCTGGTACTTCAACAGGCAAACGCCATGCAGAGAGACCAGCATATGATTACTCTCAGGATCTTTAAACGAATAATGAACAATGCTTGTCCTGTAGTGTTAATGAGGGTCATACTGAATGTAAAGCTAAAAGGCTTCCTGCATCAAATGTCCTCCGAACATATAAAGGAAAACAGACAAAACACTAAACGTACTGATAACTGTATCAGCTGCTTTGCACATGCTAACCATGAAACAGAAGTACTCAAGGACTGTTTCATCCTTGCTTCTTTCTGTGCTTTGCTTCTAACCCCTTGAAGTGAAACCATTCAAATCAATCCACTGTTTCAACTCACATGACAAAAAGAAATACAGTCTTCTGTGTTTTATGGGTTAAGGCCAGTAGAAGACAAAAGGATTGCAAAATGTTTGATGGTATGAATTAGCAAAGTTTTAATAGTTAATGTAAGCAAGGACATAGTAGATTTATTAAAGTACTGCAATCTCAATGTGATATTCATTGAACCCGTGTTATAAAAGCACTTAAATCTTTTAAAGAAGCAGTTGAAAATATACACAAAGATAAAAAAGGGACTAAGTTCAGGCATCTGTGGATCTCTGTGAACCTGCTGGTGAACTGTAAACGACCTTAAAGGGTTGACAGCGGGGAGGCTGAAAACAATATGGTGTCTGTGTTTACCTGCCTGTCTTTTTCTGCCATGTCAGGCAGAGAGCTACCACCAGAGGCCTGACTGACAAAGGCCCTCCAGGGTGGAAGGGGAGGCAGCTCGGCCGACAGATGGATGTCCTATCCATCAAGGGGGCCCTTTCTGGTGGGCTAAGGAGACAACGTGTAGCCAGTAAAGAGTCAGCACTCTCTGACTAGATCAGATCCATCATGTGGACAAGAGCAGCCTAGAATCTGTCTGTGTGGTGACAGCAGGCAGAATAGCTTCTTCCGCTCAGGGCAAAGGAAAAATGTGCTGACCCCGAATAAAAGGTTAGAAGGAGCAAGTCAAAATGAAAATTTTTAGACGAATCGGGGACTTTGATGAAGATTTTTGGAGGTGAAATGTTGGCAAAGTAAACTAAACACTAACAGCACGCTGTAGAGATGATTTGGCATAAGATTTGCAAATTTATATGAAAAAAATTAACTTTATCGCAATAGAGATGTAAAGATTACTAACTTTTTGCACAAATAAAATCTATATTTTTTTAAAGGGTGTCTGTCATAATGGCCATATACCTTTCATGGTTATGAATCAAGACATAGGTAGGGTCAAGAAAAAGGAATGTGACACAGCACAGAGCAAGAGAGCCAATCAAAAATGACTTAGCAGTCAGACAGCAACAACATGAGTCAGCATCCTTCATGAATTCTTATTTCCTCACTTCAGCATATAAAATCCAGTCCAATGTTTGCTCTCATTCAGTCTCTTGTTTGTCCACATTACATTTTCTTTTCTGTAATATTCTCAAGTCACGATTAAATGAAACACATCTGGACATGATGTGACTGAATAAGGAAAAAGCTGATTCGAGGTGAAATGAAAAATGAAAGAAGAAGAAAAGAAAAATGTGAAGTTCACATTGAAGATAGGAACACAGACAGTCAAGGTCAGTGCAGGTGAATCAAAGTCCAGGAAATAACTTTTTTCTTTTTTCCACTAAATTGTTGATGTTGTGAACTGTGATTCTTGTGCCTTTGCCAAGATGGAGTATATTTCTCACTTTCTAGAAATCTTTTGATGTCTGAAAAAAGATCTATCAATAGAACAAAAAAGGCTAATTTATATTGAAGCTGTAAAATTTTAATACAATAAATGTTCTCAAATTATATGTTTTTCATAAAAGAACCAGACCACAGCAAATATGGATTCAGAGACATAACATCAATAATATATGCAAGAAACGGTGCTACCACTGCATATCTAAGTGCTAACGACTAGCGAATATCTTCTGTAGTCACTGCCAGTTGCTGTGAAAGGTCTTCATGCATTACTAGCAAAGAAATGAATAGAAACACTAACATTTACTGTTTTTATTATGGAAATGAGCTGCCAGATTCGAGCAGTGAGGTCCTGGTTGGTACATAAGAACTGTGTTATTTGTTTATTATTCAATGACCTGTCCCTATAGAACGCTAGCAGGAGAGAAGCTTTTATTTTGTTAGAAAAAGCTTGTTTGGAAGCTGTTTGTGATGCTGCTTGTGTTTTGAAGCCACGGATAAAGTTGAACATTGCACTATTTGACAAAATGAATCAGCAAAACCATCACCAAATACACCTGGATTTCTGTGTGCAGAAAGTCAGAGCTAGATGTTAGGATCTCCAAATCAGTCAATAATACATGTAGCTTCCACACAAAAAGTGTACTGAATTCGAGCACAAAAAACACAAAGAAGAGGAAGCCTCACAAAAAGATTCTTGATGAAAGTGGGTAGAGCAGGCAGAGGGAATATTGAGAGAAAAATGTCACTCATAATGCTGCGTTCAATTTTCACATGAATCACACCAGAAGACACAGGGCTGAGACGCTGTATGTCCTTTAATGTGATTTTTTTAGCAGATACGTACACTCTGAATCACAGTATTGATGATCCTGCAAAGGCAGATCCAGCAGATCATTCAGCAAGTCTCACTGAGCAATAACGACATTGTGTTTCTTCAATGTGTAATCTTCTGTTAATTGAAAAACTATAAAAAGCAAACACCAAAATGCTAATGTTAGCTTTGAACATCGCACAATACCGTTATATTTAAAGATATGTTTAAAATTCTACTTTTAAAGTAAAGATCTGTTGCTTTGCACATAAGATGCAAATTAAAAAAAGGATTACTATCCTCATAACAACCCACAACTGCAATTTCCTTACATGGTGCTATTTAAAGGTAAATAAACATGCTTTCCAACTGTATAACACTTAATGGCATTGATAAAACAGAAGTGACTAGTCACTCACTCTTCTGTACCCATTTAATCCTGTTCAGAGTTGTAGGGGGCTGGTGTCTATCTCCAGCCGCCATTGGACAAGAGGCGGGGTCACACCTGGACAAGTCATCAGTCAATCACAGGTGACCAATCAAAAATGCCTTTTGTGTGTAGTATGATATATACGTATATTACAGTATATTATTTGTATTTATGTTATATGAGTTTTGTGTAATTCACATCAGAAAAAAGTGAAAAAAAAAATGGCCACCAACTAAAATGCCAGATTATTCAGCTTTAATAGACACTGTACTAAAAAAACAACAACGAAAAAAATCACTAACTGTAACTTCAAAATTGCCAAATTTGTGTTGGTTGCAAACCTCGCGAGTGTGCTAATAAACAAACAGAATTACATGTTAGATGTGCACTAAAATAAACCTAAACACACCAACTACATGTACCAAAGAACACTTTTGTACTTTCCCATAAATCATGGAGATAAATTACAGTAATACTTGGATATACCAAGTCAGTCAAATTAAGAGACAAGAGTGGCGTGTGGCTCTTTGTTTGACAAATAATCTTCTTTTCTTTTAAAAAGCTATGTATAACTCAATACGGCATTTATAAATAAATAAACAACACTAACCTCCACCCTACCCCTTTGCCAATTTAATGTAAAACTGCAGATTTTTCACCAACATATTTTGGATTTGGTTAAACGCAAAAAATTTAGAACTTTTTTAAAATTAACACTAACATTTGGCAACTCACAGACTCATGATCATTCTATTGCATGACTCATTCTTTAAAATACAAGTTAACTAAAACTGTAAAATAGTATCAGGTAGTCCTTTAAACATATAGAAAACAATATTTCCTGTGTCCTGTGGCTCTGTGAGGTACTAGCTTAAAGAATGACGTCCGCCTGATAACATTTTATTTATCTACGCAATACAGCATGTGTGTAATCTACCAACTTCAACAGATAACTAAAGGCAACTACCATTTTATAAAATAAAGTAAAAAAAAAAATTAGATTTACAGATCAACACAAACGCATTTACAATACGTGGAAAAACAAATTTCAGGAAACATTTTATATCTAAAAAACAGGAAACACTGATTAACAAACCGTTCAATCTGTCTGCATTAAAATTCGGGTGGTTCCGGCTCATTCCGTGTCAGGCCTCAAGCAGCAGCTCGTTTATATTCATTATTGAGAGCAAGGTATACTGTTTCCTGCCCCGCTGCACATTGCAACAGCAGATGTTCTCTCTTCCTGTTTGCTATGTCTTATGCTACAGCTTTTAGCCAGCAGCATGCTAGGCGTGATTTCAACTGCGGGAGCTGCCAAATACTAATGAACAAAGGAGTTGTGACGAAACAGACACAGGCCGTTCGGACTCGGGAGAACTCGGGTGTTATCACCACCTGCGTAGTTTGAGAGATTAAAACTGAAAGAGAAGTTGTTGACCTGTTTTCACACCCACTATGAAGGTAAGAACACCTGTGGAGCTAAAATATTCAACAGAAACCTCAGAAAAACTGTTTTTAATGGAAGGGCCTCTTTAAGCAAGAATTGTCATCTTTTGTTCTCATTTCTTAATAAAAAACATACACAAAGTGAAGAACCCGAGGCTAGACCTGAAAATAAATGAGTTGCCTCCCACTAATTGAGCACTAATCATGATCTGCCGTTTGTTTCTGTTGAGGAAACATCATTTGCTGATAAACATTTTTCTAATCACAGCTGCTGCAGGCGCTGCTTCCCTGTTTAGTGCCCAAGGTGACCCGAACAAAACTAGAAATAATGTGACATGAAATAGGGACACCGCCAGGAGCAAAACAGCCTGTCACGCTTCCTCAGCATGAGGAAATGATAAGTGTTATTTTACAAATAAATCTGGTGGCACTACTATTAAAAAGGTGAAAAAACAATCAATAGCTTTTCCAGGTTGAATTGTGTCACCGCTAACTAGAAAGTGTCCTGTGAAGAAATGAGAGAAGAGATGCAAACTGTTTCCCGTTGTGGTGATTATGAGGCAAGAACATCTCATAAAACTTGTCCCGACAACCTGATTGATCACAGCAGGGAGCGTAATAAATACTGTACCCAAACTGAAAGTATATCAAGGGACTTTTGTGGTTAATTTAATTTCAAAGTTTAATCCAAATGAGAGCCCATCATTTTATTAAAATGTAGTCATGCAAGTTTTCTAATAAAATTAAACTTCTCTTTGATGGGTGGAAATAAACTCGACTCTTCATAAAGTGAGCAGAGTTCAAAATACCGTCAACGTGAGGAAGGTGGTGTCAGTTTTTTTGCTTCTACATGCTTTTTGGCTCGGTGTTTCAACAAAACAAGCCATTTACCCTGATCTCTGCACAGGTTTGCATTATTTTGTGTGTGCGCAAATTAATGGGAGATTATTAGTCAGATATGTGTTTGAGTTAGAAAAGAAGCCAGTCTGAACTCAGTCACCAGGAAAATAATTTCTCCAGCGATCTGAACGTTCGTTCTCGGCCTCGGAGCTGTCACGGTTTAGGTGAAAGCAAAAAAAAAATGAGAATTGTTATTAAGTGGTTCTCATCATCAACTGATGCCAATCTCGTCTTACATAGACACAAGCGTGGCTCACACACATACATGCACACGCGCTCACAGACAGCCTTACTGCTCCTATCAGGATGCACTTTGACAGACAGTAATGAAAGTGTCTCATTCGCAATTCCAATCAAAAGCTCATCAATCACAACTTGCATCTAAAAAGGGCTTCACATACTCTCTGGCTCTTGGTTAAAAAGGTGGAAGGAGGGAGCAAATCTGAGTTAAATTTATTCATGTGCTAAAAAAAAAAAGACAAACTGGCTGCTGGTAAAAGGACAAGAGCTTCACAGATCTAATGAATGCAGTTTACCAAAGCTCATGACTGAACAGAAGCCGTAGAGGTGAGAACAGATCAAGCAGAATATTGACTGAAAACAACATAAAGGAAACAAGTACGTGGATCACATTTCTACATTTTGAATTGGTTTTCTGTTCTTGTTTGTTTTTTACTGAGAAAATGACAAAAAGCAGCTTCACTGCTATAATTCACTTATTCCCTAAAACCAAAACTTATTATTAGACAATTTCAGAAAGAAATCTCAAATTTTTTTGTCCATATTTGAAAAATTAAATGCAAATACATTGAATGAAAAAAATGTATTCTTAAGACATTTGAAAAATATAATTTAGAGCATTTGTAATAATAATTTAAGTGAATTATTCTAAGATTTAAGACTGCAAAGGATGTTGTGTATCCATTGCTGTTAGATTTGTATATATTTGTCTATTAACAGAATAACTGTAAAAGTTGAGAGCTTATTGGTTATAGATGAAATTTGCAGAAGTGGTACAGAATGGTGAGAAGGACTTATAGCATTTGAGACTGATCTGTAAAACCGCCATTTTGGAAACATATTGATAATATCAAAGTGATTCTAAACACTGAAGGAATGTTTTCCTAGTCAAAAAATCCAATAATTTCACTAAAATAAATGTAGGACTTTTTTTTTTTTTTGCAGGACAATGAGCTGCAGTAGAAAGTTTGCGCTCTCCATATTTATTGGTTCATCTGTCTGTTAAAGACCCACTCTGATGAAAATCATATTTTTGTGTTGTTAACATGTTCTTGTGGCATTTTGTTGATGCTAGAGGACGTATCTTAAGAAAATTAAGCTCAAAATTGCATTTCTGAGTATTTCTACATTCAAATCATTGTGAATTAGTAGCAGATGCAAAAATGTGGCTTAAAAAAGACTGCGTTTGTGATGTAGAAAATATGAGTTAGCTGTAAGCTAGCGGTAGCATAAACAGAGAGCTCTCAGCAACGGGGAGGGGCGGGGGGATTTTTCCGCGCCACCGGTTCCATCCACAGCACTGAGGCAAATTGCTAATGAGCAACTACTGCTATGCAGAAATGACTACTTCCTAGAAAACGACACAGGTTTTGTGACTTTGGGTAAAACCATAATCATAATTTAAAGATCACAGAGACGCTTTAAAATAGCTCAAAATATGATCAGAGTGGGTCTTTAAGTTTGTTAACAAGTCAACTTGCAATGTTATGAATGGATATAGATGATATTTTTAAGATACATTGGGAATGGCATAAGGATCAGACACTTAAATTTTTGGAGAGACCTGGATCATCAACTGAGTTCAGAAATATTTTGAAGTGTTGGTTTTTATTGTGAGATTACATTATGAAGGAAATGAGCTGCTTGGTGGAGGTCTGTGTTCTCTGAATGCGTTCTACTTTTCATTCAAGATTATTACTTTAGAGATATAGGACACACGCTGTGACACGGCACTTTCTAATTACTACCAGTAGTTTTGTCCTTTCCTTCTTTACACTGCACACTGACTGAGGTTAAATATAACGGATTCAAGCATCAGCAGCAAAAAAAAGTTCAGAAGTTCAAATAATTTAAACTTAGACAGCAAGTTCAGTCAAGGCAAGTTTTACAAAGATATTCAGAAGATCATGTGGGAGTAGTGATTTCCATTTTATTATTATTATTTTTTTTTTGAGGAGACGAGAACCGTTTGTTTGTGAGAAAGTTGTTTTCAATGATCAGGTCTTCTGCTGCCCAAACTAACTGTCACAATAATTACTGTTTCTACAGCCGTACTGGAGGCAAACCACAGCAAAATGTTCAAATATTCTTTGATAATTTAAATAGGACAATAAATAAAGACACTGACAACAGGAAGGTCCACTCACCCACTCACACAGTGTGATGGAGAGGTGATGAGTTGTAGCTTAAAAGTCAGGAAAGACAACTATAACTATTGAAGAAGCTTAACTTCTAAGCTGGGAGTAAACAAAGATGAATTTTTCAAATTGCGCTGGGTAAAAAAGCTCGTATGACAACCTCATATTGGGCAGAGAAGATCAATAAAACAATAAGTAATAAAAAAAAGAGCTGGTGGGCAAAAATTTTGTAGAGGAAGCAATAAACAATATGCATTTTTATTTTGAATAATAAAAAACTAACTTCTAATGCAACAAGTTTAAACACTTCTGTTAATGTTTGAACCCAGCAAACTATTTTGCGACAACTTTTTGGTTTTATTATTTATGTTTTATTTAATTTTAATATTGAAATGTATTTTTTAAGACATAGTAAATGAAAACATCATGTTGCCCTGCAGGCCATTTTAAGCTGTCAGATGTTAAAGTATTATACCGTAAGATTTTGATGACTTTTTTTCCAGCACAAACATTTGCATCAAAGTGCATGGAACAAAAGGGGGGGAAGTGGGAGGAAGGGGGTGGCAGCTGGTGCTACTACGGTGAGGGAGAAGGTCAGTGGCAGAAATACCCACACCGAGTCTCCAGGGAGAACAGGAGAAACATTCAAATCCTTAAATCTCAAATAAGCATGTCTCTAGTGGGAGTCAGGCTTTTTTTTTTTGCTTTTCATCTCATTGCATTCAGAAGGCCTCCACCCATGGTTATTATTCACTGCTCATTATCACTGCTCTGATTAATAAGTGCAATTTAGAGTCCCTTGATATTAAATGGAAAGAAAAAGGTGTGTTTCTGCTGTAAAAACACACAGTTAGTGTACTACTTGGAATAAAATACGGAATGGAAACAGCAGGGGACATTTGCCTAAGCTCTTTATGCAAGTGTCTGAAGCTTAAAAGTGCCAGACATTTTTTTTTTCCTACAATATATATCTCCATAAACCCAAAATATTTTACCAGTTAACTTCATCATGAACCTAAAAAACAGCAACACTCCTTTAAACATGGTATTGCAGATAATCTGTTTGTAAAAGAAGTTTTTAAACTCTCTCCAGCTCATTTAATTCACAAAATGATTAAAGAATTACAGATAATAAATCAAAGAAATCGATGAGACGAATAACTGAGTGTAATAAAAACAAAAGCAACACAGAGACGCAGAAACTTCAACATGCCCCATATTGACGTCTGAGCTTCTGCACAGTCTCATTCTCATAGCTTGATGTCGACAGAAGCGGCGACGCTCACGCTGCCTCTGTTTAAGGGAGTATTTGATTTGCTCCAATAGACATTTGCCAGGTGTAAAACGAAAACTTGCTGTGAAGTCACCTTCAAAGAAACGCCCCTGTGCCAAGGAATTACAAAGCTAAAATTGTTTCTCAGGGAGGAGGCAGCAATTCTATTATTCTTTAAAATGCAGTGCAATGGCTTTTATGAGAGTGTGGAAAAGCCATTTGAGAAGCGGGTCAGGAAAGTGAGCGGCTTGGCCCTGAGCGCATTGTGTCTTATCCCTCTCCATTTCCACCACCTTGTCCCTGAATAATGGGCAGACCTCGTCACTGCCCCCAGAGGCTAATGGCTTCTCGTGGAGAAGAAATCAACACAGAAATACCTCCGTGGGTAATCCGCCTCTTTAACCAGCAACACGCCACGCGTTCAGTCCTACTGTGCACAAAATAGCATGAGAGGAATAAGAGATTCCATCCCTGTGGGATGGCGCCTTAATATCCACTATAAAGGCTACAGACAAAAATGTATAATCTTGATGGGAATCTGTCAGACGTATAGCTAGCTGAAAACATCCTCTTCAGTCGAAAAAATTGATCGACAGCTAACTGGACTGTGTGGCGGCAGATCACAAAAATGTGTTTTCATACAGCAAAAAACACAAATTTCATGTCATGGAAATGTTCTCTTTAAATAAAAACAGCTAGTATATTTATGTACGTCATGGATTGTGATTTATTAAATACCTTTAAAAAACTATAAGAAAAAGCAGCTCTGATACAATGAAAGTACCTTGTGAGTCAGTGAAACTTCTCAGGTTTATAAATTAACATTTAATTTTGTCACGGCAACACCAACCACTAGAGGTAACATATTTAATTTCAAGGATTAATGAAAGGTCAAGACCATCTCATTAACAGTTGATAAATATCAACTGCAATCAATGAGGAAGAAAAACACAAACCTCCAGCGTTCTGCAACTGAACAGGCAGACATGGGTGCAAAAAGTCCACATTAATCCAGACAAGCTAACAATGCTTTCACAAAGGATTATTTGTTCTTGAATTTAACAAGAATCACCTAAAAAATATAATGTAAGCATAAAACTAATGCAAGAGGAGATCAATAGTGAAGAAAAAACGGAGAAATATTTCTGCAGGGCTGCAGAGATTTGATTACGATAAGGGAAAGAGAAGTTTCAAATTAGTTTTAATGCGTCCATCCATCCACCAGAATAGGACGATCTGCTAAAACGGAATCTATTTCAACTTTGTCACAGTCAACGCAGTTCTACTTTGAGCTAGTGCATCAAAACAATAAGTAAATTAGCACTGAAATGTGTTTCATGTTTAGCAAGAATTATTTGTGAAATACTTCGGTTTTTTTTTCCATAAATAATCTTATTTTTTGATTTGTGCATGATTTTTTTAATAAGCATAAAGGAACTTTAAACATGAAGTATTAATTGTATAAACTTACAAATTTGTCTTTTTGCTCCTTCAGACACATTTTTACTTTTGAGTTTCTAATTTCCTGAGGATGGAAGGTAATTGCAAAACATTATACATAATGAGTATGTGAAACAAACACTATTTGAAAATTAATATAAAGAGTCTGAGTAATAACAAAAAAAATCTAAAAACAGAATGAAGGTGGTTGGAATTGAACAGCTAATTTTGTTGTCAACTAAATACACATATGCTGTTGTGTGGGTGGCCATTTCTCCTGGGAAAAATAATCCCATGGCTGAGGTCAATTTCACACTCATGCCTGTCCTAATGTCTACTAACACATAGGAATATATACACAGTGTGTGCACAGAGAAAACACACACCTCCTGTTACACACTCTCTGACTTGAGGCAAAACAGGTGGGTTTAATGCCAGAATCTCATCTTTCACTAAGACCGCACAAGCAGTCTGGTAGATATTGCCTCATATTATTTCTATTGATAACACAATAAAAGGAAATTAAATAAAGTTTCAAGTAAAGTGCTTTGACTGACACTAATGTTAATTCTAACCATCAGTATGCACTAAGAGGGAACAATATCACACCTATATAAGTGTTAAATTGAGAGTCACCAGGGATATCCCACCTGGAAAATTTCTCAACAATGGCTTCTGAGCAGTTTCCTCACATGGATACTATAAATCAAATAGTTCCAAAAGATACATACCGTGAATCAATTTATGTTTATCTTTTTAAATAAGTTGCTTTTCGATAAGCAACATTGACTGGAAACAATTACTGAATCTTTTCTAAACTACCGTTGTCGTAAACAACCATGAAAGTGCTCACAGCAACACACACGCATCATAATAGCTTATATGTTTCTGTCAAATAATCAGAGTTGGGGAAGTTACTCAAGAAAGTAACTAGTTACGCATTACAAGTTACTTTTTAAAAAGTAGTATATTACACTATTTAGTTTCTCACTTCTGAAAGTAACTTAGTAACACTACTTTCTGATTTGCACCAAAAAGTGACCAGCAATATTGTTTCCTTTTAATAATGGCACTGACGATCTCTTTTTGACTCATCTTTAAAAATAGGTATGAAAACAAGCACAAACAGCTGTGCTATAAGTGCAGTGAATAATTGTAAACTTATGATGAGCTTAAGTTACACATTTGGCATCAAAATAAAATTTTAACTGTTTAGCTGTCGAACAAGTAGTACTGCAAAGGTGAACTTGTGCAAATTACCAATAAAAATAGCAATGGCAATATAATAACTTCAGGATCCTACAAAGGAGTATTTGAGCCTCCCATAAAACTCAAATTTTGAGATTGTATTCACATTTTTTCCAGAAAAAAAACTTGTCATATTCTCTGATGTTGAAAAAACCACAAATTTGCAGACGAAAACTCAGAATTTTCCCTGATTAGAGGCATAAATTTACGAAATTCAAACAAGGATATTTTCTGAAATTGTGAAATTGTGAAAGTCAGAAATTGCCATGAAGGTCTCAAGCCGG
Source organism: Pachypanchax playfairii (assembly GCA_006937955.1). Lineage (NCBI taxonomy): Eukaryota > Metazoa > Chordata > Actinopteri > Cyprinodontiformes > Aplocheilidae > Pachypanchax > Pachypanchax playfairii. The sequence goes on from SSNP01000011.1 coordinate 452,350, forward strand.
AGAGATTGTGAGGAAGAAGCTGTGACATGGCTGCATCAAATAGCTCAGGTATTGTTATGTTGCAATAACTAGTGTTACACACGTGCACAGAGGTCAGTGTGACCAGCTTGATGGAGCATGTTGCAGCTTCTTCCTTACAGTCTCTACTGTTTGAGGCGTTCATGGCAACCTGGTAGAAGGAGTTCTGACCCTGGGAAACAAAACAAAACAAAAAAAAAAAAAAAAAAAATGCATGAACCACAGCTTCTACCATGTTATTCTTTTTGCTTCCCTCCACGTGATTGCATACGTGCCATATGACAAAAGGGTCCTCCAAGTTCTTTTCTCCCAAATTGATTGTAATACAAGAAGCAAATGTAGGTTTCTATTTGTAACCAGTAATATATTACAGGCGTCACCAAAGTAACTTTACTGCGTTACTGATATTTGTAATATTATTGTTGTTACAAAGTAACGCGCTACACCCAACGCTGAAAGTAATTATGTTAATATACAGTGGGGCAAAAAAGTATTTAGTCAGCCACCAATTGTGTAAGTTCTCCCACTTAAAAAGATCAGAGAGGCCTGTAATTTTCATCATAGGTATACCTCAACTATGAGAGACAAAATGAGGAAAAAAAAATCCAGAAAATCACATTGTCTGATTTTTAAAGAATTTATTTGCAAATTATGGTGGAAAATAAGTATTTGGTCAATAACAAAAGTTAATCTCAATACTTTGTTATATAGGCTTTGTTGGCAATGACAGAGGTCAAACGTTTTCTGTAAGTCTTCACAAGGTTTTCACACACTGTTGCTGGTATTTTGGCCCATTCCTCCATGCAGATCTCCTCTAGAGCAGTGATGTTTTGGGGCTGACGCTGGGCAACACGGACTTTCAACTCCCTCCAGAGATTTTCTATGGGGTTGAGATCTGGAGACTGGCTAGGCCACTCCAGGACCTTGAAATGCTTCTTACGAAGCCACTCCTTCGTTGCCCGGGCGGTGTGTTTGGGATCATTGTCATGCTGAAAGACCCAGCCACGTCTCATTTTCAATGCCCTTGCTGATGGAAGGAGGTTTTCACTCAAAATCTTACGATACATGGCCCCATTCATTCTTTCCTTTACACGGATCAGTCGTCCTGGTCCCCTTGCAGAAAAACAGCCCCAAAGCATGATGTTTCCACCCCCATGCTTTACAGTAGGTATGGTGTTCTTTGGATCCAACTCAGCATTCTTTCCCCTCCAAACACGACAAGTTGAGTTTCTACCAAAAAGTTCTATTTTGGTTTCATCTGACCATATGATGTTCTCCCAATCCTCTTCTGGATCATCCAAATGCTCTCTAGCAAACCGCAGACGGGCCTGGACGTGTCCTGGCTTCAGCAGGGGGACACGTCTGGCACTGCAGGATTTGAGTCCCTGGCGGCGTAGTGTGTTACTGATGGTAGCCTTTGTTACTTTGGTCCCAGCTCTCTGCAGGTCATTCACTAGGTCCCTCCGTGTGGTTCTGGGATTTTTGCTCACCGTTCTTGTGATCATTTTGACCCCACGGGGTGAGATCTTGCGTGGAGCCCCAGATCGAGGGAGATTATCAGTGGTCTTGTATGTCTTCCATTTTCTAATAATTGCTCCCACAGTTGATTTCTTCACACCAAGCTGCTTACCTATTGCAGATTCAGTCTTCCCAGCCTGGTGAAGGTCTACAATTTTGTTTCTGGTGTCCTTTGACAGCTCTTTGGTCTTGGCCATAGTGGAGTTTGGAGCGTGACTGTTTGAGGTTGTGGACAGGTGTCTTTTATACTGATAACGAGTTCACACAGGTGCCATTAATACAGGTAACGAGTGGAGGACCGAGGAGCCTCTTAAAGAAGTTACAGGTCTGTGAAAGCCAGAAATCTTACTTGTTTGTAGGTGACCAAATACTTATTTTCCACCATAATTTGCAAATAAATTCTTTAAAAATCAGACAATGTGATTTTCTGGATTTTTTTTCCTCATTTTGTCTCTCATAGTTGAGGTATACCTATGATGAAAATTACAGGCCTCTCTGATCTTTTTAAGTGGGAGAACTTACACAATTGGTGGCTGACTAAATACTTTTTTGCCCCACTGTATTTTACTCTGATGTTCCTAAAGATGAAAAATCTAAACAGAAAATACACACTAATTATGTCCTGTGTAACTTTTTTCTCCTAACATATAACTATGTATACAATCAAAAATAAAGAACAATCCCTTGAAATGAGAGACTTACAGGGGCCCTGGTCCTGTTTTACATGGGTAGTTTCATTGAGACGGCACTGCTAGTCAGACATGAGACATCAGCTAACATCAAAGTGTCGAGTTACTCAGGGACCATCTGTTTCATAATGAACTCCACTGAAAAGAAGTTCTGTTGCATATGAAATCCAACAGAATTACAAAGTTCCCTGAATCTGGGAGCTCTACTTTTATTTTATATTTTCCTTTAAAATATTTCAGACAATGATCAAGATTAATGTGCTGCTATTTTTAGAATACAACAAATGAAATCCGAAGAACAAAAAGAATGTGATGCACATTTTTTTCCCAACGAGGATAATTGTTTTTTTCTTAATAACAAACAATCAAACAATCAACAGCTCTTTATTGTTTGATCATTTATTTAGCAGCAGATGGTTCATGTGGTATGATTCACAGAGACGAGCTGTATTACATCCATCTAAACATATCAGAACAAGCTCAGCTGTTTTTGGACTTGGAGTGATGCAGATTGTCTCTTTCTCGATGCTGCATGTGCTCACTTATCCGTCCTCTTTATTGCTCGTGTCTTTAGATTTCATTTCTTTAAACATGTTTGAGCGCTGATGTGACAGAAAAGAAAAATGGGTCCTTTAATACCCATGAGCAGAAAGTACAGAACAAAGAACCTCCTAATCAAATACACACAGAGACCGTCGCCCTTAATAAGGATTTTATTCTACACACAAAAAAAAAGGAAAAAAATCCACAGAAACACAACAAATTATTCTCTTAGTCCAAAAAACAACATGAATGTTGTTTATTTTGGAGAAAAAAATCAATATAAATACCTCTAGGAAGTATGTTTGACACTAGCATCAGATCTTTTTATTTGATCTGCTTTATTCAACAAACCCACAATCCAAACTGCAGGCTCTCCTCTCACCTGCTGCTTCAGTCTCCAACATGAATTAAGAGATTTTGCTTTAGTTATTATAATCTGTTCTCATTTAAGGCTACCAGCACACATAGACTGCATTTTGTTTTTTTTCCAGAGCCTGAGCAATCGAGTTTCCAATGATGGACAACTAGAGATGATAAAAAAGATAATACAGTTTTAAAGGTAGTAAATTATATTTTGTATCTTGTAGTACAAGCAATTTAAAACTGAGATAACATTCACCTTGGACACACCACGTCGGCATGTTTATGACTGACACCAAACCTGATGGAGGACGAGCTGAAATGAGTCATTGAGAATGAGAAATATATAGTCTGTGTCATTTTTACAGGATATTTAACATCTTTAAGGTTATTAGAGTTTACTTGGGAAAACAAATATTATAATAATAATTTCATTGTTGTCTTTCTTCTTTGTGGCAGTTTAATCAAGATGGTGCTAAGTTTTAAAACGAGGTATTGAGCTTTATGTATCTATGATTTGATGCTGTTTTCTGTACTATGTAGTCGAGAAGCGTCGGCTGCGATGGAAGTTTAAAGACCCACATGTTATTGTGGCATTTTTCTGATGCTAGAGGACATATCCTAAGAAAATTAAACTACAAATTTCATTTCTGAGAATTTCTGCATTCAAAACAATGAGAATCAGTATCAAACGCAAAAATGTGGTCTAAAAAAGACGTAGAAAAGTCAGTGGGCGGGCCACAAGCTCATGCTCCGCCCTGCCCGCTCAAGCTCTCAGGAGTAGAGAAGACGATGGCGGATAAACCTCTATGTGCTGTAGCAGGTTGCAATGGTAAGAAGAAAGATGTTGTTATTAGCTTTTATTAGGGGCTGTAAGCTAGCTATAAGCTAGCGGTAGAGCTAGCATAAACAAAGATCTCTCAGGGGAGTGGCGGGGGATCCTAAACGCCAACGGTTCAACCTACAGTGCAGAGGTGAATTGCTAATGAGCTACTGCTGCTATGCAGAAACTACATACTAGAAAACGGCACAAGTTTTGTGATTTTGGGTAAAAACACCATATTCATAATTTAAAGACCACTGAGATGCTTTAAAATAACTCAAAAGATGATCAGCGTTAACATAATCAGGTTTTCTTTGTGCTAGCTGGTTCAACTAAACCTGAAATCTTACTCTGAGATCATGGGTACTGGGATGACTGTGTGTTCATACAAACATTAAGGTTCGTTTTGATCATTAAAAAAAATGTTTAGCATTTAACTCGAACATATTCGCTGTTCTTAACTGCACGACATCTGCTTTTTGGACATTATTGCTCACTGATACTGAGCTTAACGTTGGGGGATTCTGTACTAATGCTTATTTATAAATATCATTTTATGAAATCTCAGATGTGTGCACTGTTTCTAGGTTTTATTCACAGCTCGGCTGAAAATGTTAATAGACTCATACTGCAGTCCAAGAAAAACAATCTTCCGGGGATTAAGAATTAAATAATGCTTTCTTGTGTAGCTGAACCTGAAAGCACAGAAACACCATAAGGGATCAAATGTTTTGTTTTAAGTTCAAATTTATTATTATAGTACACTTGGAGTGAGATGAGAATTCAAAAGACCTGTAGCTCTGTGTAAATCTCAGAGGTGGTTTTTAGATTATCTTTGTAAAACTCTGGATATTTTTAACCTCTGGTGTGTTTTAATTGCAGGTTTAGAAACTTATTTTCTATAGAAATCTAAAAGCTTTGTTTCGATTGGTTTTACACTCACTTTTAATACGTTTTCTGAATACTACTTATTTAGATTTCATCTAAGTTTATCATTGCATTCCACTGTTATTATTATATAAGTATATATTTATAAGTAACATGCATCTTTTTCTGAGGTGCCATATCCTGAGGTTTTTTGGATTCCATATAAGCTTGACATAGTGACAGTATAAAGGCTGCAGAGCTTGTTGTTTTACTTTAGTAAAAGTAGTTTTAACCAAAGGAAAAACTTAAGATAAATCTATTAAAAATATCTATAAAATTCCCAAAACTGAAAAGGATTGGCCTTTTTTCCCCCATTCCACTGGGATGTTTAGGATATCACAATGTCTGTATATATCCTGGTCAGCCATGAATTAAAAAATGGTTAGCAAAAGATATTTTTTTCCCCATCATCCTGATGTCCACATTCTACTAGACGAGAGGCGTTTTAGCATTCGCTGACTTTTAATTCATTTCTTTTTTCGTGACATCTTTTTAGTGCAAATCAAAAATGGCAATGGCAACCCAAACTGTGTCATGTATTCGCTTAAAAAACCATTACCTATTCCCCTGTCCATCCTGTCAGGTTCACAGGGCTGACCAGACGCATCGGGGTGACTGAATCAGGAGGAAAATGAGAAAAATAATTGGACGGTTCGATGAGAATAATGGCTACTCCAGTGAAAAACAAGCTCTTAATTGGTATAAGAACCATTTGGTGAGTTTCAAGATAAAATGTAAAAGCACTCATTATCCATTCTTGCAGAAACTGTTGCCTTACAGGCCAAAGCAGAGACAGTGTACACCTTCTTACACAGTGGTCAACCATGACATGAGACTTCCTGGCTTTTTTTTTTTTTTATGGTATCAGGGTTCATGATAATGAGTGACTGAAAAATCATTAGCTGCAATGCAATACACATATTTCCCCCCCATTTTTGAATTAAATAGTTGAAATTTTACCTTCTCAAACTTGTTTATATTCAGGTTTCTTTTATACTTACAGGTTGCAGATTGAGTGTATGTTTTTTTTTAGACAGACTGAAAACATAAAGCTACTTTCTCCCTGACTTTGAATCCCAGTAAAGCCCCCGAATCACCTGTGAGAGCTGGGAACTTTGTAAACCAGTGGGTATTGTGCAGCAGAATGAGTGTCACCCTGCGGGATGAGTCCTTTCATCAAGCTTCCTTCTTACCTGACCCTTCCATCTGGGGAAACAGACGATACTAATGAGGGAAGGTTTCTTGTCTCCTGGCACCAATCACACACACACACACACTGCTTCCATTGTGATGCACCGTCCATGCCGCCCCCCAGAGTCACACACACTGCTCATCACACAAACATACTCACAAGGATGGACAAAGACAGGTAAGCACTGAGACAGGGGTGGCTAACAGCACAACAGATACATGGGATCTGTTCACGTTAGGCATCGTAGGATTTTAACTGTCAAGAATTCAGCAGACGCTCGAAAGGAAAACTTCTCTGCTTCACGTTTCACTGATATTGCTAGTAACTGTGTGTTAGGTAGGCAGTGGGGGGTGATGTGGCTTGCTTCTGCAGGAACTGGAAAGGAGCAGCCTCTTTGAGATGCGAGGGTCAGACAAGGCTAATTAGTCTGCAGCGGCCCCTCAAATTTCGGCTCTGGGATATTAATGAAGTGATCCATAGGAAAGCAGCTGTTCACCACCCAACCCTCCATCATGCTCTGCTTCCCTATTCAACAACTCATTGCAACCTCCATTCCTCCTGCCCTCCTGCTGTTCAGCGAATCTACCCAGGAAGGGCAATGCTGTGCTAGTGAAGAAGCCTGTACTACTCCCCCCGAGATCATGACAGTTCCCGATCGATGGCCTCAGAACAGGAGGTGGATGAGCAGAGGGGTGGGGTGTGCAGCTGTGCGTGTGTCGCTATGCCAGGAGAGGGTGACAACAGCCTGGCTTTGTGTCCTACATCAACAGAAAAATTATGTTTCCACTACAGCGAGCACAATAGTTTGAGGAATGGTTGTCTTGTCTCCACATTTTATCTATTTCTGCCTTCCTGTGGTGCGTCTGAGCCTTGATGTCAGGAGTAACGAGGGAAAGTAAAGCTTATTAGAAAATTCAGTTAGAGCTACTCCAGAGCTTCAGTCACAGACAGAATGTTTTGTTGTCATTTCCTCCATTTACACACAGTCCACACAGTGTCACATAGAAGAATATGAGTCTTTTCAAAAGAAAACCTGACAGGAAACTAAATATCACAGAAAACTTTTCCGACACAGCAAAATACAAAGTATGCTTTGAGTTGCAATTTCAAAATGTTGTTAGATCAAATCATGCTAAACCATTTGAGGGAAATTATAAACAGAATAGCAATCAGCTAAATAAACCAACTTTTGCTCAAATGAAAGCTTTCGAATAAGGAAGAAATGAAAAGAAATGACCTGATCTAAATCTGCTCAGTGTTGCAAGAGAATATGGAATTCTTATTTTATTCTTTAGCATGTGTGATGAATCCAAAATAAAGAGTTACTTTTGATCCATTTTTTCAGAGTTGGTTATATGATCATTAATCAAAGACGTTATTTTCTCTTTTTTCATGAAACATAAGAGCTTAATGAGAAAATTCCACCTGAGAAGAGTTTTTTATTTCACATACTGAAGTACGGATAATTTTATCTGAGTATCTTTTTTCCAAGCTGCTTCAGTGAGTCAAGAATTATGAAACGAGGTATAATTGATGCTTCTGAGTTTTAAAAACTCAAAGCTATAGAGGTTACTGCCGCTCACACAACACTGTAGCTTCCTCATAGCCTCCAGAAATGAAACTCCACCTCACAGTGACGCAGACTGTCATAACATTTATTGCTCTGTTGGGTATATCATGCATTGCTTTGCTCAATTAAAACATCTCAGTGAAACAAAGATATTTAAACTGAATAATTGGATAAGTTTTGCTTATAAGGATAATGTAAAAAAAAAAGTCTGTTTTTAACAACATTTCACATTGACTTCCAAATTAAAATAAATTCAAATTTAGATAGTTAAAAACACTTTTACATTTTCTGCAATTTGAAGCTCCAATCCTCACACAAACTGAGATTTTGCTGAATAAATACATTTATTGATTAAATTCTACTTGAAATGTAGATTTCTGTTTACAACGTTGATTTTGACGTATCCATGTGGATAGAGGGTTTTTCAAAAACAACAATGCAGAAAACAATTTTGCACATAGTCACTTTTACTTTATACCCTAGAAATAAAAACAGCAAAAATAATAAAAAATTGTTTGTTTTTTTTTCATTTTATCTTGTTGCGAATGAACTCGGTGTGCTGAAATGTTTGATTCCTAAGAGGAAATTGTAAATATTACCCAAAAATAAGAACGTTTTGGAAGAATATTTAACCAGGGGAAGATTGTTCTTTTTCTGTGTTTTGATATGCGGCTGTGGTGTGCGGAGGAAGGGTAGTTATCTACCAACTGAAAGGTTGGCAGGTCGATCCCAGCTTCCCCCTCCGCATGTCGACGTGTCCTTGAGCAAGACTCTGAGCCCCATGTAACCCCTGATTTACAAACCATGTCTGCGAGTGTATGTGTGTGTGAGTGAATGTAACTTGTAGTGTTAAAGTGCTTTGAGTGGTCAGTAAGACTAGAAAAATGCTTTACAAATACAGGCCATTTATCAGAGTGGACATTCTCACCACCAAGAAGTGCGACATTGGTATTTCAGCATTTTTGTAAGATTAATGTGAACTGAGCTATTTTTATAAACAGAGAAAATATATCTGTTTAAAAAAAACAGAGTATCATAGACTGAGTCTCAGTTTGTTCCTTTGTATCACGAACCACACTTGAAGTCATTTTAACAAGATTTTCCTACTTGGAATTATCAGTATGTCGAGAAATGTTCATGTCATGTTTGCAGTTTTTGGAGGCTAACAAAGAAATTCAATCCAGTGCCACAAAAATTCTGGATTTCCACTTCAAATCCAGGTGACAACGTAAACACACAAAGCTTATGAGTATAAATACACTTAAAAGTGCAGTATGTAAGAACTGGACATTGTCATAAAAACCGAGTCCCGCACTTCATGTAGAAGAAAAACGTCGCTCTCAGCCACTCACCCCCTCCTCTCCCAGTTCCATTGTTTACTTTCACTTGTATTTGTTCATTTTTTGGGAATGTCTGAAGGTGTATTTGTTCAACATTGAGTTTTCCTAAGTGTGTTTGAACGCCCCATCACGTGCAGCTCGGCTGCTCAGTTGGAAGGATGCCGGGATTTCTTACTTTTTGCTGCAGGTTGTGGATTTACAGCTGTTTGTGTTGAAGACTTGGCAACCTTGCAGACTCACATGTGATTCGTTATGGAACCAGGAAGTCTGGATGTGTAAATAATGGTTGTGGTGCGGACCAGCATTTTTAAAATGACCGAAACGAGCGACCACCCAGCCGACTGAGATCAAAATCTGTTACAATGTGACTTTACTTTCAACATCTGTGGGACATTAGACTGTTGTGTGAGTATTTTACTGTAAAATTCTTACATATTGCACATTTAAACATAATTTACATAAATCCGCTTTTGGCTTTTTATCCATTCAATGAAAAATCATAGCAGAAGCTAAAATGCAGGTGAATGATTTTCAGCCGCTTGTTCCTGTTCAGGGTCGCGGGGAGCTGATTCATATGGTCATTGGGCGAGAGGCGAGGTTACACCCTTTGAACGAGTCACGTTAGAGGAAACAAAAATCTCTGACATGCAAGTAAAACGGACTAAAAAGATCATCAAAATCCCAACCAGGCATCAACAACACTGAAGCAAACAACATAGTAAATGACACACAAAGTTAATACTATTCTTGAATTGAAATGAAGACGAGGCATCATTAAGGCTGAAGTCTTAGAAATACGTTCCTTTTAGAATGAAATCTGACTTGTTACGGTTCTGACAGCCTATTCCGTGCACATCACGGGTGAACGCAAGAGGAGCAGAAACAGCGCTGAAGGCCATTAGGCCAGCGTGCATGAGGGCACCTCTGCGATTGAAGGTGAGAGTTGTTGTGAGAGGTCACTGTATGAATACTGAATGAGCCACATGGGTCCACAAGCACTCATTCAACAAGACTTTCATGAACATAATGATGGAAATGAAAAAAAAAAAATGATATGCAAAGAAACGTGTGACTCAGCTGGGAGAAAATAGCATCCTTAAAAGTCTTAGCTGTTAAATATTGTTTTAAAAGCAGTGCAGATGGTGTTGGTACTCTTGAGAGCTCATGCAGACTGCATAAACATAAATTTCTCCTACGTCTCATGTGTCAAAACAAAGTGTCTCGTCAAAAGACAGTGGCGGATAAGCCTGCTGCTGCGAACAATACGAGACCCTTTTGATCATCTGCCGAGCTCCAATCTGTTGGTAAACAATTGCCACCGGCGTCTAGTAATGACACATTTTACAGATGTCATGCACTGCCCTCCCAGTAACGCCTCCATTACAGCGAGGTGCCAAATTATATGACCTCTTTTCTTTTTCATCTTCACACCTCTTAATGAATGGCTGCACTCCCCGGACCTTTTTCCTCTTGATTAACTTTTAACCTTTTCTCTGCTGTGGTCACTGCCCTGATGAGAACGTTAACCCTTGGCTGGCTCTGATTTCCTAGTAAACAATGCTGTGTCTCTGGATCATGAGTAATTGAACACTATTGATTTGAAGGTCTGGGGGTGACAATAATTAGGTTGCATATTAGGTGACAGCAAACACAAGCTGTGAAGACAGCTTACTTTCAATCACACACACACAGTAAGAAAGACATCTTGTCACTTACATGCTCCATGATAGCATCACTATCCACTGTCTTTGGCAGCACTTGGTTTTGCTCTCCTTATCTGGCTTGCTGTCAATACAGACAACCCTTTTGCTCCACCGGGGGCATGAGGCAGTATTGACATTCAGCTCAAACCCACAGCTCTGAGTGGAGTCCAGGGTGTTGCACATGAATTATGCATGCCTTGACGCCAGGGTGCTGAGCAACACCAGTGCCATCATAATTGAAACAATTGAAAAGACAATACCAGATGGGTCAATAATTAGACAGCAGGAGGGGGAAACCTGATCCGGACGCTCTCCTGCTTGCCCTGCCAAACTAAACACCACATACACACACAGAGGGGACCTTTACCAGCAAGTCCCGGTCCCCTTTGGTGCACAGTCACATGCATTATTACATGCTGAACCATGTGTGTTCAAAATGATCAGGAAGGGAAAGTTTCACAGAGAGATCACTTCTCACCCATGCTGCAAAGGCAGCCGCTTCTTCCTAATTAAGAATTCAGCGGTATAAAGTTGGGTCACAGAGATATTGTTAATTCCTTGGTAAGTAAACACTGTGGATGCCCTAGAAAACAGGCTTGTGTGTTGTTTATTTAATAAATAAATAAATAAACCTGTCACCTTTGATTAGCTCTCTGCTGTTATTCATTGTGTCTCTTAGTCTGTGGAAAACAAGAAGTGGGTGACTGATTCTTTTCCTCAGGCTCTGCACTTTCATAAATCCAAACTGAGGGCTCCCTGCAGATCCATTACACTCACTGGTCTCCTGGCCAGAGCCACGACTCAAGGTGATCACCATAAAACTACACGCCACCGAGTCATTTGTCACCTTGCAATACGTTTAAAACAACTCTGGAGAAGGAGGCGGTGAGATGATATGAGCAAAAGCCCCTCCGGCTTACACGTTACAAACACTTCTAAGCAAATATATCCCAGTTCCCTGCAACCTACAGTCAGTTAGAGTTTTTACAAAATAAATCTTTGATATTTTCAATTACATATTTATGTTGTTTTGGCACTGGGATATTGTTCACGTTGTTTTGCAGCTTTTCCTGGATTTTTTGGGATAAAACAGTGTGCAAAGGATTCATTTATTAATAAACAAATATGAAAATATAATAAAATACTTTTATAAGATTAAATTGTATCTCCATTTTACGTTATTTCTTTACTATAAAGGACTAAATAGTTGACTTCCCATAACATTGACAAACAGGTATCTGTATTCCAGCAGGAACATATTGATTGAGACAGCACTTAAATCGCAGCAGACATTAGAGTAGACCCCAGAGAGAACGCCATCAATAACACAAAGTTATCAAAATTTGTTTTACTTTATTTCCTTTTTTTATTGAGTCTCATTTCCGTATGTTTCGGAGCTCCTAAAGAAACACACAGGTCCCTGCGTGTTGTACCCAGTCCCCATTAGGGGTTTACAAAGAGCCATATGTACTTTTATGGGAAGGTTAATGGTTTTTAAAGAGCGCAGTGCAACTTTAAATCCACAGCATTAAACCGATGAATGACAACTTAAACACGAATGCAACACACAACTACAGAGGTTTTACTGGATTTCTCCAGCCCAGTGTATGTTAAAGAGAAGGTTTCTGAGATGTAAAAAAAGAAAGACAAACCTGTCAGCGTTTACAATCTTAAAAGCCTAATGAGCGGAAGTAACCATAGCAATTTAGTGAAAAGAACATCAAAGACTTGGGAGCAACTATTTAGGCAGTCCGTATTCATGCATAATTAGCTTTGAAAATGGCACTACAGGAGTCTGCTGCTCCCTGTTCTTAATTAGTTTTTATCCTCAGTCTAGAATGAGAGATAAACAAAGACATCAGATTAAAAATGTGCATTTTTTTTTCTTGAGATAACTGCATTGTCACAAGTAGAACTCTGCATTTGTTACCCAAAATCTGCTAAGTACTGTTTCAGGGATGAGTGTTATGAGCTGATCTGTGTTCGCCTGCTGAACACTTTCACATTGCACAACTGAAGCAACGCTGCAAATCTTTCAAATTTGGGATTTACTCAAATTAGGTAATAAAATAAAATAAATAAATAGATATGAGGTGGGGGAAGCAGGGATCAAACTACCATCTCTCCAGTTGGTAGACTGGCACGCATAGGCCACATGGTTAGAGTGTAGGTTTGGTGTGATTATTACATCATGCTCCAACATTTTTTTTTAATTATTATTTATAATGGATTTGAAATCAAGTTAAAAGTCATAAATACATATATATATATTCTCAAACATTTAGGTTGAAGTGTTAAATCAAGTTAAAATCAATTAAATGACTGAATGTATTCTTTTATTTGATTTGACATACTGAGATAACTGAAAAACAACTATCTGCAATGAATATTTCATTTGGATAAAATAAAATATGAGCAAATAAGCTGATTTAAACAGTTTGGGAAATGAACATGTTTCATTAAAACAAGAGAAAATATAAAAAGAGTAATTCTGTATTTTTATGCTTTGTATTTTTTTCCCTTCTTAACTGTGTTGCTTTTCACTAGCATGTCAACTTTGTGTGCAAAATACATGTTGTCTAAGTGTCATGAGAAAGAGAGATCAGGCATTTTCTGTTAGCACTTCCTTTACTTGTTTTTAAGTGCTTTTTAACTGTGAGCAAAGCAAGTCTTTATCCAAACCTCAGTTGAAAATTTTGTGACGACATCTTGGCTGCGTTTATTTATTTAACACATTTTATTGTGAAATTTCACTTAAATTCCATCTGATCTAACTTTTCTTTATCTCAGCTTGTAATATTAATGGAAAAGTCTTCTAAAAATTATGACGTATAATTATAATTTTATAGTTCTTTCAGCTACGAGAGCGCATCTACAGGAAAAACAAACAAACAAAAAAGCCCCAAAACTTCTGTGAAATAAATATGTCAATATTAACAGCAGAGAAAATCAGGACTGATATGTCTGCACTTCTCCTCAGAAAAGATTTGATTTTACTGTGAAAACAGTTTTATTTGTTTTTTTTAACCTTCTCTTGCACTGAATCCCTTTAGGGATAAGTTAAAAAAATCTGAGAAAAAAATCAAGTTAAAACCAATTAAATGACTCTTTAATGATATAACCCTAACTATATTATTACCAAAAATATTTTCAAACTATGGTATAACTAGAACTGTTCACCACTCCAGTTAAATGAAAAAAAAAGAGTGACTCTGACAGTCACAACGGCTCTGTAGATTTTCTCTCTCTGTGTTAATGTGCCACTACTGGGTGATGAGCCCTTTATAATGACAGCTTTCATTAAGCTAGGCTTATTCATGGACAGATGGGAGCTGTGTGTGATGGGATGGCAGGACTGCATTAGAGCTGCTGCCACGTACTACTTCAAACCTGACCTTCCAGTGGTCCCACTTTACAAGCCCCCTACTGATGCATCACTGTCAATTCTGCTGCTCAGGCACGCCTTGATGCCCCTCTATCTCGGTAAAACAACCAGCCGACCGCACAGGCTGTAAATACTCCTGCACCCCATTACTCCAAAGGCCTCTCACCTCCTATTTTCAGCCATTTTTTCTCCCCCCCTTTTTTTTGGGAAGAGACCACCACGCTTTCTTTCTGCAAGTGTTTACCCCATCAGTTGTGAAACCCTCCATCCCCCTTCTAGTTTCCTGGTGATGAATGACCATTGGCTGTCTCACTGACAGCTAGGCAGCTGATGCCACATAATTACAGTATCACCATTTAGGCAAAATTACCAAATTACTCCAGTCCTCAAGAGGCCTGGAAGACTGACAGGCCAGCCAACAAAGGAGGCACAAATATCTGAAAAGAGAAGAACACAGTAGAATATTTGGGCCTAGAGATGGGCAGTTAAATTATTTATTTTCTTGCGTTTTTTGTTGTTGTTTTTTGTGAGTGGAGCCAAAGAAAAGCCAGCAGGATAATTAACATGGAGACAAATGAGGAACATTTTTCTCTGATAAATATGCCTGAAAACAGCTGTTTTCTCCTTGATACCCAATTAATTATTTTATTTTGAAAATTTTGAAACGTGATCATTAAGAGTTTCGAATCCTTCTTATCACAACAAGGTCCGACTTCATCTTTTATGCCTCACAGGTTTATCTCACCTTATTTCCACTTAACTTCTTCTTTTATTTGTTATTTTTACAGTGAGGATCATGATTTACTTTAGTCACTTCAATTGAAAAACTTTTAAAATTTTACGCTTCAAATAGCTAAACACCAAACTTGATGATAAAGTCAGTGGGTGTAAAAAGATAAAAAACCTTAAAAGAATCCAGACTGAGTCTGAGAGAGTCTGTAGTCTGATGGATGGAGTGGGTATGACGAAAAGAAGTGACATTTATGATGTGAGTGCTAACAGTGAGCAGAAGAATAAAAAAAGGTGTTGACTTTGCACTGTGTGTGGTGGTACCTGCAGTAACTAAATTGTTGTTTTACTTCAAAAAGGAATTGATTTCACAAGAGTAATTATTCAAAAATGTTTTAAAAGCTTGTAAAAGTCAAAAAGTCTTTGTTTAAACAGATTAAACAGATTCTTCAGACGGTTCAAATTGTAACTATTTTATTGGTTTAATCTTAAATAATACATAATGTTTTAAACTTATGTAAAACAGATATATTTTAGTTATTTTGACTCACAGAAAGACTTTTCTATGAATATAAAACTACATATTACTGTGTTAAAGCCTGTTTGAAAGACTTCTGACGGAATTATACATGTTACATGTGATAAGTAGAAAATACTTTGATAAACAAGCAGCAAACTGATAATGTTCTTGAGTCTAATTTAATCAGAACGTGTTGTATGTCACCTACTAATAGTGGGTACTTTACTGTGATTTATCTGTGTTTGCTGAGTAGAGAGAGAACAGACGGCCTGGTCTCCTAGATTAACTAGGGCATGGGAAGGATTCCTCACATGCTATCAGGGAAGAAAATTTATCACAAGCAGATGATTAGTATTATTAGCACAGGTGCAGTTACAGTAAACACCAGAGATTCTGATTTTGTAGTGAAAGGAAGCAGCTGATAAAGAAGAACTGAACTGAATCTGGGAGTGTGTCCCAAAGGTGTTTTGTCTAACTACGACCCCATAAATTCCGCTTGCACCAATAACGTTGCATCTTAAAATCCCTCAAACTGTGCTTAACTTTTAGTTCAATAATAAATAATAAAAAGTTTAATATTAAGCAAGTCAATAAAATAACTGAAACAGAATGAAAAAAATATATAAATAAAAACCCACTATTAACACACTATTTTAACCTTTTACAATTAGATTTACATAGGCTTTAGTTATACAGTGCTAGCTAGTTTATGCTAGCTCATTATGCAGCTACAAACTGCAACAGAGGAAATTTAGTGTTTGAGCAGGTAAAAGAAAAGTCAGAATTTCTTAAAGAGAAGAGATCTTCAGTTGAATGGTTTTGTATGGAAGCAGCAAGAAAACAACAGCAGAGATGTGAATTGTTCTCGCAAAGCTTGAGTGTTTGTTGGGTGCAAATAAGCCACTGCAGAGATGGAATCCCAGCAGAGTGTGCTAAAAACAGTTAGCATCCTGTTTTAGAAGAGAGAGCAATCAGAGGTCTGCCTGCCTCTCGGTGCTGCATGAATAAGGTTTTGTTTCCCAACTATCAGAGTGAAAATGATGGGAACAATACACTGAAATCTAAAACCTTACAGCTTACAAGTTTGAGTGAACAGCCAATGTCACTGACTGCTACTTCTCTGAGGAGTTCAGAGAATCACCGATCAGAAATGTGAAGGAAACCAAACTAAACCTGGGAATGTTATTGATGCAAAATCAAAACCACTTCTTTATTTGTCTAATGTTAAATCTGAAGATATAATTTCACAAATATATGAACAAATATATAACAGAGATATCACTGTTATGACAATAACATGAGGAAACTAAATGTTGTTCTCTGTGTTACATCTATACTTGATTATTTAAAGACCCATTCTGAAGAAAATTGTTGTTTTTTGTGTCGTTAACATGCTCTTGTGGCATTTTTCTGATGCTAGAGGGCATATCTAAATAAAAAAAAAAGCTCAAAATTTCTGAAAACCTTTCTGAGTATTTCTGCATTTAAATTGCTGTGAATCAATAGCAGACACAAAAATGCTGTTTAAAAAAGGGTTTGTTTGTGATGTAGAAAAGGCACTGGGCGGGGCACAAGCTCCTGCTCCGCTAGCTGTAAGCTAATGGTGCCAATAGTTCCTCCCCACAGCACAGAGGCAAGATGCTAATGAGCAACTGCCGCTATGCAGAAGCTACTTCCTAGAAAACAGCCCAGGTTTTGTGATTTTGGGTAAAATGCCATAATCATAATTTAAAGGTCACTTAGAACATTTTAAAATAGCTCAAAAGATGATCACAGTAGGTCTTTAAAGAATAAACTTAAGGCTAAAAAAAGTATGAGGGTTAAGGGAAAGAAAATAAACAAAACAGTAAACAGTACAAGCGTTTTGAACTGCCAATCTTAAGTTGCCCTATAGGGAGAAAAACAAAACTGGGTAAAAGATTTCAAATGAATCTGAGGAGTGCAAACAGTCAACTTCCATCTAAGAGTTCCTTTGAAACATTAACTTTCTCACGCAGACCTCTGGTTTGAACCCTAAATACATTCTAGGTCTACTGTGACAGCTAGGGCTGATATGTGCAAGTGCAGATTAACCCACAAGGTCTTGGCTAAACGTTATTAGTCTAGATCTGTGGGCCAGAATAATAATGATAGAATTCAGTCATTTCCATCGTAGAGTTTAGTCACCACACATCACCCTCCGGTGTGTCACACATTTAAATTACAGCAGTACTCCAGATTATTGGATATAAATGTTGATTTTTCTTAGTGTATATTGAACTTATGAGAGCAGATTGAATTGACAAGAATTTCTACTATTTCCCATAAATGCAGTTTTATTCTTACCTTTCTAAAAGGTAATATATGTCGTTTAAAGATTTTAGTAAATTGCATTCACTTGTACGACACTTTTTAATCCGTTGAGGGTCTGTAACACTTTTAATGTGTTTCTTGTTCACCCTTACAGCATTTTCTCTGTATATATGCACCACTTTTTACTCAACAGTCACACACCGATGAACATATTGAGGATAATGCGGACTTCTGTGTCCCACTCAAGGACACTTTGACACTTGAAAAGGCTGGGGATCAAACCAATGACCATAGAGTTGGAGAATCACTATTTTTAACACTAATCCACGGGTGACCCACGTCACGTTGGGCAATAAGGTCCAAAAGTAACACTACTTTGAAGGAAAACCTAACAATTCCTCTCAGGGAACATATGCTGAAAAATGCTTTTCAGAAGAAAACTATTACGTTTAAAGGAAGAAAGTAGTAAATCTTTACTGACTAAAGTTATTCAATAAACTTTTTAAAAAATGTGCTGTAACTTGACTTTTCTGAACTACAGATTTAAGCTTCATTATATTTCACAATTATGTTTGTTTAAGACATTTTGGGAAAACATTTTGTATTAGGTGGCTTCAGTTGGAAAGAGTTCCAAACAAACTAAGAAAGATGTGCCAAAATTTTAGCACAGACAGTTTAAAACTCTGACTTACAGAAGTTTAAGCACATGTTATTTGGCAGATTTTCATGACTGTCTCACTCTGGCATTAGAAAAGTATTTTACAACAACAAATTTTCAAAAATCAAGCAGCTGGTATCAGCTCAGCACACATAAAATTAAGATTAAAGAAATGTGGTGTAGTACTGAAAATCCAACTGTCAAGTCTACCAATCCAAAATTCCACAATAAAGGATTTGATTTAACCACCTACAGATGAATTGGGTGTCATGGAGAAGAGATAATACTTGGAAATTAATTGCATCCAGTGCAAAAACAAAACTGATATGAGCCATATTTGAAGTTTACCAAGAAACTCAAAACATTTAGATAATAAAAACGCTAAAAGTTTGGGAACTTTTCAAACTTAAAAGGAACTTAAACCTCAGCGTTAGCGATGGAAGTCAATCCAGAGTTGGAAGTAACATCAGTAACTACATCAGACTACTAACAGATGAGTAACTTGTCCAACAAGAGCCCAAATAGGCAAGTTCCTTGCCAGATTGATGTAATAGACTTTCTATTTTTCTAAGTCTTTTTGCTCTGGTAGGTGGGTAATTACTATCATTGATTAATAATCCTGGACCGCCTCTATAATAAGCCGCACATGTGCATAGCCCCTTTGAAAGAAAGACTCATTTTGCTGCTGGGATTCGCAGCCTAAACTGCTTAGTGAGATGTAATGGAGAGTAATTTTCTTGTCTTTGGAAGAAAGGAGGAAGGAAGAAAAGGAAAGGAAAGAAAGAACAGGGTGGGTTAGTCTGGTCATTTTCCTTTGGCTCAGCACATCCAATCTCCAAACAAGAACAACTCTTGATTTCAAATCAACTGCCTTCTTCCTGCTGGAGAGCAAATCATTTAGTTCTTCAGTACACAAGTTCCCTTTCATCTTTCTGCTTCTTTCTTAACATTTTGGCTTCGGAAGTAAAAAATTAAAGATGAAAAGATTCTAATCACTGGTCTGATAAATATCAGAAATAATTGACCTGAAAATAAAAGTTTAATAGGGAACTAGCATTGTTTCCTTAATCTAGAATGTTTGCTTTGTTTGGTTATAACTTACAAATACTAAGAGAAAATGTTTGAAGATGCTCAATAATTAATCAATCTATTAATACTGACTCTCAGATCAGCAGATTCACAAACTGAGAAATATTGTAAGTTCACAACAAGGTTTCTGTTTTCTTTGCATGTAGCATCCACGAATTACAAGTACAGAAACGTGAAACATATTGTTTTGTATCTAACTGGAACAGATACATCACAAAAAATATTGATTGAAATAAATAAATAAATCCAGTGATAAACCATAAGAACTACAGCATTTACAAATAATAATAATCGA
This sequence comes from Pachypanchax playfairii, assembly GCA_006937955.1. Classification (NCBI taxonomy): domain Eukaryota; kingdom Metazoa; phylum Chordata; class Actinopteri; order Cyprinodontiformes; family Aplocheilidae; genus Pachypanchax; species Pachypanchax playfairii. The sequence goes on from SSNP01000011.1 coordinate 472,001, forward strand.
ACATTCAATAACAAACTTCCTATAAAAAAACCTTCAAAATGTAGAAGTTGTTACCTGCGTGAAAATGTTTTAATTATTTTTTCCAGAGATAATTACAGCTACAGCTACCAAAGCCAGTGTGTCTGCTACCATGTGACACTGGAGGTTATTAAATTGTCATGGTGTAACCAGCACTGGAGCAGAACACGCTTGAACTGGCTGCCCACAAGACTGTATCACAGTTTATCTGCTCCATTTGTTTGACATCTTTACTACATACCATATTAACACAACCTAATTTCATCTGTGCCTCAATGTCTTCTCTTGGCTGTCTCACAGAAATCCTTCAGGGTTAGGTTAGGACCACTGGGATGTTCGTCTCGACCGAATTACACCAAGTGACACTCGCTCAATTCTCTTATGTTTTCCAGTTCAAGTTTGCAAGGAAATAAGCCAGTGACAAAGTTTAAACTGTGACATGTGTCAAGAAAGACTACAAAGAAAAAAATTGTAATTGCTAAATTCTAAGATAAGGTTTAAAAGCTCACTAATATATATAAAGAGTATATGTGTTAGCAGAAAGAAATGAGCAAAATCCGTCTGTGTCCACCATGTCACAATTTTTAAAGTTTGCGTGAAGAAGTACAAACATGGCTGCACAAATTTAGAGCTCCAGGAGTTGACGTCACTTCTCGCAGCATGCAACAGTTCAAATCAAATGGGCGCCATTGTGGCAGGCAGTCTCCCACAGTTATTGTTATTTGCAGCAAAACCAACCTTAGAAACTGCAAATATGGTGGATACCTGTTGTACCATAATGGTGCGTTCACACCGACCCAACCGTCAACGTCAGAAACGTCAAGTTTACATGTAAAGTCTATGGTGGAGTCCATGAGACCAGCGTCAGAGTCTCTGCGTCGCTTTGTGAGCGTTAGAAGCGTCAACTTTTCAAGCTTTTCAAGCGTTTCAGGCGTTGACGCTTGAAACGCGAGCAACGCAGAAGTTCAGCTCGCTGAACCTTTGATGCTCTTGAAGCGGCATGTCAACCAATCAAAGTGTCTCATCGTAGTGACGTACCTGAATGAAGCAGGAAGTCTTCAAACAGGGCGCAGGACAGACGGAAGCACTGGAAGCAAACCTCATCCATATGTAGCTCTTGGAGCAAATGGTTTAGCTCCTCCACTCTTTTTAACGGTCAGGCATTACAAGTTTCAACGCCTATGCGTTTTAACTGGCGGGCGTTACAAGCTTCAACTTTCAAGCGTCAAACTTAAAGCGTTGTGAACGTTGCTTGACGTTGACAAAGCGGCCGGAACTCCTCTGTTATGGTGCATTCACCATAACAGAGATAAGGGAAAAGCGTTCTATAGGAGTCCCAAGGATCCGGAACTCAGAAAAAAGTGGATCATTGCCATAAAATCTACTAGCAATCAGGCAAAAATGAAGCTGTGGGATCCTGCGAGCAAAGGTTTCTGCTTATGTGGTGACCACTTCATATAAGGTACATAAACTAACATTTCCTCAACTTTATATATACTTATTTTAAATGCTTTTATTCAGTGCTTAATTTGTAAATCAAAAGTTACCGGAACACAAATAGCGCTATGAGACCAGAATTCACTGAGGCCAAACTGATACTGGAACGCACACACATACACAACCGTCGGACCAGACCAAGCGCTGTGTTGCTGTCAAGCAGGGCTAGAGATGATAAACCCCGAAGAAGTAAGTTATACTGCCTTTTTGGCATTTTGATGCCACTGTTATTCATCCCAACTGGCGCCGTTAACGGATCCTAGCAAACAGTTACCGGAGCACACCCTTCAAAATAAGACAGTTCCCGGATCCGGCTCAAATTAAGCACTGCTTTTATTACAATTCTTAGCAAACTTCCAACAGTTATTTTGGAGTGTAATTTTCTGTCTTGTTGCTCACATAGCAACAAGTAAACATCAAGTAAAAGTTTGCAGAATCACAAATTTGTGATGTCTGCCGGCTGCTGCTTACATGTCTTGTGATCACTGTGAGGAACAGACTAAGGTGTAAATTACATTTTTTAAGCAATGATCGATTTAATGGTCAGATACTGGCACATAAAAAAGCACTATGGGTTATGGCATGACGGACTTGGTAAGGGTTGGAGATGTTTAATCTTTTTAATTTCTCAGTATAGAAAATAATATCTTCCATTTTAAATTTGGAAGTAAACTCCGATGGAGTAAAATCACAGCCAATACGTTCATTTTAATGTTTATGCCTGCCAGCATGGCACCTATGCTCTGAGAATCACATGACGTCCGGAGCTCTATCGATGTATGATAAATATCTTGGGATCAGTTTACACTGTTTACAATGTTTTCAAATAAATATTTGTATCCATCTTTTCATGCAGGTTCAGAAAATAATGTTGAATAGTACTGCATACTACAGTTTTCAACCTTTTCCCCATAGAGATCCTAATATTATCTAACCATCAGGTGATGAAACCCTCAGTGGTAGAAGATTTGATAAGAGATCATTTTCTCCAAAGCACCAGTGCAGATATTACAGGGCAATCATAAAATGATAATAATCACAGATACTCACATCTTGCAGGGAGATCATAGCCGCAGGTGATTTTGGCTTTGCCGGTTTCACAGCCATTTAGTGAGTGACACTCATCATACAGACAGGAACCTGCTGCTTTGTGTATGCAACCATCAACTGAAACAGGAATACAAAGAAAATAAAGGTTTAGTTTAGGAGAAACATGGAAACATCGTCAAAATCCCATCTTTCAGACATGTCAGGAAAAAGCAAACAGGCTGAGAATGTTTGAGGTTGAACCTGGTAACAGAATCTTTCCCTGTTAAAATTATCTCTCTGGCTTTGGTTTTCCTCCCTGAAGGGAGACCGGGTCTGATACAGTGTTCTGTGCCTGTTGCTGGTAAATATTGACAACCTTCGGAATGAAATTAGATGAGCTGGGATCTAATAACGCCTCAGCGCATGGTGAAAATGAGACTGTTCTTCCTGTAATCCTTCTCCACTGTCAGCAGCAATAAGGAGTCAGATCATTAACTGTATTTTTCGCCTTGTTTCGTGTGTGGGCCTGTGCCATTTGGATCAGTGTTCTGAATCTGTCGTGCAGTGTGTTGACGTGTGTGTCCTGGTTCTACAGAGACCCCAAGCACCCGCCCCTCAAAAGGTTTTAATTTTACCAGGTTAAGGACATGATCCATTTGATTGATGGAATGTCTTACGCAAGAAGGCAGAGAGATAGAAATCCACATTATCTGTCTCTGAAAGCCTGAAATTCCTTCAAGAGCATGTTATCAATCACGCTGAAATATCATAAAACCCTCCTCAAAGTTGTTTCTGTAAGAATCCTCACAAGATATTAGAAGATAACTGAACCAGAAGGAGAGACAGAACCCCCCAGACAACCTAACAGGGTCTTCACTCGCTTTCTTTTTGTTACAAACTGACCACAGAAAGGAACGAGCCTCCCACACCAGCTTTAAGTCTAAATGAAAAATAGCCAGAAGGATGTTGCAGGATCTTCCTCTGATGTTCCGAAAAAAAATGACAAAATCTGCCTTTAATCAGCATCTTCATCTCTAATCCACTAATCTTTTACGTACAGAGTAAGAAAAATAGACTATAGATTTGTCATACACAATCTCCAAAGATGTATTTTGTTTCACATCATGAAGACAGACAAAAGGTCTTTTGATGAGGGATGGTCCTTTTTTTCCTGAGTTACTTTCAGCTTCTTCATGATGAGTCAATGACAACAGCTGGGCGGAAGATTTTCCCCTTCTATCAATCACTGTTAATGGACTGAGGGACAGGCAGTTGACAGAGACGAATCCTGATGGCTTTTCAAAAAAGTAACATGATTCTGACAGTGATGCGGATATGCAGAAGGATTGCTGCGGTGACAATAGAAGCTACTTAACACAACACAGAGCAGATGTAGTGCTGTCTGTAGGCTTGGCATTTTTATTATATAAACTGTGCCAGCAAGATTGTCCGTGATCATGAGGCGCACTTATTTGCATCACAATCGCTAAATCCAAAAGGGATGAACGGAAGTTGTAAAATCATTGAATTTTTTTTTGCTTTTTTCTTGATAAACCATCCGAAAAGTTCCCCAGTAACATTTAAAAACGTGGACAGGAAGTTTGTGTTCAACAAGCCTATTGTGGTTGCTATTATTTTGAAGAAGGAGCTTCACGTAACTAGAATATTTTGACTTTTTTAACTGATGTACCAATGAACCAGAGTTACAGTCTAAAGATTGACCATTTTAATAAAGAAAGAACGAGATCTCAGCGTTTGATAGATAACTTGGCTACTAGCCAAACAAGACATTCAGCTGTCATCTTGTCATTTGGCTGCACGTGTCCTGAAACACAAGCACACTAAGAATCCATTGTTTACTGACACTAACATCATTTGCGAGCGTTGTTGTTTTTTACCTAGAAGCATCTTAAAACCCTGTCAGCAAAATCATACGAGATTCTGTGTTTCATCTCAATATCTGAAGAAAGAGATTGGAGATAATAGTGTGAGCTTCCATTTCACATCTTCTCCTGCCCACCATGGTTACATAAGCTACTTTTTCTGATGCTCCTAAGTGTCACTGTGCATCTAGTGGCAGCGAGCCTCTAAAAGCCCGCAAATTTGTTCACAGTGCCTGGAAACAGAGAAAGAGATGCTGAGCTGATCTGGCTGGTGGCCAGTATCTTGGAAGGTAGCTACAGATTTAATTTACCTGCTTTACTGGTGGAATATAACAGATGCATTGTGGGTAATAGGTGTGTTTATCGTCTTTGTGTCTGAGAGAGACATAAAGAGAGAGGAGAGGAAACAGAGGCAGAGATCGGTTTCAAAAATGTACTTTGTAATTTAGAATTCAATTGTAGAGAACACTCTGCATGAAGCAATCCAAACTTGATTGTGAATACATTTTTGGTGTGTGTCCATTACTTAGGCAACTAAAAGCAGATCTTGGTTCCCATAAGTAGAGATATGACCCACATGCAATTTGACTATCAATTTATTTTCTCATTTAAGTTGGATCTGCGCATTATTCCCAGCAGATTTCCCCATTATGGATGCCTGCAACATTACAAAGGCAGCCTTAGATTCTCATTAACTAACAATACCATTTACATTTACTTCAGAAAGGAGGACTCGTCTCTTCACCCTTTTGTTTTTCACAATGAAACATCATGACATTAAAAAACCACAGAACACATTTTGTTTAAAAGTTTATAGTTTTAGAAATCTAATCTCTCCTTTCCACCGGATGTGAAAGCGGCGCAGCACATTTTACTCGCTAAATCAGCCGTTTGTCCCTTCCCACCGGGGGCGTTTTAGATGTGTCACCTCCAAATTCCACTACGTGCGCTCCGCTCCGCTCCGGCATGAACACCGGAACAAAAACGGCCCCATTGTAGTCAATCAGAGCTAATCCACTGCCTCCGCCGTGCGCCGCACTGCCGTTCTGCTATCCGGCGAGAATAGGATCGATTCTATTTTTGCCGCACGCCGGAGCAAGTCCACAGTCAATGTACAGAAATCACACCACCCCAACAGGATTGGGAACAAGCACAACTTCCGTTTTATCAAAATAAATCGATAAGCAAACACATTTTTTTGTTTCATACGCATAGGTATTTTAATCTAACAACTATTATATGTATACATGTATGTTTCCAAACATTTGTGCATGTTTACACATGAATTGAACACCGTATAATTCAAAAATAAAATATTTTGAAAGCCATTTCATCGAACCCATGGTTTTGTGTAATAAACACTAGCGAGTGACAGCTGCAGATGAACGAGGAGCAGCGGATCCTTGAAGTGGTAAAGCACAAGATTCCTTATGACACCACGCATCCTTTTTACAAGGATGTCAATAAATCAAATCCTGCGCACGCTTATTCAGGTCTTCGCATCGGAGCGGAGCTGATGTAGAGCGGATGCAGTGTAATATGAGGTCGGAAGCCAGCGGAGGCGGACCGGAGCGGAGCGCACGTAGGGGAATTTGGGGGTCACTCGTGAAAGCGTTCCATGCAGCTGGTCCCTGGAGATCATGAAATCACAGGAGAATTGCAAAATCATGTGTGATTTCATCAGTACACACAACAAGCAGGGAGAAAGATGACAACATGTATCGGGTATGTGGTTTATTTTCACACCACCTACAGACTTCAAACTTGTTACAGGTGATGCATTTTTTTTTATAGTCAAGCAAACGGAAATCTGCACGTGTCCTTTCATTTTGAAACTTCCAGATATTTAACTTTTCGCGAATGCCGGATTTTCTGTCTGGTCCAAACTTAACTGCTGAGCGTGGTTCGTTTTAACGCATAAAAAAATAGAACTGCCACGTAAATTTAGGAGAGGGCCGTGACCCTTCTGAAACGCATCCGATTGACGTTTCTTCGTGCCCGGTGGAAACTGCCCCATTGACTTTAATGGCCGCTATCAGCCACGTGTTACGCTTCATTGACATTACGCGCCACTTACGCATCCGGTGGAAAGGAGGGGTCAGTTAATGCATCAGAAAAACAAAGCATGCTGTGTCTGCAAAATCCAACCAACTAAAGTTAATTCCACGTGTCCAACAAAGAGTTTATCACCAGTAACTCCACGGGTTTGAGTAGTTACCAACAAAAAATCCTTAAAACAATTAAGTCAGTATTCCTGTCTCATTGCGTCCATTTTCAAATGCTAAATCATCATCCTGATGATGCACCACCATCAAAGCAAAGGATGAAAACAACCTCCATCTCTCATTGTCCTGAGTTCAGACTGAAACACGTGTTAAGTCCCAGGATAAACATGTGCTCATCTATGTGCACTAACAGAGGTAAAAGGTGCTATATTTCAATTCCCTTTAAGACTTCTTTACAGAGGACATTTCGTTTAACAGGCTTAATATTCAGGCAGTAGCATCTGCTTCTGTCAAGCTACTACTGGGTTTCCTCAGCCCCTGCTGAAAAATATCACAGTTAATACCTCATCTATCTCTCCTTGCAGCCTGCCTCTGCTTTAGGCTTGGCCTATGTGGGACAAAACATTTATTCATCTTCTCTGAGTGCCTTGCTCAGAGAAACTTCCCAGAGCAGCCTCTCCAGCAAGTCCACACAGCTAATGAAGATAACTCTGAGCAGAGGCTGGACAGCATCCCTCTGAACACATAATGGGAACAAGGAGGGAGCAAGAGACGGAGGGAGAGACACATTGAAAAAGACAAAGGAGATGAGAGTGTGTGTGCATGAGAGTGTGTACCAGTCTAAAGCAGTTTGAATTAGTTACTCAGCAGTAACCTTGGCTCCCGCCATTGTTGAAGACACCTTTGCCTTGTCCTCTCAAGGCTCAGTTCCCACGTGCACTGAGGGACTCTTCAAAGCTCTGCTTACTCTCCCCGGGCTTCTCCAAGGCAGCCCGAAAACCAAGAGCTTTCAATCACTCCCTCAGACACAATGAATACCTGCTCTGCTCTCATTACAATACCCTGCTTTTCAGAAATAGTGTCAGCAGCAATTTTCTCTCCTAATTATTTTCCACTCCTCTGGGGGTTAGGTTCAGGACTCGAGCCAGAAGAGGCAGCAAAGGATGGGCAAGACAGGAGGAGAGAGTGAGCTGGATTTTACCCGGCAGGAAATGAAGGACTGAAAAGCCGTCACTAATCTAACAGAAAGATATTGTCCTTTCTATTAAGATGTCCCTGAACTTTTACCTGTGTAACTCCATATGAAGTGAAGGTCAATTCTTCAACGTGACAAGTAGGTTAAAGTGAATAGAAACATTTAGCAAATATTTTTTTCCTCAAATTAGGGTTGTTTTTTAGACAAAACTAAGCACATACCTGAAACCCTTGAGCCTTACATTGCCTCTTTCATATTTTATTATATCCACGTCAGCTACATATTGTATTGCTCTACAGCACTTTCAGGAGTAAACTGATCAAAGCCCCTCTAATATTCCACTGCTGTGAATTAGAAGACTGTTTTTTATTCAACTAACTTTATTAAAGAGACATTGACATGGATTAGTTGTTAATCAAGTGCCAATCAGAGACCAGGTTGAGCTAAATGTCAATATGTTCAAGGCATTGATGTTATTGTCTTACATTATGTGACTAAATCAATTTTGGATGCAACAGAAGACAAGGCTTCATAACCAAATTTGCAGGGAAATTGTATTCTTCATTTCACCTGTAATACACAGGTAAACATGGATTCTGAGTAACTAATATACCATAGAAACACTCACTTAGATACAGAGCTTAAAATTAACTCCCGCCAACCTGTCAAATGCAGGTTAAAATGCACTTTGGTGGGTAACAATGAAAAGTTACTTTATGGTTTTTAATTTATTCTGTTTATTTCCCTTGAAGAAAAACTGGCCAGTGGGAATTTTGATTGGCTGGTAGCTTTGGAAATCTACCAGCCACACTGGCTGGTGACAAAAAAAAAGTAAATTTAGAGCCCAATCAGATACTTACTGAAACTTATCTGCAAATAACAATGAAAACTATTTTGGCAAAGAATGGAAGAATATTCTTGGTACCAACATGGACAATAATCGTACTTAAACCATTAAAATGTACTGACATCCATAACAATATTTTTATACAGAACATGTGTTGCAATAGAGATGTTCTTAAGTGTAACTATTCAACTGCTTGTTGATGCATTGATGTGATGTTATGGTGAATTTGGTCCACTCTGATAGAATGAGGAATCCTCTATGTCACATGTCTTGTACTGAGAAATCTTGGATTAATTTAAGAGGCACAGATTAAACTCAATGAATTTGAGTTAAAACAAATAAATTGAACTCCTTTTGCTATTTATTTATGTATTTATTTTAATCTTTTAAAATACATGAATAATTATCCTGGTGCAACAAGTCAAAAACTGAGAATCTGGCAATCTTAGAAGACAAATTTCATGCTGTTTCAGAGTCATAAAAGAAAGTCAGATTAGGTTACCACAGCTCATCTGCCATTGGAAATCTGGAGAGTGACAGCTGTGGACAAGTCGGTGCCAAACCCCAGCCGTGCTGTGCACCCCGGGACAACAGAAACGATCACCACCCGTATATTTAACCATGTTGTTTTAACGGCATTCTGCTGATGTCGGGGCTCTTCTCGTCTGAAGGAACGGAGTCGCTCTGTCCCCTAAACACTGACAATACTCTTTCCATTTTTTGAATGAAATAGAGTGTATATTCTACTTAATTACAGACTATTTGGATAGTCTCTTATATTGAGACATGGTAAAATGTATCTCACTGATCACAGTGTTAATGTTTCTGATAAAAACAGGATCATTTTAATATAAAATAAGTCATTATTTACATTTATTTTGTATGTAGAAATAACTTCTAGAGTAAATAAGACATTGAGTATTCTAAACACGTGTGACGAAGAACTTTACTTTCCATGTCTCTTTTGTAGCTTACATGCCTTGTTCATAATGATGTGTATTCTCTTAAACCAAGTAAAATGCACATGCACTGTACAGATCACTAAGTGAATGCAGACGCCCTCAGCCTTTAACTGAGCTTTTTATGGCATGATGTCTATGGACATAGACGTGACCAACAAAAGGGCATCAGAATATATTCAGGGTAGAATCTACTTCGACGCCATTTGAGTCATTTGGAGTCACAGCCAGCATCCTATTTCATAAATTGTGAACAAAGCTAAAAGAGTACTTCCATCCCTGATAGAAATCCACAATTTGTGTCCTGTACTCTATCTGGGTCTAAAACCTTTCTTTTCTGAGTGTGAGGTTCACTAATAATCACAGATAAACACAAACCTCCTTTTACAGCTTCCTCTCCTTCCTTCAATATCACACTCATTTTTCACCTTTGACTCCTCATCCACTTTCTTATTACAAACAAGCACTCTGCCACTGAGGCTATTATCGCCTCGTCTCCCAGGTTAGATTACCTTTGACACACATGCTTTACTCTTACTGTTACTGCAGAGGAAAGGGGAGGTGGGTGAGGGACACCAGAGGGGATATGAGACCAGTTCAATGTGCATGTGCTGCATTTGGGTGTGCACATAACAGGTGTGTTACTCACTTAAAAGTAATCTCGGTCAACAACATTCCTGAAAATATGACATTTTGCGACAACTTAAAAATAATATATGTATTTATCTATATATAATTGCTATTTTGATTCTAATTTTTTAAAGAAATCAAAGCACTTCTTAACAGATTAAAATACGATTAGCACAAACGACATGACATGACAAATAATCCTCTCTTGTAAAGGACCCTGACATCAAGAAGCTTTAATATAAGGGTTTTAACACAGCTGTCCATCTCTAGTACAAAGACACTCGGCATGTTATCTATCACCAGGATGCATCTCCTCATCATTTCTCTGCATGAATAAAGTTGCCTCCCATCTCAGTGGGTGAAGTGTAAATCTACTGCTGGAGAGGATAAAATAAAAAAAGTCTATCTCCCAATTTAAGATGTTACCTGATAGCTGACATTGAAGGGCTTCTCTTGAAATAGAAATCATCAATACCATACTACTTGAATTTAATAGTGATGAGACTCACTAAAAATATATATATATATATATATATATATAAAATAAGATGCATATAAAAACTTAGATGATCTAAAAACAAGGAACCTAACAAATAACCAGTGCTGCGGAGAGGTAGGACTATCTGGAATCAATAACACAAATACACATTTTCCTCCAGACATAATTAAATGTCGCCTCTCACAGAAATTGCCCTCTTTTAGATGTTAGGCTAATAAGGGACACATTAATGTTGAGAAAACATGGCTAGAAAACACAGCCCCCGAGCAGATCCTGGCCAATTTCATCATAAATTACTTCCCTGCACAAAGTTCATCTTTTGAGTTACCCAAGAGAGCGAGCCGTATGATGGTTAAAGATGACTTTTCTAAGAACAACCTGGCAAGAGGTGAGAGTTGGAACAGAAGCACTTTGTTCAAAGCATGCAGTGCTCTGAGAAGCACAACAGCAGACAGGACTAGACAAATGCATGTAATTACGGAGCAATCTGAATAGCCAGCTTTAAGGCTGTTGAGGAGAGAAAACAAGCATGGCTGCTGCTTCAGACCCTCGGATCTCCAGGCCAAACTCTCGGGCAAATCCATGATTGAGGAAATGAAGAAAAATGGAGATTTTCAATAAAAGGCCACAGCTTTGAATTAGAATGCATAAGCAGCTGTTGCTATTATGCATAGCTCTTTGGGTTCGGTAGTTCTAGGCGCTTCATCAGCAAAGCCTACAGCCATGTATGATGCATTAACATGACAAATTCATGGAGAACCATGGAATAAAAAGGTCATCATAGTTTTGTACCCAATAATCATCAATCTAAATTGTACATGCACAAGTGCAGGATGTGGACTTTGGATTGCTACTGAATAAAACAGGTTATGAGTTTAGCAATATTTAAAGAGGCCATTTCACGCAAATTTCATGAGTTTGTGGTTATTTCTGACGTATTAACCTGCAATATGAAACATTTTACATCTAAAAAAATGTGAGGAAACACTGATTTACAGCCCTTTCAATCTGTCTGCGTGAAGATTCACCTGGCTTTGGCTGCAACTCATTAATATTTATTATGCAAATTTGCCGGACTCAGATTGGCTAACAAACTACCCAAGGCTTCTTAATTCCTTCCCCGCTGCACATGACAACAGAGCACCGAGTATCTTCCTGTTTGATACATGTTTATGTTAACAGCTTTTAGCCAGCAGCATGCTAGGCCTGGTTTCAACTGCGCAAGCTGATTAACACTAATGAGCAAAGTAGTTGTGATGTAACAAATACAGGCTTTTTGAACTCGGGTGTTTTCGCCACCTGCGTAGTTTGAAACTTAAAAACTGAAAGAGAAGTTGTTGACCTGTTTTCACACCCACTATGAAGGTAAGAACACCTGTGGAGCTAAAATATTCAACAGAAACCTCAGAAAAAACAATTTTAAAAGTTTTTGAAAAAAAAAAAGTTTTTACTTCCAACATAATTTTGGCCTCTTTTTTAGTTAAAGAGGCCATTTTATACACATTTCAGGAGTTTGTGGTTATTTCTTAAGTATTAACCAGTAATATGAAACATTTTATATAAAAAAAAAAAACGTTAGGAAACACTGATTAACAGAACTTTCAAACTGTCTGCATTAAAATTCGGGCGGTTCCGGCTCGTTATATCAAGCCTCGAGCAGCAGCTCGTTCATATTCATTATTCGGATTTGCTGGACTCAGTTTGGCTAACAAACTAGCCTATAAGAAAAAAGTATACTATTTCCTGCCCCGCTGCGCATAGCAACATCAGTCGTTCTCTCTTCCTGTTTGCTAGTCTTATGCTGCAGCTTGTAGTGAGCAGCATGCTAGGCATGGTTTCAACTGTGGGAGCTGCCGAATACTAACAAACAAAGGAGTTGTGACGAAACAGATACAGGCCGTTTGAACTCGGGTTTTATCACCACCTGCGTAGTTTGAGAGATAAAAACTGAAAGAGAAGTTGTTGACCTGTTTTCACACCCACTATGAAGATAAGAACACCTGTGGAGCTAAAATAATCAAGAGAAACCTCAGAAAAACCAAATTTAATGGAAGGGCCTCTTTAAAAAAAAAGATAAAATATAGATTAATAGCCAGTTACTAAGTTGATCGTAGTTTGCATATTTCTAACAGAACTAAAGGAACATTAATAACTAATGAGGTTAATGCAAACAGCTCAGTAACATAACCAGGCAAAAAAGGGACATTTCAGAGAGGCAGAGCCTCTCAGATGTAAAGATGGGCAGAGGTGCACCAATTTGGAAAAAACTGTATCCCAAAATTGTGGAACAACTGGAAAAACATATTGCTCAATGTTAAACTGTGAAAACTTTGTAGATCACACCATTTTCACTGAATAATATAATTAAAAGCTTTACAGAATCAGCGGGAATCTCTGCATGAGGAACAAGGTCAAAGGTAAGAACTGGATGCTCATGATTTGTGGGCCTTGAGACAGCACTGCATTAAAAACAGGCATTATTCTCTGCTGGACATCACTGTATTGCCGGGTGGACACTGTGCGATTTTAGAAATCTGACTGTCGGGAAAATACTCCCACTGCACAACCGGGTTTGTCACTCGTACTCTATTTGACCCTACGACATGTGTACTCATACTGTACAACTGCTGTCAGCCACGATTATTGACAACCACGACTACTTGTCTGCGTCAGTCAGTGTGTGACGGCACGACGTGCTCGAGTGTGAACAACAAAAAACAAAGGTTCCTAGTTCCTATGATAACCACAGCGTGCCTGACAACAAGATGGCGAGCAGGCAGAAAGTTGTTGCAGTTGTGTGCTGAAACTTAAAAAAAAGAAAGAAAAGGATTTGGGTACGTGAATGGCTGAAGAGACGTGGTCGGTATGGGATGTCCATCCTTCATCAGGGGCTTGAGGTATCGTTAATGTTAAACTATATATTGTTTTACAGTAGCTATGATAGTTTCACGTTAGCATTAGCCATCCAATGTTGCTCCATGGGTGTCTTCTGCGCAGGTGCGAACGTAGAATCGTGGCGTAACACCGCTCACACTGTACGAGCTACGGCGAAAATTTCTGACATGCCAGAAGTTTGATCGGGAGGTCGCAGCCTTATCGTTAGAACGTAGCAGCAATTAATCCTTCCTCGTGAGTGTTCTCACACTGTATGGCTTACGACATCCCGACGCTACGATGTTTCCACAATGACGCAGCGTGGTCTGCGACGGCAAAATTGTGGTGAAATCCCCTTGAAATCGCACAGTATCCGCCCAGCATATGGGCTCATTAACACTTCTACAGTAATATCCCTCAACAATGGCCCTCTGAAGACAAACAGAGTTACTTCAACATCTAATTTCCCTTCAGGGATTAACAACGTCTATTTGAATTTTAACTGTGTCAAGAAGAACCAGATGTAAACACGATCAACAAACTTCAGAGTCTTGTCTGGACCAAAACTCATTTAAAATGTTCTGAGGCGAAGTGAAAACTGTTCTATGAGCAGATCTGGTTCAAATTTAATGTTCTTTATAGACACCATGTCCTGCTAACTAAAGAGAAACAGGACCATTCAGCTTGCTGACAGTTCAAAGCCCTACATGTCTGATAGTATGGGGTTCCATTATTGCCTATAGGATGGGCAGCTTACATATCTGGATATGCACCATCAATTCCAAAAAAGTATATAGGGGCTTTAAAGCAACATCTGCTCACATCTAGACATTGTCTCTTTTAGATAAAGTTTTGCATATTTAAGCAATCAAATTAAATCAAATCAAATCAAATATACTTTATTAATCCCTGAAGGGAAATTAAATGTTGTTGTAGCTCAGTTTTTCTTTAGAGAACCATTGTAGAGGGTTCTAGCTGTGGGCAAGAAGGATCTCCTGTAGTGGTTTGTGCTGCAGCAGATCTGACGAAGCCTTTGACTGAAGACACTCTGTTGTTGAGTTACTGTGTTGTGAAGAGGATGATGAGGGTTTTCCATCATGATTTTCATTTTCTGAACCCTCCTCCTTTGGACAATCAACTCAAGAGACTCCAGATCAGTTCCCAGAACAGAACCAGCCCTCCTGATCAATCTGTTCAACCTCTTCATGTCACTTGCTCTGATGCTGCTCCCCCAACAGGTGACTGCAGATGTGATCGGCTGACAAACTACTTTTCTTTTGCCACTTCTCTTCAAATCTCTGTCTGCCTGTATTGTTTGAAAGCCAGAGAGAGACACACAGGAGTCTGGGATACGCTCCTTTAGTCATATCTCAGTAAAACACATGATGCTGCATTCCCGATACTCTGGCTGGGTCTTCAACAGAGTTTCAAGTTCATCCATTTTGTTAGCGAGAGATCTCAATATCAATATGACTGATGGAAGTGAAGGTTTAAACTTGCTCTTTGTCTCTCTTCACTTTGCTCCTGCCCTGCAGCCACATCTTTTTAGCTCATCAGGGATCCGGGGTTTAATTTTGAGGATTATTTGAGCCTTAGAAATGTCAGTTAGTTGCTCTTTCCTGTAAACAATTCTCTCGTTGCCATGCATCATTGTTATGCATCATAACAAATGGCAAAAAAGTGACAAATAAAGCAAAAATCCCCTCAATCAGCACAGCACCCAAATCTGAATAAAAAGTATTTTCAAAAATAATATTTATAGAAGAAAAAACTAGTAAGAAATACTCAAAAGAACAAAACAATGCTAGCAAAGTCACAGAGCTACTAAAACAAGCTGCCACCATGTGTAGCGCTATTCCGGAATTAATAGTAAACCACATACTGTCTCCATTACAACAACATGGCTTAACAAGAGAAGAGTCCAAATGTTGAACTGACCTACCTGCAGTCCAGATCTTTTACACACAAAACATTTGTCACATCATGAAATGAAAAATCCTTCCACAAAGTCCAAGGAATAGAATACTGCATCAAAAAAGAATGGGACACTCCTCTCCTAAAATTCCAGTAGTTGGTCTTCTCACTTCCCAGATGTTTGCAGACAGATGTTCAAAAGGTTTTTAATTAAAAACAAACAAAACAGTAATAAAGTCACCTTTTGTTTTTTCGGGCACTCGAGGAACCTGTCAAACAAATCGTTATAAAAAATCTTTTTTCTTTCTGTAACTAAAAGAAAGCAAAGAGAAACAGTCTTTTGAGACCAGAGTCTGTGATGACCAGAATGGATTCCTTTTCAGTAAATTATCTGACAGGTCCTGACAACTTTCTTGCCAAACACCAAAGTGTGCTATCTATTAATTGAGTCTGTGTCAGCAGAGGAGAGATTAAGCTTCTGCAGCTGCCCACTGAAACATCGACCCCAGGGCCAGCTGTGAGACACAAATCAAAGGTCCCCACACCAAAGCAAAAACACAGAACTTTAACATACTTTCATAGTCGACCAGTTTTCCAATCAATACTATGGCGCTGAATGACAGAAGGAAGTATTAGCATTACTTTAAAAGGTAAATAAAGAAAGAACTCTCTTGCCTGGTTAAATACTAGCTATAGACTTGTTTTGTCAATATGTCAAAGATTTGTCTCTTGACTTCCTGTCAGTCACTTATAATCTTACGTCTCTCTCTCTCCCCAGGCTTTCGCCCCATTAAAGGCCTTGAGCAGACCTTGAGGTTTCCTCTCAACTCTCCAGATCATGAGTAAGAGCTCATCATTGCCTGTACTTGTAAAAACTCTGTGTGGTCTCAGCTTAACTGGTGGCCCTGTCCTGACTTCATGATGTG
The DNA here is from genome assembly GCA_006937955.1 of Pachypanchax playfairii. Taxonomy (NCBI): domain Eukaryota; kingdom Metazoa; phylum Chordata; class Actinopteri; order Cyprinodontiformes; family Aplocheilidae; genus Pachypanchax; species Pachypanchax playfairii. The sequence continues at coordinate 488,278 of SSNP01000011.1, forward strand.
AGACTCGTTGCTGCAGAGCCATGGATTAACAGAAATAGGGCTTTTATAATTATACTGTCATGATTCCAGGCCATTTCCTGCTGGTCGTTTTAATTAAGTAGATAATTTTTCTCAAGGGAGGATCAGCTTTAACATACTTACCAGCTATTTGAAAAGTGTCTTTTTATTAGGATTGTGGCAAAAAAATCTAATTAATCACTACTATTATTTTTTAATAAATGGATAAATACAATCACATTCATGGGTGGAATGAGACAGAAAAAAAATGTTAATAAGACAGCTGAAACGCGCCCCCCCCCCAACTCAGTGAGGACTGTAAAAGCAGCTCTATCTGTGACGGGTGGAGATGAATCTTAGAGGGTAATAGGGTCTTCTGTCACTCACGCCTTTGTGAGTGACACTGACAAGTCTAATAATGAGGGAGATGCCTGGTCGCCCTTCCATTCAACCATTTCACTGAAGAGACCAATCCCTGCTATCCAGTGGGCAGTCAGGCGCCCATGCAGCACCTACCTAGCTCTAAAGTGGTTTTATCATTCAAATGGAACACTATAATGGCATCTACAGTGACAGCATACAGAGCGATGCTTGTTCACAGCTTGGCTTACTACCTATTAATTTTAAACTCAAAACCCCTTTTATGATATATATCAGCAAGAGAAGACAAAGCTGTGAATATGGTAATTCAGTGATTTTTTTTTTCCTTTACTAGCAAAGCATTCTGTAAACAAATAAACATGATGAGTCAACAAGATTTCCTATTTTACACCCAGTCTGGGTGTAAATATCAGCCTATAAATCTGGGGAAAAAAAGAAAAAACTCAAATAATGACAAGCATAACATCCAGTGTCGAGATTTTATGGTTATGGGATTCCAGAATCGTTATTGCTGCAACTGAAGTACACTTTACTGAAAAAAATACCAAGATACACCACTTTCTGTGTTACAAACTATCAGGTTCTGAAATAAGTTATTAATCCTATGATGGAAGCTATTGACCTTCCAGGGATGATATGTGGACTTACAACACAGTGCGCCCCATCACCTCTGAGAATATTAGTTATCAATTCTGACGTTAAATCTCTCAGGTCAGCATATATGTCACTGAAGCAGTGAAGCCGTAGTGATAGATAAAACTGAATAGCAGGATCTGTTCTTTGTTTTGAAGCTAATCTCATGATTTCCTTACAGCCCTTAAGCAGGTTAGGCTCCATTTTTCATTTCTTATATTAAAACAGGATATAGTAAATCCATTTATACCATAATCGCTGATGCCATTAAATAGGAGATTAGGTTATTATTAAAAACCAGATTATTTTTCATTTTTGAGTTCGCTGTAACAGGAAAAAAAAGAGCACAAAAGAGGAGAAATAAAAAGAAAACAGAAGCCACAGATGAGCGACTTTAACACATTAGCGGTCTAGACTTGATTTTCTACTGTTTTATTTTATTTAACACTTTATTTTAGCCATTGTACATTTATGTATTGTATATGTTTGGTTCGACAAAATGAAAGGGTTGTTATTAGATAAAATCTTAATCATTCTATACTCATTAAAAAGAACTAAAAACACTATCTACATGATCCATTAAAAAATATGGTCAAAAACAATTAGAGCATCTGAAGAAGACCGTTATGGTTTTAATCTGTTCAAAAAATGTAAACACAGTTTGAAATAAATTATGATCGCTAAGTTATATGGTATCCCAAAACAAATCAGCTGAAACTTTTCACTTTCAAATATCCAAAAACACAAAGTGACATTCAAAAATATCATTAATAGACTCACCAATATTATTGATAGTAGTAATGTTATTGTAGACATTCTCAGTAAAGAAAATCTAAGAACCCAGATAGAAAACAAATGATAGCAACTGCAGGTTCTGGTATAATAATCACCCTTTTTCCTGCTATACTTCCATACAGTGATGATGGTATGCTGCTGTATTAAGATATAAAATATAATCTTAAAGTCTATAACAGTGCAAGTAGCATAGTGTTCATCCGAAAGCAAAAGCAATAGGTTTTTACAGTGTGCTGTGTTTGCATTTAGACCACTGCGACTGAATCTAATAAAAGAAGCAAACACAATTTGGGCCAGCCCAGAAACTTGGCACAACACCAACCTGGAACTTCCACAAAGAGACCAAAGGTTTGGCTCTTTTCTCTCCCAGTAGGGATTCTAAGGAGAAGATGTAATACATTTCTTTACAGTTTATTCCTTTTTTATTGTGTGTTACAATTTAAACTGAAGCCATTTAAAACTATGTATTGAATTATTACTGCAAACTCAAAACTAAATAACACAGGTTTGCCAAGAAACTGAGAACTTTTTGAGAAGGTAAATTGGTCTGAAAGGTCAGTAAAGTCTTGTATTGTGTAAAAAACCTAAAAAATTCATTCTGACTTAAACAAATGTTTCAGTATTCCTCATAATATCAGATTTTAAGGTATTATTATTGAATGGCAGCTCTAATATACAGTAGCTCTGTAATGCCATCAGAACATGACACACAAACATTCAGTCTGTAAAGTTATTGAGAAACTCTGTGAAAATATGTGATATTTTTTCTCCTTTTCAGTTATTTCAAAGTACATATTCTATTATATAAAACAACCACTGAGGATAAACGCAAAAATAATCAATTCTCTGAAAATGAATAAATAAAAAGTTAAAGCAGAACTAAGTAAGTTTTTTCACCTCAATAAATGTTTTCTAGAGTCCCTGTGGGGGTAAACAAGGACTTGGCGGGGTGATTCGTGGGTCCCTCCCCTCCCTCCGGGGTCTGTGTCCTGAAAGCAGCACTTGCAACTTTCAGTGGATCGGACCCGACTAATCTCACGAGAACAAACCTGCTTTACGGCACTCACACTCACGTACATAAATACAAGCATGAAGCCCTTGCCGTTGTTAGCAACGCCACCCTTAGGAGCGCAAAGATGACAATAATACTCACCTGTCGAGACATTTTCTTGGTTTTGTTTTTCTTTCTTCTTGCAAAAGCGTTCTCTGCGCGTTGTTGTTGGGGGGGGCGGCGGCGGGG
>SSNP01000011.1:491333-574693 GCA_006937955.1 Pachypanchax playfairii
GGGGGGGGTCTGCGGCGGCGGCGGGGGAACGTTACGACAGTGAGCTTTCACAGGGGACCAGTAGGGGGAGAGCGAGAGCAAAACTTACTTAGTTCTGCTTTAAATCCCAACTAGAAACTGTAAGAGAGATTTTAGCAAGTAAGAATAAGAGTTATGACATGACTCATATGAACAGTGATCTCCTTCCAGGAGTTGAAGCTGAGTTGTGCATCCCTGTACTCTTTCAGAGAGGAGTTGTACAAATGATCGTACTTCCTCACTTCTTCTGCGAGACGTTCCTCGATCTGCTCCATGTCTTTAAGACTGTCAACACTCACGCTGTTTACAATTTTAAAGGGAAGTTACGTCGTGCCGGAAATGATGTTGGGTTGTTTGGCTGACCAATCACAGACGTGGGTCATCCAACGCGGCTGTCGGAAAGTTAGAAAATAGAGCGTGACTCCAACCAACGTCGTATCATGGCGGTGCGTGTCTCCGACACGTCGGAGCTGCGTTGTTATGAATCCAGCTTTAATCTTGACCAAATCCTTAAATCCATTTGCAAAAAATTCAGGCCCAAACTCACAAGGAACTTTAAATTTTCTTCACTGTTGCCCGCAAAATCTAGTAACTGTACTGATCGCCAGCTCTTTAGCTAATTGATGCAGTTTAATTATTTTGCATCTTGTTGATTTTAACTACCTTGCAAGCCATTATATCTGTTTCTGTCCCAGTTTAAACTACTTACACAGCTGTTTCTGCTTTAGTCAATGACTGTTTTTTGGCTTATAGGAAAATGATGATCATAGGCACCTGTTTGATATTACTGACTAATCAAACACCCGACTAGAAGCCTACAAAGTCCTGACTTTGTGCAATGCATGTCTATGACAACTGTTTTAAAGTTCAAGGGTGGTCACACCAAATGCTGACTTGATTTTCATTTCTTATCAGGTAGCTTGTTTAATATTTTCTAAACTCATGAAAGTAAAGAACCATTTTAATGCCAAAGCACTCTTCATCAACAGTATTTTTACACCTCTCAAAAAATTGCACTGAATATAATTGTTTGAAGATGAAAGCTGCCTTTCAGTGGTCAGCCGTCTCTTTACAAGTGAGATGGTGAGATTAATGTCGTTTTTTTTTTCACTTCTGCTTGTGTGATGCAGTGGTGCTCCCACATTAATGAAAAGGTTGAGAAGCCTACTGGGCCTTCAGCTAGGGATTATGTCGGGTTTAAGACAGCGACAGGCTGGAAAGCAAGCCAAGTCCTCTCCACATCTATGCAATCTGCAATGCAAATCAATCAACAGTGTGTGGCAAGAGTGACAGTAGTGCAGAGGAACTTGACTGTTAGTCAGTGTTAAAATCTTTTTTTTTTTCTCTTTCTCTGTAAGCAGCCATCCATCTCTGTCAGGTGCCGCAGTCCTTTCACTGATGTTACTCTAATTAGACAAGGATCCAATGAGCAGGAAGCACAATGGACAAACATCAACACTTTTAGATTTCTGTCATGTGGAAAGTTTAACATTTTATGTATCAACATTTTACATGAGAGGGTCATCAATATAGTGTGACTATAACTAACATTTAATAACCATTGATTATTAAAGTAGGCCAATTATTTCTGATATTTATAAATAACATTGGACATGAGAGGAATTCTAAGCTATTTTATTAGTGACACTGCTGATTATTGACTATTTTGTTTTAGTGGCTGAGAGACTTTTTACCCTTGATATAGGAAAATGTGTCCGCTCTTCTGGTTATCAATCTCAGTTCTTTTTGCAAAAATCTACCAACGGATTAAAAACATGTTCAGTGTTCAGATCTCTTTTTTAATCTTCCAAACTATAAAAACTTGGTTTCATTGTTTGTTTTATATGTGTTGTACATTTGTAAGGTTTGTTCCAAATGATTTACAGTAAACTCCGTGCTTGTGCATCAACACTGACTTCTACACCCAACCATTCATTTCTCAGCTAAGTTTCACTAAAGGTTTATTATTATTCAATTCTTATATAGATGTAACTTTCCTGTGCTTGTCTTCTGCAGAAACTTTTTAGCAATGACATTTGACCCTAACAGCCAAAGATCCATGTACCAGAGTTTTCTTAAAGACATAACAGAAGGTGAACATTTCGTCACTGACTTGCTGACTGATAACTGGTAACTACTTGATGCAAATGTTTGGGTCATTATAGCAAACCTATCTAACTATTTAAAAACTTGAATAACTTCATATTATTCTTTTAACGTGACACACTGATCTATCTGTTCTTATTCTTCAATTGATCATGTGTATTGTATGCAAATGTAGAATCCCAGCAAATTTTTAACTCTAACTTTGAACCCCCTTGGAGTATTTTTAGCTTAAGAAATACTGTGAATATCCTTCTTCAACTCAGTAGAGCAAAAGATGAGCCAAGCATCCAAATGGTAATCATCTCCATTTCCACTCACATTGCATTTACCCAAACCAGGTATAAGGAAAGTGATTCATTTCTCACAAACCATTTCTACTGAAGATTGGCAGAGGGGAAATTGGGGAATGGAGCAAAGCAGATGATCAAATCTAAGGGTGATTTCTTGTGTCGTTTCACTAAACATCAGATTTACCCTGACCTTGTTGCTATGGTTGCAGTGCACTGGAAGGAACCTGGGAGGCAAAGTGTAAATCCCTTCATTGATCACTTGGTTATACTTTCATTTTGTCTGGTGGTTAAGGTGAAATGTGTTATTGAATTGGTAGCCTCACAACAAGCTAGATTAAAAACTTTGATGAAATAGTGACATCAAGAGGGAAAGTCTTCGTACCCAAGTGCTTTTAACAGGCTAAAATACCTCATTCAGTGCAAAGAAAACACACACACACACAAAACACAACAACAATGTATAAGAGGAAAAACATTTAGTAACCTATTTATAAAATAACTCTAAAATTGGAGTATTTTTGTGACAGTACTGGAGGGCAGGCATAATGAATGGGTCCTCTGAAGTCATTTAGTACAGATAAAAACTAGTTTCGTTTAATTAGATTTTCAAACGGGTGGGAGAGTTGTCCCAGTTCTGAAGCTGAAGTCTCTGTGAAGTTGCATTTAAAAAGCTCTGGTGCAAAAGGCTTCTCTAAAATGTATGATAATTGCACATTTTAATAAACATGACAAATATAAAGTAAAGAGTGAACCCATACATAAACAATAGAGACACACCAGCATTATCATTTATAATCCAATGCCATAGGCACAATACCTGCATCTATTTTTTCCCTTATGGGTTCAAAAAAACAAAAAAAAGAACTTCTCAGAACATAAATCCTTAAGGAAAAAGTACATGGGTGAACAAGTAAATATTTTATGTCTCAGGACGTTTGAGGAAAAACGTCCTGGCACATGTGCTATAAAAACAATTAAACCTCCATTTGGATTGGAAGTATGGGGATTTGGTAGGATGTTCTAAGCTTCCAAATTTGTGTGTGTATAACCAAAACATACTTAAATATTTGAATTGCTTTGTAATTAAAGAATCAATTGAAGAAAAATTGTTGCTTTTATTTGGGCAAAAATACGTAAAATAAGCTCAAGTTTAAGGAATACTATAGTATACAAATACAGGTCTCAACCTCACTGCAAATAGATGGCAAACTGAGTAGACAACTGACCCAACATGGAGTGAAGAAAGTATCTAAAAAGACTATGTTTGCAAATCATGGACCGAAAACAGAAGGTATTAAAAAGTGTTTTGTAGAAGGTGCAGTTCTTATGTTGCAAGTGTTTTCATCAACACTAATAATAGAATGACTATCTGCTGAGATGGGAAAACAACCGCATTACTGTGCGCTCTGGAGAACTTTTAGTTGAACGACATGCCAATCAATGAACACAATAAATGTTGCAATGAACACCAGGTTCTGATTCAGCTTCTGGTGCTTTAATTGGATAGAACTAAAGAGGGAGGCAGGATGACCCTTTCGATGACCCTTATCAATGCGGATCTGCCTGGAGGACAACCTTATGAATGACCCCATTGTCAAAGGTTGATGAGGACAACCCTGCTTAACCCCTGGACACATCAGCCCATGAGGCCATTTAGCATCATTTGAAATCATGTGCCAAAAGACACTGCAAGCATCTGGGAAGCATTTCTTAATACAGTTATAAATGAGGAAAAAATGAACCGTGACAAGTAAATTAGTTGTTCCTTCACTGAAATGAGGATACTGAATGAATGTTAAGATTGCACAAAAAAGTCATGGCTCATGCAAAAAGAACATTTGACTTGATTCTAAACAAAAAGTGAGAGGCTACATGGAGATGGTACATAATGTTTAATTTACATCAAGATAGTTACTTTTGAATGCCTTCGCTAATGAACGAGACTAAGGCAAGTCAGTAATCTTACAGTATATGACCTTGCCAAATGCATTTACAAGGTTTAAAAGGTTTTTAGGTTTCAACAGAAAGAGATAGAGAATAATTACATGCACAAAGCAAGACCAGCGTCAAAGAGTTTCAGGCTGACTTAGCAGGTGCTAATGGGATGTTTGAGGGCTTAGGCTTTGTGGGGTGGAAGCAACCATCAGAGACAGTGAGTGGACTGGAGCACGAAAACACACCCAACCTTTCACTGATACTGCAAAATGACATGAGCTGACAGTGAGCAACTGCCTGACCCTTCAACTCGCTGAACAAAGCACAAGATAGACATGTGGAATGGAATAAAAAATGTACAACTGGCCAGGAAGACAGCAACCTGACAGAGAAACAAGGAAAATCCAGAGTCTCTCTCACATCTGGCATTTGACACAGAAGAAGTTTTTCCCTTGTTTTTTTTCATCTGAGCCACAATTGCAATTTTAGAATTGTTCATTTCAATTGTGAGAACTTGACTGATACCAACATGCAGGTATCTTCTTCAGTTGTACATCTTAATGTGACAAACACTTTTTATGGTGTTCCACTGTATAAAACTGACCAAAGAGGATGGAATCTGCACTGGACACAGAATTAAAGTTAATTATTTTGACATTAAGACCTGTTTCTAATGCAACCTTTCTCCTTTCTTTCCTTTTATTTGTCCAGATTTGTCCAAGTTAGTAGCATTTTGATTATCCCACAAGCCTGATGTCTCATTCTGTATTTTCTTCCTTTGGTTACTTCAAAACAACACATCATAAACACATCTAAGCCAGTCCACATAAAACCAAAATGCTATTTCTAGATTGTAAAATAATGAGGTCTGCAATGTACACTTGTCATATAGCATTTGTGCGTGTATGAGAAAGGGGGAAAAAGTGGCTCTGTGACTACTCTAACAAGCTGTTGCTGTGCCCATTATGCACTGGGTATGCCATGTGTTCTTCCAAGAGAATAAAGTTGAGTGCTTAGATGAGGGAACAAATTGCCTGTTTCAATATGCATCGAGTACAGCGAAAGGAAGAATGGCTATGTTAATTATTTACTAAGGAAAATGTTGCTCTGTTGTTTTCACCAACAGGTCAGACTTCAAATGCTGACACACTTAACATATGCTGGTGAAAAAACCATTAGCGCCTCACCCGTGCTACTCAATTAAAAACTCATGCCTTGCTGTAAAAATTAAATAAATAAAGCTCACTTTTGGGCAAGACATGACTTGATTTTGTATTACAGAGGTTAAAGCTAAAGCGTAGGGATGCACCAATACTGGCATCGGGTATCGGGGCTGATACCATTCTATTACAACAACAACAACAAAACTTTATTTATAAAGCGCTTTTCAAACAAAGTTTATCAAAGTGCTTTACAGATTTAAAATGACCCCACAACCCCCCCACCCCCCCTTTACTTTAAAAAAAAAAAAAGTAAAACCCCCGTCCCAACCCAACCCATCGACCATACACACACACACACACACTTAAAAGCTGTACTTGTATCGGCAAGTTAACTGATACCATCAACCAATACTTAAAATGTTGAAACTCTGCAATAATTTCACAGAAAATTTTTATTTTTTACTTGAAATTTTGGTTTTGTGGTCATTTTCATTAATATTTTGTTTTTTCATCGAGTTCACCATCATTTCTTGTAACAAGCAGAGAAGAAAATAAAACCTGTCTTCCAATTCATTGCATTTTTTGTGTGTGGTAGAACTATCGGCATTGGTATTCGGTATTGGCAAGTACTCCAAGAATCAGTCGTTTGAAAAAAAAAAAAAAAAAAGTGGTATTGTCACATCCCTACTAAAGAGTGCTATGTTTTAATAAAACGTGCACTTGTAGTAGCAAAATGACTCAGAAAATACAAGGTTTGTGATTTATTTTAACCTAAAAGCTATTTATTATGTTTTTTTTTTCTTTACTTAACAGGCAGATGCCTGAAGGTTAAAGAAGCAGCATTGCGAACACAAGGTCATAATTCTCATTACAACAGCCTAAATTTAAAATGTGTTTTCTATCAACAATTATTTTCAATTACATGGATAAATAAACTTCTTTAGAAAATAAAAATCCTTTAAATTACCAGGATTTCAATTCACTCAACATTTTATAAATATTTAAGAGTCTACCTACTGTAAGTGTTGTGATCCTACTAGACTTACCTATGAATGGTGTTCAGGATGCTACAATCTATTGTTTTGTTGAAGTTTATTTTCCCTAGAACTTATTCAGCCTTCACATCTACTTCAACACATGATTAGGGGGCTTTGACTGAGGGTACTGTGGTTTTCTGAAAATGCATCGATTGCACACATACATAAAATCTTTAATTAACTCACATCTTTTGTTTTTGATAGGAGTCCTTTATTTTTTAATTTATCATACATATTCTTGCAGTTCCAGTCAACTGTGGGCTGAAAAACACTTCCAGAAAAGTTCTGTAGATATATATCTTAGAGAAAATTTCTAACATGGAACAAAGCACAGAAGAATGAACTGACGGTGAAGCCTTTGACAGAATAACCCAGAAATTAAAGTAATGTTTTGACTTGTTATCCACCAACTGGCTGGCTGCTGTTCCATTTCATAGTTAACCAAAAAGGCTCATGAAAGTATTTTCTTCTGCTGTTAGTAGCTCAGAACATCACTTTTAGCAAGTATCTAGAACTCTGTCATAGGTTCTTACATTGTGTCATAAACACAAAAGTGATGCAATGTAAAACATAAACAAGCTGCATGAAGCAGTTCTATAGTTCTAAGACTTTAGTGGATTCCATGAAACACATCACTACTAGTTGTGCATGAGGCTAGAAACCAATGCTAACATGTAAAATCCATACAAATCTGTTCAAAATCTGCAGATTCAATGTTTTTTTTTTTAGTTCACTGTGCTTAGCCTTGCTCTTTTCCTCGTCTTTTACTTTTTGGATGTCTGTATTTCCTGACTGTGACATCACTAGTTTTCTTGTTTGTAGGCTCATGCATCCGAGCCTGCATTTGAGTCCTACAAATAAACAACCATATATGGTCAATGTGCAGTTTTGCAGCGAGGTGTCTTACACAGCTAACAGTTACCAACTGAACATCAAAGCACATGACAGCTATCAGCTCCAGGAATTATACAATTCATTTGTCTATAAATTGTATTTAAATAAAAATATTGTCTTTTTAAAAACTAGAAAACTCTAAAAATGGTGTCTAGAATAAAGAACTTTTGGAATACTGTTTGGTCGTTTCTTGTCCATGTGATTCAGCCTGTGTGCACAAACATGTTGCACCATATAAAAGCCTACAATCCCTCTGTCTCTAGTAGCCTGTTTTGTGAGGAAATCCTTTTATTTTATAGATTTCCCACCTCTTAACCTTAACCTCGAGCTTTTTTATTGGCTTAGCTACACTGTAAACCCCAACAGTAAACCTGACTTATAAAGATTGTGGCTATATAAATTAAAATCTGTCACAGAGTTTAAACAACTTAAAACTTTTCTGTTCTCTGAACGACATATACAGTTATAATTGTACATGGCTCAGAAATTGAGAGTAAACACGACTTCCTTAATTATTATTTTTAAGTAAACATGGTTTTTTTTAGAGCTCCGTATTCACACGTCAACTACGTCATGACGTTTCCTGTCTATCTTTAACGTCTGAAAAATCTTTTCAATATGGCTGTCTTACTCGAGCGAGCGGAGAGAACGTTTGGGAGAACTTGTAAGTAAAACACAAGCTTTATTAAGTTTTATTCTTTTGCAGAATTGCAAGCGTGTTAATGTACAGCTAAAAAATTATTTCGAATGCGCTGTGAAATAGCGCACACCCAGGTTAGTCAGTTGATGTTCACTGATGTTCGCGCTCATTTTTGAACTGATGTCGTCATTTTTACAGTTTTAACCGATTAAAAACAAGTTTCTAAAAAAGAATTTGATACAAAGAACGCGTCTTAGCGACATTTTAACAGCTGTTTTAGATAGAAAATTTGTGTTTTTGCAACAGCTGCTTGGAGTTTTTATATAGTTTTTCATATCTTATTAGTAACGTTTCTATTCATCAGCAACTTAGCTAGTAATGCCAGCTTCTATCCACTAAGATTTAAACGTAATACCCAAATTCAAATCTCGCATGGTATTGTATATTAAGCGCGCTAATGAAACGTTCATTTTTTTTATTTCCAAGGTTGAAGTTACAATTAAGAGCCTTCAAATTTCCACTGGAAAGGAGACAGTAAACGCAGGTGAGTTGAAAGATATATTAAAGTGCCCGTTTTTCCTTGAGCTTAATAAAATGTTTGTAGGTTGGAAAACACGTTTTATTTATCACACCACAGCCTTGTATATTTTCATGGCTCCCACCATTTGCATCCATTATTAGTACTTGCCTACTTCTACTTTGATGTATTTGACATTGTGACATGAACGCCTTTTTTATCTACCCCCATCAGTTGTTTGTTTAAGGTGTCTGTGAACGCTAGCAGGAGGAGTGTCAACAACCCTGAAGGAGAGCATCCCCACTCCAACATAAAAAGAACCCGAAGAGCTGAGGTGAACTGCATGAAAATATGCAATTTAGGCAAAGTCGTGGTGCTTTGATATTAAGTAGAACCTTACCCATGACTTGATTTTGACAGACGACCACAAATAAAATATATAATAATAAAAGATAAGATTTGTCAATTGGTCATTAATTTGTCCTGTTGTTGGATCTTCTGTCTTCCTGGATTTTTAGATTTTCGCAGAGTTCCACCGAGTCACAAACATCAACCTGCGGAACCAGTTCTACGCTGAACTTGAGAGACACGCAACAAGACTTAAAGACCCTATACAGACAGAAGGCCGCACACACTGGCAAGATATCGGAGGCACTGCGAAGTATCCTGACTGGTTATGATCTTCAGGTGAATATTGATAAAGACAAATTTGTTATCACAAAGTAAAACATTTTTTAATGATAATCACTCAATTTTGATTGCTTTAAGGCTTTTGTATATAGGCCACTGTCAGTTGCTGGTAACATTTGTTTTTAATACAGATCACACACTGTAAAGCTCTGATCTAGAGAACATTGTTTTAAAAAGCTGATTGGTATTTTTGTCAAACAAGTAAGAAATTGGCTCTTTTTCAAGGCAGTGACAGAAAGATCATGTATTAAACAAAATGCTGCATAAATTGATGCAGGGTCCAATGGCATGCAGTGTCATAAACTTATATTCTTACCATTGAATGACACTAGCTACGTTTACATGGGCACATTTAATCGGAATAAACGCCCAATCAGAACAAAAATACTTCATGTAAACATGTCAATCAGAATGTTTTGATCCGATGCAGCCTGATCAGAATTAAATTTCCTTCCGATCGAGAGGGGTGGTTTTGTCCGATCTTCATTCGGATAGACGTGCATGTACACACCCATTCGGAAAGAAAGGGTGAAAAAGCCCACTGCGCATGCGTACAACCTCAGCGTGACGTCTTTCCGCTTTCGCAGACCCAAGTAGAAAACATAGCGGGAGGTAAACAGAAGTGGTCTGCTGGTGCAGTCATCCTGTCATCCTGCTCTCCTCTCCTGTGGCGGAGGAGCAGTAGCAATATGTATTCAGCCGCTAGCTTGGTTAATGCAACCAGTAAAAACCCAAACATAAAGGTAATCACCTGCAGAAGGTCCATATTGGGGATAACGTGAGTCAGCTCGAGCACACGATGGGGCGGGAAAGACATGCAGAAAGGACGGAGTTTGTTTACTTTTTTTCTTCCCCCGGAAAGACAACTCGCTGTGCGCATGCTCAACTCATTTAACCTGATTGAGTGCTTGGTGCATGTGTACTCATGGCATGATCAGATCATTTCAGTTAGTGTCCATGTAAACAGGGATTTGGGAATTCAGATCGACCAAGATTTTAATCAGATTGGGGAAATTTGGCGCATGTAAACGTAGCTAGTGATAAGCTTTAAGTATTAAATGAACTCTTCTTCTTTTCTCTTCCCTTTTAGGAGGCACCTGATGTCAATGTGAAACGCACTGCAGTGCTTCATGCCCTTCCAGTGTACGTCTGGGAGGAAGACCCAGAATTCTTTAAGACATGTTCTGTAAGTGTTTTTTCCATTACCTTTATACCAGTGAGATAACATTCCATTGTCTCCATGTTTTTTTTTTTCTTCCCCCAAGCAGGTACGATATTGCTCCAGCAACATTGCATTAAAGTCAGATCACAGTGTGTTTTTCAGCCCTGGCTGTTTTTCGCTAACCATACGCTGCAAGATGGATTCTTGTGATATTTGGAGTTTTCCAAACCCACAAAAATCCATCTTGTACCGCCCGACTCGACTCCACAGTATGTGACTCCATTCGACTAATCATGTGTTAGCATTGTGCTTTAGGACGCGTGTTAAAGTATGATGATAACAGCAAGTGCTAAAATGAGCAACGGGAAACACTTTGTGTATTTCTTGGTGTTAATGATGGTAATGATGTGTGAGCAGCTCTCCTGACAGCATTTGCAAGCACTTGATTGGCTAAAGACAAATGATGGTAGGCAGGCACTTTGTTGCGTGTCCTCCAATCAGCTTAAAATATTATACTTGATGTCCCTCAAGTCAGCTTTACTTATCGATACTGTGTCTTTTCTAGGTGGACATGTTGGATGAGATAAACCTGACTGACACTCCAGTTGCCCTTTGCACAGTGGTTACTGACTGCAACTCCCAGACCAGTCCAGTGCATTTTTGTCCCTCAAGCATGGCTGTTGTGGTGGAAGGCGACTTGGTGATGAGTGATATTCTCAGATTTGGTGATGCATTTGTGTTATTGTTTGGCTTGATCTATGCTCTGCATTTAGACTACCCCAGGAAACTTATTCACACATTTACCTTTGTCCAAAAGGCATTCATGGGGCTTGATGATGGTAAACCACTGAAACCCTGCCTGCATGCTCTGAAAAATGATTTGTTACTGAACCAGTAGTTGTGAGAGTTATATAAGGACACTGTTTGGACACTGACATGGTTATTGAGCACTTTTATTAAAACACTTTGTTGTAAAGCACTTCAAGTTAACTACTAGATCTGGGGGTATGCAACTAAGAACAATTTACCTCGTTTTAATTTTTTTTGGTTTTTTTTATATTTCTTTTTAAAATAAGCATTTTGTGCTTGACTTTTTGTTTTTAATTTTTGCACATTTTGAAGAAAATGCCTTAAGCACTGATGTATGTTTTATAAAAAGTAAAATGTTCCTATCTTTACTACATTTACTAAGCTAATTTTATGGTGCTATTGTCCATGTTTGTGGTTCTTTGAAGATATTTTTGTGACTCTTTTACATGTCCAGAAATATTTTAATAAAAGTTAAAAGAATTGCTGTATAAATTGTTTTGAGTGGTATAAACTAAAATATTTAAGTAAAGAAATATATTTTAAGTAATTAATGATCACATCATTTAAGTTTAGTTATTAATATGATTAAGTTCTATTGCCTCAAAACATTTAAGTTCAAAGGACAAATAAACATTAAAATATAAATATAAAAATTTTAAGTAAACAGAAATTATAAAAATATAAAAATCAATTTAAATGTTTTTACTTAACAGTAAATAAAATTTTTGAGTTAATCCATACTCAAAAGAGATGATTAAGTTAACTTAAATTTTATGAGGTAATCAGTTTCCACATAAGTTTTGAGTTCAGTCAACTTACTCGGGTTTACAGTGCACAATCAATCAAACAGAGAATCATTCGTTCCAAATGTAACAAACTGCAGTATACTGTACACAAATGCCCAAATCTGGCTGTTTCTTTCCATCATGATCCTGCAGGTGTTGATGACATATTGAATGCAGTTCCTCATTTAGTTTTACTTCTCTTCATCTCAGACATGTCAGAGTTTCTGGCTCCATGACGCGACACCCACTGCTCAGACAAGCTCAGACAGTCCATCACAGGGCCACACTCATACACACTCAGGTCAACTCTAAAATGACCTTATCAAGCATATGTTTGGTCTGTGGGAGGAGTCTCCAGAGAAAACCCACACATGCAGGGAGAACATGCAAACTTTATGCAGAAAGGACTTGGTTGATTTTGAACCCAGGACCTTATTGCTAAAAGGTAACTAGGCAACCAACTGCACCACCATTCAGCCCAATTACAACACACTCACCTTAAAGCAGTACTGAATACATTTTAAAACTTTACGTTGCAATTTTGAAACTTGTCTAAGTGGATACTCACCGACAAACACATTCAGCTTAATATTAGACACTCTCGACCCTCCGATCGCTTTAAAATGAACTAAATTACCTCCGTACTTCGGGTCACAGCCGGAAGTAGTGTTCTGGTGATTTATGCTGCCCTGAAGAAAAATGCCACCATAGTACGAATTAACAACTTATTTCGTGATGAAATGTCATTAGAAGTTTATACATTATTCTTGTTTATGGCGAGTGTGTCCTGTTAATTGTTTAAGTGTATTTTTATGATCCTTCCCTGATATTTTCTGTATAAAAGCCCTCTGGGTCCTTATCAGGACCATTATCATGTATCATTGTTGGGTCCTTCTCCTCTGGGTGTGTCCAAACATTTGCCTGTTGCTTTGACAATGCAAATAAAGTAAAAATAACATCATATTTAGTTCCTGTCCTGGGAGAATTTATTTGATAGGTAAAATGTATTTATGTAAAAACATATAAACAAAAATAAACAATAAATCTGTTTATTGAAGTCAAGACTGCAGAACGGCACGTGTGTGTAGCACATCTCAACAGGTAGCATATTTCTGCAGAACACCGGTTCCAACAACGGCTGTCTGAGACACGGCTGCAGAAAATTTATTCAGTACTGCTTTAAAATTTCTAACTTTAAAACATCATTTTACTGATTAAATATTTTCTAAACATATAAGCATCATCATGAAATACAAAATCATCCAAAATTTTTTTGTTTTTAATAGAATCATCTGATTTCATTACTGTATTCAAAAATCAGCCTTTAATATTCATAACATTCATTAAAATCCCTACATAATTTTAAACTATGAATATTTAGAAAGCTATTAAAATGATATATCTGTTAAGCCTTTTATTTTGCTCTCCTCTTTCACTAGTTCCTCTTTCAAGTGTGTGTTTGTATGTGCCTCACTGCAGACTCCGAATTTTAGTTTAGATATTGATCGTTTATTAGCTAATACCAGTTACACTTTTAGCAAACTTGAAAATAACAAATAACAAACCTGAAAAAGTACCTAATTTTATATGAATTATCTAATGCTATTTTGTTTATCGGGATTGAAAAGTCATTTAAATGCACAATCCAAATTTGATCCCATATTTTAAAAATAAAAGTCGTACTTGAAATATCCTTGAAAATAAAAAAATAGTGCTTAATAGAATTTTTGAGAGTCCATAACATTTGATCTTGCAAAAAGGACCTCGAAAACCTGTCTCACTGCTAACCGGATGCTGCGCCATCAGCGTCCTGACATCCTTGATCTTTGTGACATTCCTCTCACCCTCCCTGCATTTACAGCAGATTGCAAAAGTGTCATGAAGCAGGTAAAGAGTGACTGGCACTCAGACAGGTGAGACACTCTGTGACCTACTTAAAACTCAGCTGAGCTCACCAGATATCAAAGACTTTGATCCTACCAAAGCCATTGAAAGCTGGCATGCAGATAGTTTGCGCAGAGTTTATGCGCAAATAGAGAACTACAGGAATGGAGAATGCAGGGTGACTCTGACTCAGACGACTCAAAAAGCTCTGAAGACATTGAATCACATGTAAATAAAATGAGTTTAAAATATTATTTTTTTTATGTTAATTTTTGATTGATTTATTTTGTTTAAAGGTGAAATAACATGCTTTTAAATTCTCCCTTTTTGCATCTAAATCATTTAGTTGTGGTTTATATCTAGTGGAACAGCAGTTATTAGGTCTGAATTTTTTATTATAGTAGTTCTATATGCTGCTCTTCTACCCTTGATCAGACATACCACGCCCCCCTCCAGGTTGCTAAACCTTGCACTCTATCCCATTCAGCCATTTTTGTAGTTTGATAGAGATCCGGCAATCTAGCGCTGCAGAAACTTTTTATTCACAAATTTAAAAAAACAAAATATGTCGGGGGAGTTTTCCATCCAGCCGTACATGTTCGAACCAGAGTCTGACCATGAGAGAGAGGACAATGAAGACGATCAACCTGATGAACCGAGCCTTGTTGATGCTGGTGGAGGTAGTTTAATATTTCTAAGCAGTTTTTATGGTTTGTAACTTTGAATTTTCACTTTCATTTAGCAGCTTCTTCAGGAAGTCCACGAGGTGGCTTGATTTACTTGATTTACAAGGTGATCAGATGAGCAGTGTCCTCAACTTAGTTTTAGCAGCCAGCAGGCGCGGACTGAACGTCAGGAGCACCGGGAGATTTCCCAGTGGCCTGGCTGCCAACTGACCCGCTCACGATTGGGCCGACAGTCAGGTGGAGCTTTATTGTTAAACAAACAATCCGTCTTGCAGCCCATTAGACCTTCTGTCCCGGTGACGCTCACTCAGATGCATCAGGTAGCACAATCAACCACTTCCTCTCTTTTTTGTCAGTATCTCTGCAGTGCTGCAGACAGCCCCACCCCTCTCTCCCCCACACCTGAAGTGCTATGTATCACCTGGAGTGAGATGGACAGGAAAAGAAAAATGCACCGGTCACAGATGCAGAAAAGTACTTTAAATTAACTGAAATGTTTGTCAGTAAGAGAACAGGTGAGACATGAAACACTCGTGATGACAACAGACTCACAATAAGACTCACAACCATCCAACACGACTAACTTAATTAGGAGGTTAGCCAATGGATTAACACATAGTTACCCACAATACATTGTGTTACCCAGTTACCAATAACGCCTCAAGTGTCCTATCTGTGTAAGTTAATCTGTGACTTCAAAGCGGTTCTGATGCTGTGAACAGCAGCCATGTGCGCGTCCCAGCAGCCTGACAATCTGTACATCAAATGAAAGCTCTGATTCTCTTCTTTCTGATAATATAAACCATTTTGATGCAACAACCACGGCGCTGACAATAAAGTGGTTTTTTCAGAAGACTGGCCGCATGCAGACGCCTGGCTGGTCCGGTAAACAGCAGCTTATTCCCACAGTCCTAAAGTATGCATGAGGTCAGTTGTATCTCTAAATGGTCCCTCGGTGTGAGTGTGTGTATGAATGGATGTTTGTCTCTGTGATGGACTGGCAACCTGTTCAGGTGTAGCTCCACCTCTCACCCTATGACTGCTAGAGATAGACACCAGCTCCCCGTGACAATGAACAGGAAACGTGGGTTTAGTAAATGGATGGATGGCGGTACCAAACTTTATACCTTGTTCGACCATTAAACCACAAAAATGTTATGCACTAAGAAATTTTACAGTTTGTCAGAGTGACAGACTGACAGATTTACTTTAGAGTCAAA
The DNA here is from genome assembly GCA_006937955.1 of Pachypanchax playfairii. Lineage (NCBI taxonomy): Eukaryota > Metazoa > Chordata > Actinopteri > Cyprinodontiformes > Aplocheilidae > Pachypanchax > Pachypanchax playfairii. The sequence goes on from SSNP01000011.1 coordinate 507,171, forward strand.
GTAAAACTTTTTTGCCATCCATTGCTTCTAAGATTGTTTGCAAACACCAAACAAACACCTAAAAAACTCCACTGTCATACAGCTGGTAATGTTAGCTCATGATGTTAGCTCATGGTGTCTTGACAGAAGCATTTATACTAAATTTATTGAAGCTCTTAAAAAAAATATCAAGTAAGATGGGCATTATTGTCTGTCTGCTGAGTTCACATCAACAAGAATGTGACAGAGAAATGAAGAAGGGGAAACCTGACACTGCCTCATGTTGAGAGAGAATCAAAACCAGGCTGCATCTGCTGCCAGTCAAATACTGCCATCTTTTGGAAGAGCCCTCTTCACTACCCTGGATTTCTAATTAAATTTCCCTACTCGGGTTGTTAGAACAGTTTTTCTCTATTCAAAGTAATAAAAACACAACAAATCCAACGACACTATTTATTCTGCTTTTTCATTATAACAGTATTTTATGGGACATAATTATCTCATTTGACAAACAATTGTATTATAATTATATTTTATAACAGCTGATAAAATAATCATTGAGTGAGAGGAATGATTTGTGCCCAGTATAAAACTTTAAAAATAATTTGATCCATAGCTGGATATAATTTGGAAAAACGTCCTTTTTTAGTGTTAAACTTCCATTTTTAATCATTTTTAATTAAATTTTTTCTAGATTAAAGTCTGAAACTCAATAGAAGCCTTAGCAGCATCAGAGGACCAACATATTGCTGGAGCATGTGTGAATCAACAGGCAGAGTCCCACTATGTGGCTCTGGGGCCAACAGCATGATTCAGACAGCCATCTGTCTAAAGAGAAAACGTAAACACAAGGAAATTAGGAAGTCTTTGAAATCTGCTCGTGTGTTGTAGGTTATTTAGATATGGTACACTGAAAAAATGTGACAATAATTTTTGATTGATTGATTGATTGATTGATTGATTGATTGATTGATTGATTGATTGATTGATTGATTGATTGATTGATTGATTGATTGATTGATTGATTGATTGATTGATTGATTGATTGATTGAAAAACTAAGGATGTTGAAGCCACACTTTAAAATCCTTGTTTGATCCTGTTTGATCACTCGACTTCATTGTTAGTGTTGGATTTTAAATAATTTTGAGAATTGGAAAATTAATGTAATTTTATTTTTTAATTTTTTTTGGGGGGGAGGCCTGGGGGGTTACTCTTTATCGTTGATTCACTATTGCTCTCTGGTTGTTATGTAACTATGTATCAATTTTTCCCTCCTTTAGTGAGAACAAACAAAAGGTAGATTGACTTTAAACATATGCAGTTTTGTATTTTACCATATGAATTTCATAATTTGTGTTTTAAAAAAGGTTTATTTGTGTGTTCATGACACATTATGTATCATCCTTACTGCTCTTTTTCTGCATTGTACAAATTTTTGTAGCAACGTTTTATATGTATTATGGCAGCATTATATACAGATCAGCTTCATTCATCCGTTCGTTAGTTCATTCAATACCAAGCCTTTAGATTAATGACAGGTGCAAATAAAACAACCCCAACAGCAGCTTTACAGGTGGAAGTTGGAGAAATGCAACTAGAACTGAGAAGATTAAAGTTAATATTAAATTACTGGGTAATTTTACAAGGACACAGTCAACAGTTAAACCAGCTTTTAAAAAGAAAGGATGGATGATAACACAGAAAGCAACTGAGCAATAAATCACATTAGCCCAACAGAACTATTGTCTGCAGTACCAGCTTAGATTATTTCAGATGCAACTGTGGATTTATCAATATTAGAAAGAAAACATAAAGACAAAAGTTTCATGTGTGATTCAGTAATTGTTCAGGATTATATTGAACAGTTTTATGACTATATCAAATTATATACAGGTGCATCCCAGAACTCATAAGGTAAATCGGGAGTTACAGTCATAGTTCCAGAATTCAACTGTCAGATATGGAGAAGAATAAATGAAGGATTATCACTGTTTACTCAGCAGAGATTGCATTGTTGTTGCCTGTTCAGTGGATTGAAGACCACTAAAATCTGATACATGATGATACCAGATGAGAAAACATGTTACAGGATATGGGAGTTTTCTAATAAGGAAGAGACAATAAAAGGTGTAAAATTCCAATGTCAGAAATATAAAAAGACTGAATTTTATTAAAGGCTTTAGAATAGAAAAACAACAATTTGTCCTCATGGATATTTTAAGAAAGAGTTCAAAAGACTTAATTAATAGGATTTTATTTCGGTATATGGTAGCAACTAGACTAATTAAAGGAATATTGTGTTTTTTTGTATGTTTGTTTTCTTGTTTGGAGGGTTGCGGTCCTGAGCTACACTTCCTCCCAGTAGGTGGCGGTAATGCGTCTTAAATTTGTTTGCTAACCGCCAATACAATTCAGAAGAAAAAGAAAGAAAAACATGAAAAGAGGCTAAAATATCTTCACGCTGTTTGTGAAACGCGTTTTCCGCAAACTTCAAACGATAAAGTCTTGTATTAATGTTTATTTTTAAAATTTATCTAGCGTTAAAATATCCTGGCAGGGTGGTTAGCTTGTTAGCTGCTGGTCGCCAGCGTTTGAAACCGCGTTGGATTTGAATGTGAACTGTGAGGATGGCAAGCGTGCATGAAAGTCTGTACTTCAATCCTATGATGACAAACGGGGTGGTTCATGCGAATGTGTTCGGTATTAAAGACTGGGTAACTCCGTATAAAATCTCCGTGCTGGCGCTGCTGTATGAGATGACCGCGTCAAAGATTAGTCTTCCGGAGAGGAGGCGGCTGAACAAGCTAATCTTACCACTTCAACAGGTCTGTTCATTATTAGAATTATAGAACATGTTTCCTTTGTGGCAGATACCGTGTTTTAAACTCGTCATTGTGTTTTTAGGGTCCAGACTTGACTCTCGGGCAGTTTCTGAAGAATGTGGAGGAGTGTTGTCCTCAAACTGCATATGCAGTTAAACTAAGGTCTGCTGCCTCCTTCTTTTCTCTGACTGTTTATCTCCAGCAGTGAGTCACTAGACTTCAATAAGTGTCAGAGAAATTGTGTTTATACAGAGTCTTCTGGTCAAAAAACATTATTTAACTTAATGCAAATAACTTTTTTCATTTGGAGGATTCATCATCAACACCAGCATGCAACTTAGATTCAGTCAGTACAATTTACAGCACCTTTCAAGATAAAAATCACAAAGTGTTTCACATTATAACAACAGTATGACATAAAAACGGATAAAATTTGGTAAAAATCAAGTTTAAAAAGATGTTTTTAGCTGCTTTTTAAAATTGATCTCTGACCTCAAGCTGAGCGGAGGTGAGATGGATATAAACTGCAGCTTTCAGTCAAACACACACACTGAATATATGAAGCCACTTTGCTGTAAGTTGTGCAGAAAGATGTTTGACATTCTCTTGCTTATAGTTACAGAAACCTTACTGAAAACGTCCTGAATTTTTAATTGACAGTTTTTTTTGCATAGATTATTTATTTATTTATTTATTTATTTTTAATGGAGTGATAAAATAACACTTTCATACAGACTATTTTTAGTACTCAGTCTTGACGTTGTCTCCCTCAGCTGTCAACGATTCACTTAATGATTGTGGAAACCTTCAGAACAAAGTGTAAATATTCTATAAACTTACCATTCTATCCATTTTTAGTTAAGACACTGAAAGCAATGGACTGAAGGTTAATAGACAAAAGAACAACACTTTCTGGACATCTTAACAAGTTTTTATTGTTGTTTTGTTAATTTAGCAGAGGGAATAAAGATTTAAAAAGTGTTATATTTTAGAAAACATCCCAACCCTGCAAACAGGGTTTGTGGTAATGTTTAATTTGTATTTTTCCCTTGAAGGTTGCATGAAATGGCAGATGGCGAGCTGAAAGACATGGAGTACTTTTTTTCAACTCTCCCCACTCCGTTCACTGCTTTTGATTCTGAGGCTTATAAAACCAGTGTTGTAGGTGAGCAGCGTACTTCACACAGCGGTCCTTAAAGACTGATTAGAAATGTTCTTTCTCTTCAGGAACTTTATCTTTACACTGTGTTCTCCTGTTTTTGTAGGTCTGTTTATGAGACACATGCTCTTAGCGTACAACAAACTCTCCTTCAGTCAAGTTTATAAGCTGTACAAGTCGCTGCAGCAGTACTATCACGGTCACTATGCCAAGCCTACAGAGGGACAGGTGAGTCTGCCGGTGTTGGTCGCAGACGACTCCGATATGGACCTCACAAGTACTGAGGACACCATAGGGGACAGAATGGACAAAGAGGACCTGGATACCCCACTGCATGAGTCAGAGCTTCGGTTAGTGCTTCTTACAAGCTAAAATTCAAAACCAGAACTTTTTCAAATTGTCATTGGGACAGGCTTTTTCTGGATATTTAAAGATGCCCTGCCATAAAAACATTTTTGAGTTTTATGTTGAATATTTTAGGTCCACAGGTGTTCTTGGTTTTATACTGGGTGTAAAAATTGCACAATAACTTCTCTTTCTGTTTTTTTCACTTAAACAAAGCAGGTGTTTGAAAATCCTATCTGTGTGACATCACAGTGATTTTTCTCATTAGTATTCATCATCTCATGCAGTTGAGACCACGCCTGCAAAGATAGCTGAGCTGTTTAGTAGCAAACATGGCGGATTGTCAGAGTTGTTGTGCTATGCGCCATACGAACTTACACAATGCACATATTGCTGAAAAATCTAGATTTGTGGTACAAATGGCTTCAGTTTATTTTTGTTCCATCTCTGCTGGTCCTGTTTGGAAATCTGACTTAACTTGGCTTTATGCAGGATGTTATTAAGTGTGTTACTCAGTCGTAGCACTGTTGCGCAGCGTAGGCAGATGCAGTGCTCTCATAGGCTAGCTGTTAGCCAATCAGAGTCCAGGTAATTAGCAGAATGAGATCAGGCCCCCATTGAGGGCAATTTTCAAGTAGTCAGATTACTCTGATCGTGAACGGCTGGAAATTAGTTTTTTCGGTATAAAATATTTCAAATTATGGGTCAATACTTCAGAAATAACCACACAGTCTCTACATTTGTGTGACAAATTAACTGCAGGTGATTTTTGCGTTTGTTTTAGAAGTGACAATGCTGAAAGCCGAGGCCCCCTCTCACAAAAACAAGCAGAATACTTTCTTGCAAGACAAGTGAGTAATGACGTGTTTTGAATTTTTTACAGACAGGTCCATCTTGCTATTTTTTTTTCCCACCATCAAGCATAGATTCACTGTTGTAGTGGCCGCCCAGATTTCAAGTGTCTCTCTGTAGGCATATCTTCTGAAGAATGACGAGAACAAAGCCCTGAAGCCCGCCGCGCTGCAGGAGGAGCTCAACAACATGCTGAAGTTTAATCCAGATTTTGCAGAAGCGGTGAGTTAACGTTTAACTGTAATCCTGAGTGATTTCTGACCCTCTAACACCCCCCTCATCTTGTCTGTCTCCAGCATTATCTCAACTACTTGAACAGCATGAGAGTCCAGGACATCTACCTCTCAGCCCACAGTCTCTTACATTATTTTGATCGTCTCATCTTGTCTGGTAACGAGGGAAAGAGCAACGGAGACGAGGGCTACGGTAGAAGTCTGCGCTACTCTGCTCTCAACTTGGCGAGCCTGCACTGTCGCTTCGGCCACTAGTCAGTAGGAATCCTGGTTCAATCTGAAGACTTCTAACAGAAGATGTTACGCAGATGTTTCCCCCTTTTTGTCTTTCAGTCAGCAGGCTGATCTGGCTCTACAGGAGGCCATTCGCATCGCACAGGAGTCCAGTGATCATGTGTGCTTACATCACTGTCTGGTAAGACAATCTCAATTTATTGGTTTATTAGACTTCAGTAAAACTGTCATGTTGGACTGTGAATCCTATCTGAAGTGTTCTCTTGTTAGAGTTGGCTCAACACACTGGAACAGATGAAGGGATCTGACAGCACGGTATTAACTGAGGATTCGGTAAAAATGGCCGCCCGCTTCTGCCTTCCAGTGAGTTCAACGCAAACACTCTCATAAACATTATAGGAACATTTTGCTAACATGGTTTTGGCTCAGTCATGATTATTAAATTGTAGCTCGCACACTGACAGCATCTGAATCAGCATCACGACTTTTTGGAAACTCTTCTAACCTTGTGAAGTTTTTAACATTTTGGTGATTTAATAAACCCTAAAATGTTTGTCCCATTAACATACACATGGTTTTTAACAACAGTTATCTCTGTGTGTTTGATTATATCCTAGATTAACTCTCCTCTACTTAAGGTTTTCTATTTTCATCTGTAAATTCATTTGCAAACACAATCCATCTTTTAATTCTTTGCATTAATTCTCAGTCTGAGTTGTGGATGAACTCGTGAGAATTTAATTCTCAATAATGAGGCGATTTGTTTCATAATTGTTTCAATGTTTGATTTGGATTTATAATTTGACCCTTGAAATAAATTTTCTGCTTAAACTTGAAAAGAATTTACAGATAAACTCTTTGTACAAATTGAATTGAAACTGTTTAAATATTTAACAAAAAAAAACAAAGATGTGGTTCCTGCCTTAACTACAAAGTAAATATTCTTCTTCTGCAGTTGTTTGTTACACTGTTTTGGTTGTCAGTAACATGTTTGTGTTTCACTGCAGTACTTGGCATCTCTGGGCATTCAGTCATTGGTCCAGCAGGGGGCGACGCAGGGGAAGACAGTCCACAAACTGATGGATGCTCTGAAGGACACAGACATCCTGCACTGGAAGCACAGTCTGTCGGAGCTGATCGAGATCAGCCTGGCTCAGACTACGTCCATATGGAGGATGTACGGGAAAAGGTCAGACTCTTCACCTAAAGCAGTTGTCAGTTCTGCTCACTTTTGGCAGCGTACGGACACAAACGCTCTTCCCCGTTCAAACTTCATCAAATCAGTGAAACGACTGAGAAGTTTTAAATGAACATTTTGAAGTGCTGCGTGTCCTCAGTGAGGTTTAGAAGATTCAAGAGTAAATGTGCATCAGAGAAAACGTGTTTTTGTTTGTAATGTGGTTTCCTGTCTTTGTAACAGCACCATGGCTCTGCAGCAGGCGCAGCTGCTTCTCAACATGAGCAGTCTGGAGCCGGTCAACTTCGGGGTTCACCAGAACAACACAGAGGCGTTTGCTGTGGTGCTCTGCCATCTGGCTGAGCTGCACGCTGAGCAGGTAACACCTGACCTCATCTCCTGGGCCTGCTTCCACACATATATATGTTTAATGAATATTATTAATGAGTTTGTTTTTCAGCTTCAGCATCATTGTCGGATGTGTTCTTGTTTCAGGGACTGTACAGTGCAGCCTCAGAGATTTTTCAGCATCTGAAGGAACAGTTTCCTCCTCACACACAGCATGCTAAGGTGAGTTTTATCAGATTGATTTTAAGGTGATGAAGTCTTCAGACTTAGTTATAGATTTATTGATCATATATATTTTTTGTGTGTGACCTTTTTTTTTTTTTTGCTGCTTTTAGATGATTTTTACAAACTGAAAGGGGTTTAATTGTCTTTAACACATTTAAATGTTGTTGATTTTAAGACAAATTTACATTGATAAGCACGATTAGTGATTTGATTTTAGGTTGGTTTTGAGCAAATATGTTGCCTCATCTTTAGAGGTTTAATTACAACATTCTGTTGAGGTCATGTGTTTTTCTCCCTCTGTTCAGCTCTGGATGTTGTGTGATTTGAAAATTCAGTTTGAGAGACACATGAATGAGAGGAAATACCAAGCGGCAGAGCCGCTAGTAAAAGCGATATCTGCTCTGAACAAGACAGAAGGACTCTTCAGGTAACAGTGAAACACACACATGGTTCTTCTCTTGACTGTTGCTGTTTCATGCTGCTGTTTGTTTAATGACAGGAAAGCTCAAGTTCTGAAGGCCCTCAACCGCATCAGCAAGGCGTACAACATCTTACAGCATCTGCAGGTCCAGTGTGAGAAGACGAAATGCACAGAGATAATCATCAGGTTACATTCTTCTGTTAGTTTTGAGTGGCTGTTTGTTTAAATACCTTTTTTTTATTGTGAGTGTAAAACAAACTAAACTCAGCCCAAATTAGATTTATATTTTCTAATTTAATTTGAAGTTGCCACATTTCAATTAATATCTAAGTTGCTTCCTGTTTGTGTCATCCAGAGTGATGCTGACCACCGTGGAGCTGCACTGGGAGTCGTCCGGGTTCTCCACAGCCCTTTCCATTCTCCTGCAGGCTCTGGCTCTGGCCAGGCAGCACCACCTTCAGTCCCTGGTCTCCGAAACAATCCTTCATCTGGCTTTCACTCAGGTCAGACAGAAAAATGAAACAAGCTTCATTTAAAAAGGAAAGGGTTGTAGAGAATACTTACAGGTTGTCAGTATCTTACCTGCAGTAGACTGTTTTCAGTGAAAATCTCACTTCAGAGAATCAGGGACATTTTGAGTTGATCTAACAACTCCTCAGAGGACCGCCTCCTTTACGCTGGACGTGTAGAGGTGTGTAGCGTTTTGCTAGCGAAATCCGCAGAGCGTCCCTTCCCACCAGGAGCGATTTAGATGCGTCTCTCGCGAAAGCGTTCCATCCAGCTGGTACCCGGTAGATCTATAAGTCAGGGGAGAATTGCGAAATCACGCGTGATTTTGTCGGTACACACAACAAGAAGCAGGGAGAAAGATGACAACATGTATCCAGAAGGTATGTGACTTATTTTCACACCACATACGGACTTCAGACCCATCACAGGAAGTGTATTTTTTCGTGGTCATGTGAATGGAAATCTGCGCGTGTCTTTTATTTTGAAACTTCCGTGTATGAATGCCTGATTTCCTGCCTGGTCCAAACTAAACTGCTGAGCTTGACAGGTTTTAGAAGCGTAGTGAGGACCGCAACACTACACTTCTGAGACGCGTCTGATTCACGCTGCTTTTGCGCCCGATGGAAAGGGTCCTGTTTAGTTTAATGGCGGTTATCGGCCACGAATTACGCCTCACTGACATTACGCGCCACTTACGCATCGGGGGGAAGGAGGGGTAAACATGAATCCTGCCGTCTGGAACAACTTTTCCACTTTAGCAGGACATGTTCTGTTTTATCTTCACTTCCTCTGTGTTGCTACATATTAATACATGTACAGAAGCTGATTTTATTTGAACTGTGTGGAACGTTTTGAGTTTGAGCTGGTTTAGAATGTTCATATTAAATTACAACATATGTAGTTCAAAATGTAGCTTCTTTTTTAGATGGTTTTGACTGAATGCAGGAGGAGGGATGTTCACTTCACATCTTCTATTTAGGGATCTACTTTTCAGATTTCTTTTAAATTTTGACGAAAGTTGATTTAAAGTCACAAACTCTGGAATTCTTTGAGTAATATTTCTCTATGAACCCAGTCATGCAGTAATGTTTCATTTAGTGTGTTTGTTCCTTCTTTAGCTCATGCTGGGGGTCCCTGAACAGGCTCTGAGTGTCCTTCATGAAGCCATGGAGCCCATTCTGGCCCACGGAGCCGTCATAGACAAAGGCCGTGCCATGATGTTGGCAGCTCGCTGTCAGATGGCTGTGGCCGGGTTTAACCCAAACGCACAAGGTCAACCAGGTAACACACACACAAACCAGAATCCATCTTCCATCCTGTCCTTTTTATGCAGCTTCTTGTCGTGTCTCCTCAGATCTGCAGTTGGCAGTTTTGGCTGTTGACTCACTAAATGAGGCTGAGGGGTATTTTTCTAAACTGAACTGTAAGGAACGGCTGCGGGACGTCCACTACCTGCAGGCTCAGCTGCACCACGCTTTGGGACAGACATTGCAGAGAAACAAAAGTGCCATGCTCTTCCGGCTGCTGGACCAGGAGCTGCAGACACCGGCACCACTCGGTTCCACCAGACTCTAAAAACTAAAGATGTTTCCCATCAAATGGCTGAGCTGCATCTCTCCTGTTGACCACTAGGTGGCAGTGGAGCTGTTTCCTGTATTCTTTTATAAATATTTTGTCTGGAACTCAGTACAAAGTGCCACATTGATAATTAAACAAAACTGGAAGCAGTCAGAATAAAATGGATTTTCCAGTTGATCCAGAATGTGCACGTTGTGTTCTAACTTGTGATTTTGTTTAGATTTGTATCATGGTTCTAATTCTAACTGGTGTTTTAGTAGCTTGACGTCAGCAGCTGCTAACTGTTTGGAGAAAAGGGTGAGTGTGTTTATGAGGAGCTCTCGTGTTTCTACTGCGGTCCCCACAACTCATTATGATAAATGAGATTAACATCAGCAGCCTGAACGATCCTGATTTTGCTCTTTGAAAGCTGATGAAGCTGGAATCCATCTGAGGACATCATAAACCACCTGATGCTGCTGATCTGCATTAAACTGACAGTACCTACTGTGCAAAAATTTTAGGCAGTGGAAAAAAATATAAATGAAATCTAATATTTGTTGTAAGCAGCATCATTTCTTCACATGCAGCCAGTTTGAGAAGGAACTCAGTTGATTACTGAAACAGGTATCTACAAATCTTCTGTCTCCATGTTCTCCTCAATATAATCAATGATGTTGAGATCAGATCTGCATGAAGGATAAATCTCCATGATTGTTTCACTCTACAGCATCCTGTTAAAGCAGAACTACAGCAATATTTACATGTTTGCCTCATCAGAACAGCTGGACCCCCAGAAAATCCCTAAATGAAACTGATGTTCACATATTGATGTGATTCACATATTTCAAATGGATAAAATAAACAATTACAATTTATACTTGTGAAATCATCTTATTATGCTGCATTAAATCCTACCTGCCTGCCTAAAACTTTTACACAGTCCTGTATATATGACAGTTTGGGAGAAACAGCGAACCTGGTGTTCACCTGGACAGCAGACAGAACAGTGATGCTGTTTTTAAGAAGGGACAGAAAAGACTGGACTTGTTGAAGCTCAGGTCCTTCAATGTTTGATGTTGAATATCTTTTTTAAGTCTGTTGTGTAGAGTGTGATCACACCTGCAGTCACCTGTTGGGGGAGGAGCATCAGAGCAAGTGATATAAAGAGGCTGAACAAACTGATATTGAAGGCTGGTTCTGTTCTGGGGACGGATCTGGAGTCTCTTGAACTGATTGTCCAAAGAACATGATGTCAAACCCTCATCGTCCTCTTCAGAACACAGTAACTCAACAACAGAGTGTCTTCAGTCAGAAGCTCCGCTGCAGGAGATCCTTCCTGTCTTTAACTAGAACCCTCTATGGATCCATGAAGAACTGAGTTACAATAATATTTAATTTCTGTTCAGTAATGAATAAAATATGTTTGAATTAAATTCCTAATTGAAGTTATTTAGAGATTTTCAGCTTCCATCATGTTTGACTCTCAGTTATCTGACAGACGGGTGTTAGTTGGAATGATTGCAAGATCAGTTTTTAATATAATATAAATGAGTTTTGTTTGGGCTTCTCAGGCCTTTCTGTTGATCTAGTGCCATGTTTGACTTGCTGTCTTTCAGAATATAAACAAATAGATTGCAGTTTATTTTGCATTTTTTTCAGAAGGAACCTTGTTCACTATGCAAATAACCAGTTATATGATGAGGCATGTTTTCATGATGCTGCTTCAGGCTTGTATATGTAGTTGTAATTTAGTGCCTGTATTTACATGTTGAGCATATTTACAATTACGTGTGGGTTTGGAATGCAGAGGATGTTATGAAAGAGAGAGTATGTGGAGGTTTAAGCCACTGATCATCTCACTGAACAAATCCTATTTTAAGTTTACACCAATTTTGTAAAGTACTTTGTGAAAATGTCCAAAATAAATAGAAGTAAAATAGAACTACATTTTTTACCTTTTAATACCATAAAGCTGTCAAAATGTTACTTTGAGTGAATTTTCCAAACATGCCGACATGGAGGGATCGATATGTTGCAGATGGAACTTCAGGAAATTAAAACACAATCAGATCTTATTACTACAGTCTTTTGGTTCTTACCAAAATCTAAAGTGACTAAAACAACTTGTTTATTGGGTTACTCTGCCACCTTTAGAGGAAGCGATGAATCCTTTTAGTCATTAATTAAAAGGAGAGTTAAAGTTTGAGCTCTGCTCTGTATTACCAGCCTGATTTGGTGCAGATATCATGTGGGCAGCTCTGAATCACCTGTTAGAGTTGACAGTTTAATTTTCAATGTGTACTTTGTTATTTTGTTTGCCTTTATAACACTTATTTGGCCTTTTTTTAGGTTAAAAAAGAGGACAAACAGATTCTAACAGCATCTTGTGGATTAAAAAAGAAGTTTGCAACATCTTTAGGGTTTTAGAAAAAACTGGCGTAACAAAAAAGACTTGAGAGAAAGTTTAAAACATGAAAAGTTTTAATTCTTTCCTAATATACATCTGTTAAACCTTATTGAGAAGTTTCTGACAAACAGATACAAACTGTTTCTATTATTAACTTCATGATATTCAGTCTTAGGAGCTGCACAGTGGTGTTAGCATACAAGGTTAGCATTGATACTTTACACTAAGGAGGTTCTGGGTTTGATTCCAGACTGGGATCTTTCTGCATGGAGTTTGCATGTTCTCCCTGTGTGTGTCAGAGTTTTCATGGGTTTCTTTCTGCAAACCAAAAACATGTTCAAGTTGCCCAGATTGTGAACAGACACATGCTTTTTATTCTCCAAACATCTCTTTATCATTATAGAGTATATGTAGACGGGTGAGCCGTGCAGAGTGTAAGTCCACGTCTCACCCCTGACTGCTGGAGACAAACACTAGCTCCCTGCAACTCTGCACAGGAACAAGAAAACAAACATTTCTGTATTAATATCATAACAGTTTGTTGCTTCCACGTGTACTTCTAAATGGGATACTTTCCCTTTTTGCTGTATTATATTACACCTTCACTGCTGTTAGCAATTAATGCACATCTGAGCTTCTTTGTACATGTTTGTCCTGTTGAACAGGAAGTTAAATAAACAGTTGCTGAACATGCTATCAAATAGCAGGTTGTTTGATTTAATCCTTTACATGGTGTGTGTTTCCTGAAATTATGTTGTTTACCATATTTTATGTATATTAACAGACTAGAAAAATAATTTCTGCCTCAATACAGAAATACCAGAGTCTCAAAAATAAGATTTAATAAGTGTTTATTAATAACAAACATGTCAAGAAAACAGCATAAGAACAATGCATGTTTAGAAAAATATATCTGAAGATGTTTTTTTTTCTTTAGAATACTCTATACATTGATTTAACCTCTACTGGATATTAAACATGAACAAATAAGAGTTTCCTTGTAAAACCATGATAGAAAACAGTGTTTTATCTGAATAAACTCCTTTTACATACAAACCATCTGAGATGTGAGGTGTTCCTGCCTGCACATCACATCTTTAATCAACTTGTTTTCACCTGTTTAACATGAAAACCCGCCCCGTTTTCAGACAGATTCTCTGATCACAATTAATGTTACCATATAAAAGAAATGACAACATCACATGAAGTCCAAATTCTGACTTTCACCCAAGACGGTGATCTCAGCTGACCAGGAGTCTGGCTGTTTTTTTTTACATTTTATTTCTATTTTAACACCATAAAACTTGTTTTTCCCTTAATAGTCTATCAGGAGTAAAACAACGTCTCGATTTAAGACACTGGAATGGTGCCGTGATTAAACTGTTTCTGTGTTTGATTAAAAGGAGAGAGGGAGATATGGCAGTTTCTCTGAAGCTCAAGTCCAGCAGCTTTTCTTCTGGTTCTGTCTGAGTGGATTCATGGAGACCGTCCTCACTGATGGGAGCAGAGAAGAACAGAAGTCTTAATATCCGGCTGGATAGCCTCCTTTCCTGGGGTCAGATTCTGCACACAGACGCTCTCCCTGCCGGACCACGGCCTGGACGACAGAGTCCGGAGTCCTCAGCAGCTGTGTTACATGGTTCTTCTGGACCAACCCCTCCAGGACACTCTGCCAAGGTTTCGTAGCACATACACTAAAACATGTATGTAGCTTTATACAGCAGCAGAACATGCTATTTTAGTGTATAGTATGACTGTGTCCAGTCCTGTTCACCAGCTGCTATCCCGCATGTTTTAATTGTTTCTCTGCTCCACCACACCTGGTCCAGTGGTATCAGGTGATCTGGACAAGAGCAACATCTAAAACATTAAGGATCGTGGCCCTCAGGGACCAGGACTGGACACCACTGATCTAAAAGCACAACACAAACTGATTAACGAGCCCCGCCAAACACAATCATGCAGAGCTGTGAAACTTGGTGGCATGATGGAACATGTTAGTCTCAAAAAACAACAACAACTCAACAGGAAGTCAGCCATCTTGAAAAAACTGCTCATTTTCACACCTACAATATGAACAAACTCCTCCATGAGATCTTCATGTATCAACATCAAACTTGGTTTGTACAGTCTTAAAGTTATCAAAAAACATTACAACACCTTAGTAGTGTGGGCGTGGCTTAACCTCAAGTTTTGAATTCTTGCCATAAAATACTGTTATATGTTAATGACAGGATCTGCACCAAAATGTTTGTGGATGATCATAGTTGTATTTTAATCCAAGCTATGGGTTTATATACTGAGATCAATTTAGCTCCGCCCACCGGGAAATCTGAAGTGTAAAGTTTTACTCTTTTAGCTCATTCTCAACTGGATTGACTTCAAACTGGTTCAGATATTAGACGACAAGTTGTTCTTACAGGTGACAGAAATCTGGGGGCGTGGTCTTGACAAGAAGGCAAAATTTAACTTCTAAAAATTTCACTAAATTTGCTGTAAATTATACAATTTGGATCAGATCGGAACAATATTTCAACAGGTAGATCGTGGTCTGGGCCTGAACATATCTGAGTAGAAATAGTTGGGCTGTGGTGCTAGTATAGGGTTTTAAATGCACCCTTAGGACCTTTTAACTGTAAAGTCTTACTCATTGATTTTACTATTGTGAAATTTGGTGACCCGAATTACTGAAGTTATTAAGTGTAATATAGGGGGACCCGCCGCGTCCAGAGGGATGTTTAATATGAAGCCGAACATGTTTTACCGTGAGTTTCCACTAAGTTTCAGCTTAAAGTTGTAAAAGTTATTTTGTACTGCTTTAATATTTATTTAAGTGTGGCTGTAAATAGTTAAGCAACACCAGTGAACAAGTATTTTCACTGTTACACAAGGTCTCAGATTTATAATTCTAGCTCCGCAGTTCAGTCTGAAAGTTTCTTTAGTCTTCCTCATGTCATCTTGACCTCCATCAAGACTCTTAACCCATTATTGGTTTATTTAATTGTTTTTTTATCCACTTCCTAATAATCCACTGGCACTGTCTTTGCTTAAAAAACTGTTTTCAATTTATCATATTAAGGCAGATTTGTTCTTTTTGCTTTGAACCCCGTTATCTCTATATTTAACTCACCTTTTCAAAGCCCTGTTCGACCACCGTCATGTTGGGGTTCAGCTGGTTGTGAACTCGCGGCTCAATCACAGCTTTCTTTAGGTCATAGTTGAAGAATAAAGAGTTCAGGATAACCTGTTTTTAGCCAGAAAATGTTACTTAAGTTTCCCTGTTAATTACCTGAAATCTACAGAAAACATGAGTTATTGAGTCCAGCTTACTAAGGCGGTGGCTGTGGTGATTTTTGTTCCCCCTGATGCTCCCACAACCATTTTCACCCTGTTTTCTTTGTCAAAGATAATTGTAGGACTCATGGAAGACAGAGGCCTTTTGCCTACAACAGAGAAACAAAAGGTCATTAAAAACACTTATGTGAACTAAATTAGAAGATCTATGGAAAAAGATTCTAATCTAGTCCAGCCACACCTGGTTGGATGAAGTTGTTTGGTGAAGGTGGGATTCCAAACCCATTTTTCATGTATGGAGAGCTGAAATCATCCATCTCATCATTGAAAATGATTCCAGTGGATCGAGACATGACTTTGGATCCAAAGCTGTGGAAATAAAAAGCTATTTTATGTGCTAAAGGACTTTTAATAAACCTCATCATTTTATTATGAATGTCAAACAAACAAAAGTGAATATTAGAGTCAAAGTTCAGGAGACTTACTAAAAATTAATTGTACTGGTGGCTGCAACAGCACTTCCATCCTCGGCTATGACAGACAGGTGAGCTGTGCCGTGGTTGTCAGGGACAAAATATTCAGGCTCGTAGTAGCTGTCAGGGTGGGTGGTGTCATCTGTAATTTTACTCCTTATGCCATCAGCAAAGTAATCTGATGTCATGTTTTGGATTAGCTGAGGGAGATACAAGAGAAGTCAGATGATAAGGAGGTTTTTCAGAGCAGATTTGATCTCTTTAACTCTTTAACTTTAAACCCTCTCGGCTTGTTTGTGAGCCAAAAGTGGCATGTACAAGTTCAGGCAGTAAGTTTTAATGTTTTTGCCACTTTTATTGCATAAAGTTTTCCATTAACGTGATGCTTGTCACAGATGTAAAATATTCATTACTGTTTTTATTTTTTAAACCCTTCAAATGTCAGTTTGTTTAGACTGTGTATCTGTTGGAAAACTGCCAAAAAGTCATCAGTAAATGTTTTACAGTGTACTTTCTTTATCCTCAGTGCTACTGGGATTTCTTGTTATTGTTAATGTCACAGTCTGGAACATGTAACTAACATGTAAATGTGTATTGCTGGTGGTAGAAATGATTTTATGTACTATTTATTTTATGTTTATTTATTTTGCAGCGAGAGAGAAAAAACATTTTTAAAAAATCCTTCTCAGCTTTTTCATGGCCAGAAATGGTCACCTACTTTCTGCATTCTCAAAATGCTAGTTATTTAAAGATTTTTCCACTTTTAACAAATAGATTTTTAAATTTTGTATTAGTCTTGATTGTGAAAAACAAAATTGTATTCAAATTCTGAAATGTAACCCTTCAAATACCAGTTAAACTACATATTTCTATTAAATATTTGGGTGAAAAAAGAGCGTTTTGACCCTATTATTGATTTAGTTAGTATTTCTCCATATTTTTAGCATTTAATGCAGCCCAAGGTGGACACAAGCCAGTGTTTTCCTTTTGCTGATCCCAAGCTGGATAAATGCAAAAGGTTTCTGTCAGGAAGGTCATCAGATGTAAAACTTATGCCATATAAAAAATCAGACCTTTGGGGTGCATTTATTACATTTGTATTAACACAGTTAAAATGGTAATAAAAGAAAGTGAAGTAGCCACAAATGTGTGGTATACAGCCCAAAGGGTTAAACATATTTTACTGAGGTTTCCCCGAGAGTGGCTTGCAGTGAGAGTTGAGACACTTATGATGACAGTAAAAATGCAAACATACCAAAAGTCCTGAGGACATAAAGCATAAAAGCGCGAGCGCTTACATCAGTGATGTTAAGATATCGCGGGTCCCCCAGTCTACTTCTCTTGGCGTAAGCGAAACGAAAAGCCTCTACGATTCGATGGTACGTTAAAGTTTTTTTCTCTGCTGTGGAGACACTCGTATCTGTGAAGTTATACCCTGTAAAACACCCACAGGAGAAAAACACAAACGTCTATGCCTTGGAGCAGATATAGATTTTAATCATTTGTGTTTCTGTGTAATGAACACATGAATATTGGCAGTTTTTTGTTTAAAACCTGGTTTTTGCTGCAACAGATGAAGATGTGAGGATGAACTAAACAATCCAGGGAGAACCTGACGTCTCTTCTTCTGCATGCCTGCACAAACACTCACTTACCGTCTACTATATTGAGTATGAGTGCCAACACGGGCCCGCTGGAGGGGGCATCTGGGACGTAGATGGTGTATTCTCCAATGTTCAGCTTCAGAGGGTTCTCATTCAGCACCGGCTGGTACTCCAACAAATCATCCAGGGTGATGATGCCACCTGAAATGCAAACACAGGCTTAATGATCAACAGTGCACTGATGCTTAATGAAGAATTCTGTTATTTTTTTATTGTTTGTTCAGTGTCTGTTCATTTTGCCATTTTCATAAATATAAACAAGATTTCAGCACAACACCTGCTGCCTGGATGTCTTCCACGATGCTCTGTGCCATTGTCCCATTGTAGAACACATCAGGACCTTCTTCTGCTATTCTCTGATATGTGTCAGCCAGCTTTGGGAATCTGACGATGTCATTTTCTTTCAGGATTCTCTTTTGAGAGTCACAAAAGACTTCACTGCAAGAAAGTGAGTAAAAAACAACACAGAAAAGTGTATCAGACACAATGAGATACCGACTGGTATGTGCAGAGTTCCCTGGCGCTGAAATAAAACAGAATGATACAACAACTAGTGTTAGACACGAAGAGCTCGGGCTAAATTAAGAACAGTGAATAAGACTGTCAGTCAATGACTGTGCAGCACATCTAACTGTACTGTGTGTTCACTGTGTTCAGATCATCGTTAATGAAGAGTCATTGCAGCATTTTCAAAACAAGCAGGGACAGAAACGGGGGGGGGGGGGCTGAATGCAAATAAGAAAGAAATGGGTTTAAAATCTTTAATTTCAATTTACATACAAGTTCATGACATTATGTCAGTAATGGAATGGGTGGACGTCACGAGAACCGGTGAAACGAGTGTTATTTTGTGGGCTCTTTGACTTGGTTGTGTTNTATTTTGACGACGAGTGCTTCCAGGAGTTTCCTGTGATTTTATTTTGTATTTGATCATGTTTCCTGTTTCCGTATTTTATGTGTTTGTGTTTATGTCTTGATCAGTTTCTCCTTTTTCTGATAGTTTTATAGACTGTTTTGTCGGCCTGAGTTTTTCTTGTAGTTTGATTTTTAGTGTGAGATGTTATTTCTCCCGTGTATATTTAGTCTCCTGTTGAGCACTTACCCCTTTCCTGTGCTCTATGTCTGGTTTGTCATCATCCTGATTAGACTCTCTGCTCTCCTCCTCAGCTGTTGCTGTTTAGTAATCACACATCCCCAGTAAAAATACTCAGGGTTAGGGTCAGTTTAGCGTCTGCATGTACATCATCCTCCCATGTTGTCCTCTTTTAGCTGCTACATCAGCTTTTTATTAATATGTTATTTATTTGTTGTTGTTTTATTTGATTACATTTTCCGAGCATCCACATCCTGCAATTGGGTCAAGCTTTAAAAAACCCAGCAACATGACACATATTGAAATCTAACATTCTATATTTTAATGTTTTAATAGCCTGGAGACCCTAACCAGGGAGTAAATGCTAACTGCTGTATTTAAAGTCATAGTAAGTCAATATAAAAGTCACATAGAGGTTATTATTAAAGGCTTGTTGCTGTTTGTTTAATCTGTAACAAATCTAAAGATTTGTGGGGCGGCTGTGGCTCAGTGGTTAGAGCGGTCGTCCTCCAATTTGAAGGTTGATGGATCGATCCCGGCTTCCACCGCCACATGTCGAAGTGTCCTTGGGCAAGGCACTGAACCCCATGTTGCCCCCCAATCTGCGTATTGGGTTGTGTGAGTGGGTGAATGCAAAACCGTGTAGTGTGAAAGCACTTTGAGTGGTCTGAATGACTAGAAAAGCGCTATACAAATACAGGACATTTACCATTTAAAGAGTGAACAAGGTGGTTTTATGGAACAAAAAGGTGAACTGGAGTGTTTCTGCAGATATAAAATTGTTTCAGCTGTGAGGTGTCAGAAGAACAGTACGTGTACAGAAAAATAAAAACACATGTATTTGTTACGTCAAACACAGATTAAAAAGGAATTGTCGTGTAAAAGTGTTTGTATAACCAGCTGCTAGAGAAATATATTCTAAGAAATCCAGCCAAACATTTATGTTAAGAAGGATCCTCACCACAGGTTGACGTCTCCTTGAATGGATTCTTTGCTCTTGAAGATGGCGTGAGCCAGGGCTTTCCCAATGGGAAACCCGTCACGAGCCAAAGCAATGCTGGGCTCAAACAGCTCCTTCCATGGAAGCCTGCCGTGTCGTCTGTGTGCCATCTCATAACCCCGGATCTCCCCTGGGATCGCTATGGACAATCCACCTGTCGTCCAGAAACAACAACGCTGTAATCAAACATTTTACATTCTCTTTTGTCTGTTAATGTTGGTATACTGACACGTCTCTCATCTCCGTGTGTTAGGCTGTTTTATTTGTACAAAAATTTGGTGCTAGAAACTCTCCAACCTGAAATCCAGTGTGTCATTCCTTGGATCTTCTAAAAAAATATATCATAATGTTATATCAATCTACATCTGTTTGTCAAACACATGAGTCACAGTCAAAAAGAATACTGTCCATCTGAGTGGACATTTGATAATTATTTAAAAAGTATGTTAATTTTTACAAGGTGCTAACAAAATTAGAAATTGTATTTTTTATTCCTGAAAAATAAAAATATTTCGAGGTGCAATATGTAAGAATTTGACCTTGTGGTCAAATCGGAGTTCTGCAGTTCATGTAGAAAAACAAACCCATCCTCTCTCAGCTACTCACCCCCTCCCTGATTTTTCTGCTGGGTTGCCAGTTCCAGTGTTGATCCTCGTTTTGTTTCTCTTGTATTTGTTCAGTTTTTGGGAAGGATGTCATAGTTTCTCAGGTTTACTACGAGTTACCTCAGGGCTGCTTCTTTTACTCTTTGCTGCTGGTCATTGTTGAATTACAACTGTTTGTGTTGAAGACTTGGCAACCTCGCAGGCTCACATGTGATTGGGTATGGAACCAGGAAGTCTGGACGCAGCGTTTTTAAAGTGACCAAAACGCCACCACCCAGTCGACTGAGATCAAAATCTGTTACAATGTAACTTTGTTTTCAACATCGGTGGGACATTAGACTGTTGTGTGAGTATTTCACTGTAAAATTCTTACATATTGCACCTTTAAGAAGAAAATCTTGACAGAGATCAGGATTGATGCACTGAAAGGAAACTGAATGAGTAGATTTAAGACCAGATTATTGAGCGGCTGTTACTCAGGAGGGTAAAGCAGTCGTCTTCCAATCAGGAGGCTGGTGGTTTGATGCCAGCTCCCCCCACCACATTTCAAAGTGTCTTTGAACCTCATGCAGCCCCTCAATTTGGAAACCAGTGTGTATGTGAATGTAACTTGTGGTATAAAAGCACTTTGAGTAGTCAGTACAACCAGAAAAGTGTAAGACATTATTAATATGCATCTACATTTAACCCCTCCACAGCAACAGAATGAAGAACAACACAAAGTTAGATTTATATAAAGTAAATCTGGTTGTAGCTACCTGTACGAGAAAGCTTGGTGTTGTTGCCAAACATGTCTTCAGTGGCGTTCGTGGGGGCCGTCTCCCTCGCATCGATGGTTTCCACCTTTCCTGTTTATTAGTTGGTTGAAAGTGATATCAGGGGGTGTTGTGGTAAATATCGAACCCAAAATACACACTCACCTGTGGAAGCATCATATATAATAAAGTAGAGACCTCCCCCGATGCCCATGCTGTGAGCGTTCAAAAGGCCAACACACAGCAAGGCAGCAATGGAAGCATCAACAGCTGAGCCATTTCTCTTCAGAATGTCCCTGGAAACACAAGAATGCACTTAGCAGCCAGGAAACGCACATGCAGAACAAAGTCTGCACTCTGTATCCTCTTACCTCCCCACTTCTGAACACCTTCCAGCATCAGCAGCCACAGCAGCCTTCGAGTAGAAGTGGTCTAAAGGGGGAGGTGTGTTTTTCCTCCCCAAGCCCATGAACACCCCCAGAAACAGACTCACTGCAGCCACCAGAAGGACCACCAGACCAGCAATCAGGGACTTCCCAACCATTTTACTGTCCAGGAAAAACCAACAAACATCAGGATCCTTCAGTGCAGACATGGCAGTCCCTCCATTTTCAAAATGTCAATCAAAAATAAGCACAAAAACATACTTATTACAAAATGTTCTCACCTTTATATATGTAGTTTCTCACTGATGGTCAAAAACCTAAACGAGCATACTGACCAGTCGCTGAGTGAGTATCAGCAGAAATGGCAGGTTGTTAAATTCAATGGTCGTGTGCTTGAGTCATCCTGTTTTCAGACGTTACTTTAGCTTGGTGTCATGCTCTGAACACTGCTGTTTGTGCTTTGTTTGTGCCACAAGTCAAAGAAAAGTGTGACGACGTTTAAAAAATGTATAATTATAAAGGTTTTTTGTTTGTTTGCTGGTGAAACTTTAAATGGAAATTTAACATTGACAAAGAAAGTAGAACTTCATATTCAAATAAGATCAAAAGCCTGAATTAAATAGAAAATATTTATATAGCACTTTTTCCTCTTGTCCTTTTCAGCAATATTCAAGGGATTGTTTTATTATTAACTATTTTATTATCCTACAGATAGAAGCTGATATCATAGGTTTTATTCTAACTTTGCCAGGAAGGATGCGTTCAGCAAGCAGCCATGTTTTTCCCAAGTTGTTTTTGCACAATAAAGGGAATGTGTTTTCTATTCCTGTCAGTGCAGCAGCAAATTAAATCACGGCCACTGTTGTTTCTCAACAACAGGTGAAACGAAGCCTGCAGAAACACTAACGGCTGTCAGATTACCACAGTGGAGGAGGAAGGTGATGTCATGTGTTTGTTTATGAGCAGCTGCAGTCATTTTAATGATAAGGCCCCCATAGGTAGACACTGTGAAGAATGAATGCTGCAGTCATGAGCTGATGACTCAGGATCTTATGTGTTCACATGATTCTTCCACTTTATGGTGCAAATGGAAAAAATAGAAGAAGATATTCTGTAGCAGCTGCCTTCAAACATGTTGTTTCCTTGCAACCCTTTGAAGTCATGCTAGTTTTATGCGTATGCTTTGATCAAACATAAAGGAGTCTTCTTCTGTATTTTGAAGGGCTTTTTTGTTTACTTGAAATGTTGGACTAACTGTGTAACAGCAGCCAGAGTCAAATTAGGGCCACTGCAGCTCATGCTTGCATCTTTATCCCTAAAAGCAATTGGGGCATCAAATGTTTTGCTGCATCCAGTTGTCCACTTGTTCTGCATGACTTGTTCACATTCAAGCTGATTTTTTCCCCCAAATTTCATCTGCCTGTTTTCCTTAATACACACTTAAATGTTTCAGCCTTTGATGTGGTTGTGAATGAAGGAGATCGACAGCAAATTGAGTCAGCATGCAAAAAGGCATTAAAATAATAAAATATAACATTTCATTCTGTGTTTCTGTGTCAATAAAAATTGAAAAAAACCTTAATAAGAGAATTATGTTTGACTCTGTGCATGCATTTATAGCCAACAGCAAATTTCTGTTCAGCTCAAATCAACAAAAACTAGATCAAATCAGAAATTAGAAGTAAAAGAGAAAAGTGAGAAGTTATGTTTTACAAAACAAGAAGTGAACTGATCATCATGTCTGAAAGCAGTAAACCTTTCAAATCAACAAAGACCTATAAGACCAGATTCTTAGTTTGTTACTACTATTTTGTAGGTGGTGTGTCACTGTGTTACAATCTGCAAAAAAAAGAAAAAATTATGGTGCTCGGACACGTGACACTATATTGCCCCAGACTCTCAGAAACAGGTACGAGACAAGAACATTTTTGTACCTGTAGGTACTTTTTTTCTTAAATGTTCCCTCAAAAGTACAATATTGGTCTTTAAAAGGCCAATATTGGTTCAAACTGATATAAAGTAGAGATTTGTACCATTTCAAGCTAATGCACCTGATGGGTATCAGTCATTTAAAATTAAACTTAAAGATGAGACTGTGTTGTTTTTCGTTGGACAAGGGTAAGCTCAACTCACAACAATTAAAAGGTCAAATCAAAGTCCTTCAAGCCAAAAGGACTTGACAGTGGAATCAGTTTGGAGAAGGAGAAATAACTGATAGCTGTCTAATCTGTGGTTAAAATCAACCCTTTACTGTCCTCTGTGAGTCCCTGGAAACAGATCCATGTGACAAAAATACAGGGAAGAACTGGGGCATGGAGTTTTGATGGATTAAAATAGGAGATTACATTTTATACTGGCTGGCTGACAATCAAATTGCCAAAACAGAGATTAGTATTTATATAAAGCCAATGGGAAAGTTCACTTCTGATCAGCTGGAGAAACATGATTTTAGGTCTTTTGAAGCATGAATTTGAGGTTTTGAACCTCTAAAATAAACCTTGATGTTGTGGTTTCATCTTATGACGTGCATCGTGAAACAGAGGAGAGATGGATGACACTGACTGTAATCTTTACTCACTGTTTACTTACTGTATCATAGCATCACAACCACACAACAACTCCAGTATACACAACATACTACACTCTAAAGTAAATTAAAACTCTGGACATTCAGAGTCATAGCTGTCAAGTTCTGGCAGGGAAACTCTCATGTTTTACCCTTTTTTCTCAGTGTCATCCCGTATTTCTATTTTCCCATAAATTTCCCGTATTATCATTTTTTAAAAATCATCCAGATTGAATTCTGTCATGAGTCTATAGTGAGAGCTGTCACCAGCAACAGCCTGGGTGTCAGTTTTCACAAGGTTAGTTCAGACCGCAGGAGAGAAGAGAGATGGCTGGATTATACAAAGGAGAATGTATTTCTGACATTTATTTTCCTAAAGAGGAGCTGGATGGAGCTCAGCCATGTGCTCCCACGGTGGAAGGCTAGAGGAATGAAAACATGCATCAGCATTTGTAACCTAAACACCACAGAACCAGATCAGGTCTCACAAAACAACCCACCCCCCCACCCCCCGCAACAGGCATTTACCTGAACACCCTCTCTCACCCCCAAACATCAGAGCCACACTGTAATAATGTGCAACAGTAAACATCCAAGCTACAAGATTTTACTAAAAACATCTGTGATGTATTGCCAAGAAAAAAACAGCTGCAAACATTTTCCAGCAGTAAACAGACTAACATGTGATCTGCCTGAGATTATAATATCTGTGGGGATCAGCGCTGAAAAACAAGTCAAAGTACAGCACTTTAACTGAACAGAGCAAATGAAACAGACTGTCAAAAAAGACTGAAAATCAAACGAACTAAACGAACAGTGAGAGAGGAACAGTTAAACTTGTTTTTAGGAATGAGACAGTCTGATTGGTTTATTTGCATATCAAAAGCATAAGAACAAAAGAAGTCTGCAAGAATCTTCATTGACACTCAGAAAAAGCAGGGAGGGATTTTAGGAAATTTTTCATAGTGTTTAGGGATCCTAGTGTTAAGGTAGGGGAACTGCGTTGTGTTGTTTATGTGTGTAGTATGTCTTTGAATATTTATTGGAATAGATACAAAGACATTCATGACCAGCACAGAGCTTCCCATGTCAGCAAAGAAGAAAATCTTTCAGTGAGTATAATACCCAACAGTTATACAATTAGGATATAATTTTTTGACTGTATGAGAGTTTAGGCTGTTTATGCTGCTGTAGATGTTTTCCCCTCGACCATCCACTCCTGATGGACATAAACATGCTGGATCTGCTGCTCGCCTCAACATTACTCCACGGACAGGTAAAGGTTAATATCAGTTCTCCATTAAATGAATTAGTGAAATATAGCACAGTTTAGATCTGTAATGTTCAGTCAAACACTTGTTTTATTTTACAGTGGAAAGGCTAGAGGCCCTGTTCCCTCAGTTGAGCTTGAGTGAACAGGCTGAGAGAGGAACTCACTGACAACGAGGTGACACACATAACAAGAAACTCCCCCAGAAGACTAAACTGACAGATTCTGGGGCTGCTAGGGAAGGATGTGAGGTTCAGTGAGCTGCTGAGACTAATGAAAGCTTTACTTTGCTTCCCCACAGCAATGCCACTTCTGAAAGGGTGTTTGGAAAGAAAGATTGTTACAACAAATAGATTTTCATTAAACAACAGCACTTTGTGCTTTACTGTCATGTCAAATCAACCAATCTGGCCCCGCCCACTAATACACTGCTTCCAAAAAAGTGTTAAAGAATGCAAAGTCTGCAAAATATGTGAATGTTTAGCCTTAAGGTGAAATATGTGATGTGTTGACTTGGATGGAACAAAGGTCAGTCTGTCAGATTCTGGTCACCTGATTGTAGTTAGTTGACAAGTTGGTATTTTATTTCTTGTATTAAAATATAATCCAAAACAGGTCTGTTGCAGGTGTTTTGCGTTGGTCGCGAGGGATATTAAAATTTCACACTGACAAAACTAATTATTTCATTCCACTGTGGAGCTGCACTGATGAGGAGCCTGGGAGGAGAGACCAGATGCTGTGATTGGTCAGACTCTCCACGTTGCACGAAACGAATCAGCAGCTTAAACCAGAGACGGACGGTGGATGAAGCAGCATCTTCATCATCCGAGCCAGTTTACAGACAGACATCAGAACTGTGACGGCTGCACGAGGACGTGGGGATTGATTGACCCTCGAGGCAGAAGCTGTTGTGTGCGTTTGAGCGCGGATCTACAGTCTGCTGACAGTCGGGCTGCAACGCAGCGCCAGACGGCACGGCGCTGTTTTCCATCATCCACTGGAGAGAAAAACAACCTGGGCTGGTCATGGGTTTGTGCGTTTGGGAACATTCTCGTAGCAGTATCTGAAACGCTGCCTGGAAAACACCTCGGTTCATTATGGGTTCCAGACTGAGCAGACAGGGAAGCCTGGACAATGATAATTTCTCCAAAAAGCGACGCAAGCTGCTAGATAACGCGGGACAGAGCGGCCGGAGCGGCCGGGGCGGTGGAGACTTTCTGTTTGCACTGATGCTGAAATCGGATAAACTGCCTGGGGTGCTTCGCAGAACCAGCCACACTCCGTACGTGAGGCGAGTTGCGTGGATCAAGGAGATCCAGAAACTGCTACGTGAGCGCAGGATGGAGCAGGCGAGCGACGTGCTCAAATTACTGAGGAAGGTAAGTCAGAGAGACGTGTGCGCCAAACGTGCACGCGCGTTTTTAATAAATATTGACTTTTTTATCGCACAGAGAAACATGAACTGTTTATGTTGGAGATGCTTCTATGCAGGTCATCATCTTCTGACCTTTGACCCTAACCCATCTCATACTTGTCACCTTGATACATTTGTGGCCTCTTGCTCCACTTTCTGTCAGAGATTTTGTTTTCATTGAAAGTAGGCCACTCTCAGAGGAGTGTACTTGTGACACACTGATTCGTGCATCACGTGACTGAGCACAGCATCCACTCACCCTGGGTAAAGGGCTCTTTGTTGACATGAGATTAAAAAGGATAGCTCGTTCTCTAAAGGAGGAAGCGGTCAGACTCTATGCTGTGGGTGATTTCATTACCTCTAATTTCACAGTCTCTGGATGGGATCTGGATATTTCCACATGCGCCACACATGAGC
This sequence comes from Pachypanchax playfairii, assembly GCA_006937955.1. Lineage (NCBI taxonomy): Eukaryota > Metazoa > Chordata > Actinopteri > Cyprinodontiformes > Aplocheilidae > Pachypanchax > Pachypanchax playfairii. The sequence goes on from SSNP01000011.1 coordinate 534,382, forward strand.
AGACCCTTCATCCATTCTGTTTCAGCCTTTGTTTTGTCCTCTGTTATTAGATTCTCACCTGACCTTGGGCTGTTCTAATACTCTCATTACAGTGACATGTCCTCTTTGTCTCTACTTCTAATGTCCATCTTCTTCAGCAACAATTTATAACCCAGAATTATGGGTTAGTTTGACGTAAATGAGTTTTTTTCTTAAAGGTCATGTTTGTTTTTCCTACAATGAAGCAGATCACAGATATGAAAACCTGCATAGCATCTAAAATGCTGTCAAGCCACAGAAGACAAACACTGAACCAAGTTTCATTTTTATTACGTTAAATATTATGTTTTGCTTTGTTAGGATCCTAGTTGCAAATGTTTTTTTTGTATTTGTGACCAAAAAAATGCAGCATTCACCTATGCAGAGTAAATTAAAGGACATTTTCTAACCTGCTTTTGCAGTTTGCATTAAAATGTGGGACATGAATTTTGGATGAAACTGCATCTTTGGGGGCTGCATTTGCTTTCTTGACCACAGGGTTGTCCTCTGTCCTCTGGCTGTCACTCAGTACTGAGCTAATTACGCTAAAGTCTTAATACAGGAGAAATTGAAGCTTTTTGATCAACTGCAAGCGCCACAGCAGCCACATCCAACTCTACTTCTGTTAAAGGAGCCTTACATTACACCCAGGTAGATCTCTGAAAGATCTGTGAAGTGTTGGATGCAGAAGTATTTGTTGTATAACAGTGAACTGTGCTCCAGATTTATAAAAAGATCTGAGATCTCCTGCAGATGTGAGGAAAGGATTTGTTCCTTTACTCCACGCTTGCGAACAACAGTCGATCTTGTTGGGACAGACAGACGGAAGATATTTTTACACTTCAGAAGCTGCTTCTCGACCTTGTTGAAAGGGGAGACGGTAACGGGGTGCCGCCAACCTCCCACTCAAACTGTCTGTTAGAACATAGATTATAATCTAAACTGGATGTGTCAGGGAGAAAATTAATGCAATCCTTCTGAGCAAGTGTGTTTGTGCAGGTGTGTACTGTACAGAGTATTTCCAAGGTTTTCTTTACTCATTAAAGTAGCACTGGAAGCTCAGCTGCTTGTCATTGGCCTCATTAGGACTCTGAGGGCGGACATGTTGACGAGGGCAAATCGTACAGTTCGATACACATAGCTGCACCACTGACTGCTGCTAATTGTCCTAAAAACGGTTGTTTGACATCTCCACTTTTGATATACAAATTAACACACAGCCGAACGAAAAAAAGGGCAATTTTCTTTTTTTTTTCTTTAAAATTTTGCAATAATTTTGCACAGTGGCATGATGCTCTGAGTCATGGAGGTGTAATTATACCAGAAATTCCCTGTGAGTTCATGTAGATCTCACTGTCCACTGTAGATGAAAGATTCTTGTTTCTTATAATAAATATTTAAAACAAAACACTCCCTTTTTTCTCCATTTGGAGTCACAGTGCCCTCCACTCAGAAAGCACCTATTTCTGCCCCATTTGGAGTCACAGTATACTGTATTTTGTTGCCTTGTTATTTATTTTCTTTTTTAAGACTCACATTTTGCTGTATTTATAATTCAACTTCTCTTGTCTGTTTCGGTAGGATCTGGGCTTGGAAGGCACCTCGCTTAACGACATCTTGTACAAAAATGCTGCTTTCCTCAATCTAGTGGATCCTATCTCACACGAGCTGCTACTCAGCTTGGCTCGAGAGATGCAGTGTCCTAAAAAGGTCAGTTCCAACCCCCCCCACGTCCCCCCACGTCCCCCATCCACTCTACATATGATTAGATTTTCTGGCTCTTGTGGGGGTAACTAAATTTGTTCAGCACAAGAATAATCAAATTCATGTTTTTGCCACTCACGTGAAAGACATCAAAGATTGACAAATTGTAGGAAATTAGAACATTTTTTCATGATTTAAGACTTTAAGAACTTGACGTTATGAGCTGCAAAGACTTTTGCATAAAATCCCTTTCTGAAAACTGCTGCTTTAATATCACTTTTTTTTTTTTTGCTGTGATCTCATTATAACCTCTCTCTTTTTGCTCTTCTGAACAGGACGCAGACATAATAAAGTCTTCAGATAAGATTTGTAGACAGCTGATTTATCACCTGACCCCGCACTCAAAGTGGTTGAGGCAGAGCATGTCCAGACGGAAATCCCACGCCTGGTAAGCCCTTCTGTCCAGACATCCATTCTGTAATAAATCTACAGCTTTGCACAACAGAGAGCGGTGCTCGGCTCCATGTTATGCTGCAGAGATTTCCATCTCTGGAGCTGACATTAAAACAGGACAGGGCCGACCAGGGGCTGGCCTGGCAGGAACATGATGGTCGCCCAGCTGTCGTTAATATCTTTTTTATAGTGCCACTGGCTGTTTTTCCTCTTTTTTTCACACTGGCAACAAATTTTGTCCATCTGTTTACTGGAAAAAAATCAGAAGCAGTTCAAATTCTAATGAAATTTTTGATTAAAGAATGAACTGCCAGTGCTAAATGCAGAATTAGTTCACAGACAATCAGTTTTCTTTGCCTGATCGACAGTCCTTATTTATGAAAAGAAATCGGCTCATACAATTCTTTATTTTATAATTGCTTATCCCCCCCGCTGGCTAGACACAGAAAACAATGAATTTATATTCTGGAGATGAAACTATTGAAGAAAACAATGCGAGTGACAGAATATCAGACAGGTTTATTGTGAGCCAGTCGAGCTGCCAACAAAAAAAGCAGACAAAAAGCTAAGACATATTCACAGCGATCAAGGGGGGAGCTGGCACTCAGCTGACAATCCCTACCAGCTGTGCTTTTTTTGTGCTTGTTGAAGTTTAGTTCAGCCCAGAAGAGAAAAGATCAAATATTTCTCTGACAGTTACAGCATCTTTAAGTCTGCAGATACATACGATGGCAGAGATCCTAGAGCTGAAGGCCTGTTTTAAATCAGTCATGCTGCTGGTTCTGTATTTCTGACACTGAGACAACAAGAAAAACATTCATCATTAAACCAAATATTTATATAAAATAAACTAAGAGGTCTGGAAGCATCAGTCCAACCCAGAAAGATGGGACAGAGCTGAGATCACTGCCTGCACACATGTGGACATGTTTCTCAGATGTGATTTCAGAACTATTATAACCCAAATTCTAAAAACAAGCTGTGTAAAATTTACATAAAAACAGAATGCAATGGTTTGCAAATCTCATAAACTCTTATAATTTCCCTCACTGTCCAGATGTTTACAGACAATCTGAAACATAAACCGTTTCCTACTTTTTCTACACGTGTTGCTGCCCTCAAAATCAAAAAAAGCAAATATTTTCCGTGTTTTGTTGAAATATCTCAGTTTCAACATCTGATTTTTTTTTGTTTATGTTCTGCTGCATTATGTTGTTACACCGTGTCCCAACGCTTCTGGAATTGGGGTTGTGTTTTATGGTGGGTTTTACCCTCTTTTATCCTCATGTGGTTGCAGGTGAACTACCATCATCTATACAAACATGAAACAATCCAACCTTTGTTTGGTTTCTCTCCTCTCAGAGGGAACAGAAACAGCTCGGTCCTTCTTAATGCCTCTGGATTGTTCATCCCTTCATTAGCCAGTATTAGCTCTGTACGCCAAGTACAGCATGTTATTTTCTGTGTGAAATCCATCCATCTTTTATATCCACTTATTCCTGTTCAGAGTGATGAGAAACTGGTGTCTATCTATAGCAGTCATTTAGCAAGAGGCGGGGCTACACCTGGACAGGTGTCCAGTCCATCACAGGGCCACTTATATAGACAAACAACCACACACACACACATAGGGACAATTTAGAGTCACCAATTAACCTCCTGCATGTTTTTGGTCTGTGGACATTCACAGAGAGAACATGCAAACTCCAAGTAGAATGGACCCAGCCCGGTTTCAAACCCAGGACCTTTTCTCTGCAAGGCAGCAACACCACTCACTGCTCCGCTGTGTAGCTGGGTAAAATCCAACACTGAAGAAACATCAGAATCAAACTAATCCCTGTGATCTTTGTACTTTTTTTCTTGTTTTCTTGAAAAACCCGAACAAAAAGATTGATAGAAGCCAAAACCAAGTATTGCTATTGAGCTGCTCTCGTGGTTAGTGACCACGTTTTGTTTAATCAACCTTATTTGATCCTCTAACTAACAACATGTAGGTGGAAGTGCATCAAGGATCAGCCTTGAACCTGTTCTTGTTGCTATGGTGATGGACAGACTAACAGATGAGGTCAGACAGGAATCTACATGGACCATGATGTTTGCAGATGTTATCTGTGGTGAGAGCAGGTGGAGGAACATCTGGAGAGGTGGAACTGGAAAGAAGAGGGATGAAGGTTCTCTGCAGCAAGACAGAGAACATGTGTGTGAATGAGACTACAGAGAGCAGAGAGACAGAAGATGGAGGATTTAAAGTACTTAGAGTCAACAGTCCAGAGTAACGGAGAGTCTGGAAAAGAAACATGTTCAAGCAGGTTGGAACAGGTGGAGGAAAGTATCAGGAGTGATGTGAGACATAAGAGTCTCAGCAAGAATGAAAGGTGGACAAGACAGTGGTGAGACAAGACATGTTGTCTGGTTTGGAGACACTGAGGAAGAGACAGGAGACACAGCTAGAGGTAGCAGAAATGGAAGGGACGAGGATGGACAGTATCAGGAATGAGTCCATCAGAGGGACGACACATGTTAGATGTTTTAGAGATCAAGTCAGAGAGACTGAGATGGTTTGGACATGTAGAGAGGAGGGACAGTGGGTTAGTTGGGAAAAGGATCCTGAGGTGGGAACTACCAGGCAGGAGGTCTAGAGGAGATATGGATGTAGTGAAGGAGGACATGAGGTTTGTTGGTGTGAGAGAAGAAGATACAGAGGACAGATGGAGACAGAGAAGATCATGATTTATTAGTATCAGTTACATCTGAAGATTCTCACAGAGGGAAGACAGAATTTCAGATACTGTAAAAATGTTCATGTTTGTTTAGTCTTTGACTAACACGGCCAACTAAAAAGAGTTTTGATGAAAAGCCTTTAACAACTTTCAGAAAGCCTGAGAAAGTCTAGTTCACGACAAGTTACACGTGTCCCCCATGAAAACAAACGAGTTCCTTGGAAGAAAAGTATCAAGTGATGGAAAACTTCTGTACAGAACGGCAGTGACTGAAGAACGATTTCTCTGTATGACACAAAGTAATATGAAGAATGCAACAAGAACCCAGAGGGGAGCCGAGGATACAGCTCCCTTATTTCCACTAACTTATTAGCATATAAAGCCAGTGTGAAACCATTTATACTTCTAAAGTGTTAATATATAATTTCACATTGTTCTCTATTTAACAAGTTCATCATAAGAATTTCAACAAGTCGTTGAAGCATTTTGATTCTCACTTAGAAGAAGCCGAGACGTGGAGACTGATGTGAACTCTTCATGCTTTGGGTTTAAATAAAAAACCCTGAGCTGATCACCTGATTATTTAATGGATATTGGTTACTACATTTAAAAAAATAGCTGCTACTTTTCAATTCAGTGTGAAATGAGATGTTTATTGCTTCAGATCAGTCCTAAAGAGGCCCTTCCATTAAAAACGGTTTTTCTGAGGTTTCTGTTGAATATTTTAGCTCCACAGGTGTTCTTGCCTTCATAGTGGGTGTGAAAACAGGTCAACAACTTCTCTTTCAGTTTTAATCTCTCAAACTACACAGGTGGCGATAAAACCCGATTTCTACAGAGTTCTAACGGCCTGTATCTGTTTCATCACAACTCCTTTGTTTGTTACTATTCATCAGCTCCCGCAGTTGAAACCTCGCCTAGCATGCTGCTGGCTAAAAGCTGTTAGCATAAGACGTAGCAAACAGCTGTTGCCATGCGCAGCGGGGCAGGAAACAGTATACCTTGCTCTCATAGGCTAGTTTGTTAGCCAATCAGAGTCTAGCAAATCCGAATAATTAATATGAACGAGCTGCTGCTCGAGGCCTGACGGAACCAGCCGAATTTTAACGCAGACAGATTGAAAGGTCTGTTAATCAGTGTTTCCTAACATTTTTTAGATATAAAATGTTTCATATTACTGGTTAATACTTAAGAAATAACCACAAAGTCCTGAAATTTGTATGAAATGGCCTCTTTAATTCAAAGCCAGCTCAATCCGAGTCACTATGTCATTATGTCCTTGGGAAAACGCTTCATGTTGGTGGTGGTCAGAGGGGCTGATGCAAAATGGCAGCCTCGCCTAAGACAGACTGCCCCTGAACAACTGTAGCTACAATCTAGTTCACCACTGGTGTATGATAGGTTGTGATAAATAATGGATTCACATGGTGTCTTTCAAAGTCCTGTATAAATTTAATCTATTAATATTACTATAAATAATAAAACAACACTGCACTTCAGCATAATTTCTTTTTCAATTATGTTGCATCAAATCAGTTTCAGATTGAGAATCAGCGTTCTTAATGACACATCTTTTTTGTTACTGCTGTCACCTTTGTTTTCTGGTAAAAGATTCATCTGAAAGACAGACGGAAGAGACTTCCTGAGAGGCCGCCCAGACAGCTCAAAAAAAAAAATGAGTTTGTCTGAAAAGAAAAGAGAAGTGTGATCAAACTATTAACACCTGCAGGGAGGCCTTGTGCACGGCCATCGGGACTTTTGTACTAGTCAAGATGAGGTTCCTGCCACGGGGCCAAATTGACATTTTAATCAAGTTACATCATGTTGAATTTTACACACAGATCACTCTTTAACCTTTCACCTACTTTTAAAGAGAATGAATAAACGTTGCTGAGGGCAGACCTATTTTCAATGTGACTAAGAAAACACTTTAAAGCATCCCGAGTGCACTGCAGAGGATGAGGCTGTAAGGCACCAAAAGGATGCTTTAATTCACAGTGACAGGGCATCAGCATTACAGGCCACTTCAACAAGAACTCAAGTTAAACATGCTGCATCCTTCGAGTGACTGGGAACAAAGGGCCAAAGGAGAGGATAAATGATGTCAGTATTTCCATCTGCTGTGTAAATCAGTAACTATGACACTGAAGGGGTTTAAGGCTTGTCACAAAACAGTGAGGCACAAAGTATTATTTTAACCTAAGTTAAAACTCACTGTTATTTCTTTTATTATTGAAACGAAACCTAAATCTTTAGTAAAACGTGTCATCAGAGGACAAATTTAGGAAAAATTCCAACACAAATGAGCATCTTTACTTTTTCTGTCAGAGTTACGGTCAGAGTAAATCCTCATCTTCTCGGCCATCGTGTGATTTTATGCTGAAGCTTTCTGTTGCTTCCAGCTTTAAATCCAAGCTGCAGTTTTTTCTTGAATCCTCATCCTGAGTGAGTCTCTAAATCAGTTCTTAGTTATGATCAATGTTTAATAATAAAAATGCAACACAAAGATGTTGCATGAGAGTTACAGCTGAATCTCATATAACGCTTCAGTATTTGAGCATCTTTATTTTCAGTGTAATTCCAGTTTCTTTTTTTTTTATAACATATTCCAACAGCCTGAAGACAACTCTGCAGAGGAAGCTGTCCAGCGACAGTGTCGACTTGTCTGGCATCCCCTTATCCACTCGTGATGTTCGGCAGGTCGCGTTCTACGTCCAGAACAACAGAGACAGTATCGTCGCTGTGGACATCAGCTTCACCGAACTCACTGATGACAACCTGAGGATCCTCCTGCCTCTGCTTGCCTCCCTACCCAAACTCAGCACTCTGGCTCTCAATGGCAACCGCCTCACCCTGGCTACACTTAAAGAACTCACCGAAATGCTCAAAGATCCCAAAAAGTTCTCCAGCCTGGCGTGGATCGACCTGGGCAACAACGTGGACATTTTCACCATGCCTCAGCCTCTGCTGGTTGCTCTGCGGCGGCGCTGTAGCCTCAAGAGCAGCCTGCCCACTATCTATGAATACACAGAGGGTCAGCCCTACTCCTACCACCTGGAGACCTCCATCGAGGAGCCCAGCCACTATGAGGATGAAGAGGAGGAAGGAGATGAAGAGGAGGACACGGAGAGTAAATTTGAGTTGGAGTCATGGGGTTTAGGGGAGAAACAGCTAAGCAAAAATTTCACTCTTCACTACTGTGAGAGGTGATGGAGTAAATCCTGTCCAAGGTTCTTTTATCTGTGGTTAAAATGACGTCCCACAGCACTCCGTTACTTCCTTTGCTCTCCTGCCCTCACACCATGAGCCCAGTCACCCTTAGAGGCACGAGGGAGACCAGTACCTACATTGTGAACCTACCGTCCCAACACGGCTACCAAGTTACTCCTAACCATCTCCGAGTTAAGACAGTGACAGTAAAGTTACGGCCAGACTTACGGTGTTGGTGGATGGTGCTCTTGGGAGTAAGATGTGGTTTCATTGGAGGGGGGTTGGAAGAGTTACTGAACCAGTGCTCTCTCTTGCTTTACGTCTTTCTGTCGCTCTCTGATCACTGTGACAGTGGCAGCTGATGAGCCAATCCCAGGGGACTTCAGTCAGTTGGTGGGATGAAGGAGCTGCATCCTGGCGGTGGCTGATGTGAGGCTCAGGTAAGTCTGGAACGTGTCGGTCCCTTTGGGTTCTCTACTAGGACTGAGACTATCTCTGTCAGGCAGAGGGCCTAGCGTCACATTGTGTGTTCTCTGTTAATCTCTCAACAAAAGCAATGACACAAGTTCAACAGCCTACACAGCCAGCAACCGATCACGTGACTCTGGCAAAACTGCTTGGTCAACTTTTTGTCACCCCCCCCCTCGCTTTCCAAATGTCCACTTGTGAATGCTCTGGTGTCGATGTAAAATGAGGACACAAAACAACACAGCTGTTGTATTTCTACTGATTATTTTTTGTACACTGTAGAGAAGAAAGCAATCTTAGAAGCCAACAGGTAGGACTCAGCAGCGGATAGCCGTCGCTAGTTGTTTTACGTACTCGTCTAGAAGCTGATATTCACTCCTTTGTAACAGTTGAGCTGTTTAACCTGATGACCACAGTGTTTCTAAGCATCCGTGACACTAAAGCCAACCTGTAATATGCTCCACTGAGTCCGAGCTGCGCCCAAACCACGTGTGTTTTTATTTATTTATTTAATGTTTCTGTACTTCAGTAGCTCCGTGTTGATGAGACTGTTATCTATCAGTTCTAGTCTGTCTGCAGTAGCAAATAAGAAATTATTCAGCAAAACACTACAAGGCACTTTAAAGTCTTGTGTTAACTGTTCAGTTAGCGTAGACTGTTGTTTATTGTTTTTTATGTAGACAGAAAGCTGCTTTCAGGGGAAGTTATCACAATGTTTCTGATAAGTGTCACAAAAAAACATCAGCAGATATGTAATAAATGTTCGATGAGTGTTATATGTGTTTGTAACAGCAAAACTGTTAGATAATGTAATTATTTTTGTTGTTTTGTCTCGTGTCTGTCTCAGTAGTTGTAATATTAAGTAATAACTGAGCCCAAAGACTTCCTGCCGTTGGATCGAGCAGTTTATAGAAGTGGCTGATGGGAGTTTTTTTTTTTAGAAAAGCTTGGTAAATGTTCGAAGGGAACGCCTTTAACGTCATAGAATGTTTTTGTCTGAATGTGGACAAAAAGTGTCAACTCGGTTTACAGTTTGTTTCATGTGTGTGTTGAACTTTTCCTCATTGTAATCTCTGTATATTTGTCTCTTGTCAAATAGCTGCCAGTAAAAGGATCAAACTCCGAAGTGTTGTTTCTTTTTTCTCCATCACTCGCCAATAAAACCTGCATCTGATCACAAAAACAAACAGCAGATTCAGATTGATTAGTGCAGATTAATTGGTAAATAGGGCAAATAAAGCCGTCAGCTCCGGGCTGTGGGATTGGTAGCTGGAGAGCTCTGCTTGTTTATAAGCCAGCGGATCATCTGTTCTGCTGTGTGTTGTCAGGAAAATGCCTGAGCCGCTGCCGTTTGCCAGGGAACAGCAGCATGGTCATTGCATGAGGCCCTACCTGATCCTTTCCTGGCGATCTTTTGTTCACACTGCCAGACATGGTAATGTGGCATTTGCAACAGGTCGCTCCTCTAAGGTTGGGCACAGTGGGACTGTCACTCCTCCTGGAGTTCAAATACCATGTGACAGGACAACAAGGTCCACCCTATAAATCATCAGGTTTGTATCATCTGACCTTTTCTGTTCAGGATTTGTCTGGTTCTCTGTTTTACCAGTAAAACATCCGTTTAATTCGTTGAACCTGAGAGTGCAGCAGGTCTCCAAGCAGACAGAAGGATCTTATTGTCATAGAATAAATACTTTTAATACAACAAAAAAAGCTGATGAGGGCAAGCAAAGGAGACATGAGGGCAAGACATGGGTGAGTACACGGTGAAGACAGCAGAGGATCTGATGAAGAGAGGAGTACTTATACTGCGGATGGGTGATTATTAAATGAGGACAGCTTGAAAGAGGATCAGAGGGATGTGGAACAGCTGAGAATTAACCAGAAAGAGAACTGACATGAAATGATCAGCAAGATACGAGGACTAAATACACATAATGAAACAATAAGAGTTATAAATGAATAACCAAACCCACAAGAAACAAGTCAGATAAACAGAAAAAAAAACTGAACACAGATAGATAAAGCAAGAAATAAGAACCAGGGGAAACAAGTATGGCTTTCAAAGTAAAACCACAGGACGACTCAAGACTCCTACCAAAATAAAATCACAGCAATCCCCGGCGGTACACCTAAACTAAAACAAACTCAACAACCCCAAACCCCTGAGATTAGTTTTCAGTTACGATACTGGCTTCTGGATGTTGCATTAGGACCAGGCGAATAATATTTTACACTTACAGAATACATTTTGAAATAATTACAAAGCTCCATTATGTATAAACAAAGCAGTTTTTTATAATACCCCACTGAGCACTTTGCTTTAATGTGTTTTATTGAGTTCAGTCACGTTTTCTGCTCCGAAAACTTCCTCTTGGTAAAAGTTAATGCAGCAAGAATCATCATGATGGATAAACATCCAACATGATTCAGTGCAGCACTGAGACCCATTTGATGTTTTTTTTTCTGTGGTTAGTACATTTTTCTTAATCTTTCAGTTCCTGTTCCTTTCTGCAAATATCTTTTGGTTCAGTTTTATGTTTCAGACCAGCATCTGACCTTTTTTCAAAGGTTTCTTTTCTTTGTTTACTGGGATCATCTTAAACAAACCATAAGATCCTGACATTAACACGCACAGTGCTCCAAAGCTTCAGCTGAAATCACATTGTTAAAATGTAAAAATCTTTCATTTTAAAAAAGCACCGACAAGGTGTGCAGATTAAACAAAGTGGATAATAATTTTACAGAACAGTTGTACTGACAGATGATTTTAATGTAATGAATTATGTGCATCTTTAAATCAAGCAAAATAAATGTTTTGAACATCAAATATAATCTGTACTCGTTTCCCATGTTGGTAAGAACATTTATAATATTTCCTAAGGGGAAGTTTTAGTTCCAAAAACTATAGAGTATAATGTTATATTTGAGTTTATGTTCACAAAAAAGGTTTATTTTTTAAATATTACAAAAAATATCCACGTTTAACTTGTAGCAAGTACTTTTACATTTGTGTTAAGGGCTGAACTCGAATGCAACAGGCAGTTGAGTGGGAAAGAAACCAGGATGATGGTGGAATAACTCCTCTCGGAGCAAAAAAAAGAATAGTTGTCTAAAAATAGTCCCATGTCAAAAACACAGAAAATCCTCTTGATAAAGCAGAATTCAAATCCACAGTCCAATAACTGAGGTCAGTAAACAAGTGGGTCAGAAACCAGTGACTTTTTACCTTGACAGGCTGTGACTTACTGAGACTGGTGAGAGGTCAGCTGAACAAAACACAAAGGGCAGAACAGAGGTGAAAAGACTGCGGCAAAACATGTGGAGTCAGAGGTCGAATCATGAATAGAAAGGATCCACACAACATGGAAAGAGAAGCGCAAACAATACGGGACAAAGAGAGCAGAAAAGATGACACATGAGAACAAGAATAGATAAAATAAATCTGATATTCACAGAAAACAAGAAGCCAAGATAAAAAAATAACTCTGACTATATTTAAGTGTTGACAAGTACACAAAATTCTGTCAGCAGAACCATTTATTAGTTAAAATACTGTGATGTCTGTTTATCATGACTTTTATTTGCATGTAAAGAAACTAGTAAAAATGGACAAATGATTGTAGATACATTTTGTCTTGAAACAGAAACAGGTCACAACTTGCGAAACCTCATATTATGTATTTTAAATAAAGACATGCCCAAACCTGCAGTGATGGATTATTTTTTACATTAAAATCCAGATTGTTCTGGTTACTCTCAGATCTTTGGAGAGGTTCTCATCAATGCAAATGTCCTGTTGAAGGAAGCAGTTTTTCAGTGTCATGTCCAGCAGGACGGACACCGTCTGCTGCACTTTTTTAAACTAACATCACTGTCTCTTGTTCTCAGTAACCGGCTGCTTCTCCCTTTTTCCTGGCATCAGACACTGCATAGATGCTTCCATCCTCCTTCTCTACAGCATTAACCACGTTGTAGAACCTCTGTGCCGTTTCATGATCGTGTCCTCGAGCTTTAAGGGACTCAATTACAACCTAAAGAGGCAAATATGAGAGAGAATGTAATATTTTGTTATTTACAGTTGAGCAGCGTTCTGTTTGAGTATTACCTTATCAAAGTCCGGTTCAAACTTAACCGCATTTTTAGAGTCAACGAATACAATTGGTGTAGCAATCGCATCTTTAAGGCTCTTTCCAAACCAAAGGTGATTAATTAGCGTCTGGGAAAAAAAGAAGATATAGGATTTGGTGAACACACGCAGTGCTTGACATAAAAATTTTTAAAAAGTTGAGGATTTATTGTGCAGCAATTATTTTTTATGTTACTAGTTGTGATAGTGGAGGTCACACACTGAGGCGATCCCGGTCGTGATCATGCTCCCACCGGACGCTCCGATCACAAGCAACTTCGACTGAGACTTCAGCACAGACGGAGCCATGGAGGAGGGGGGGCGCTCCCCTGTGGACACAACAAAACATGTGACTAACAGCACAGATTGATCAATGTGAGCAGAACAAGAAAAAAACATTTAAAAGTGAATTTTATGAGTAATGTGAATCAGACAGTGAAGGTACATCTTTTAACTTAATGTATTCCCTGAAAAACTCAGATCACATGACCAGAAAACTCTAATAATGGAACATTGTCTAAATATTAAACTCAGTCTGATTAATTGTCAGGAAACAAGATGAAGCTTTAACTGCAACGTGGTGTAACAGGAAGTTGGATTTAATTCACATCTTTTTACCGCTGTTTACCTAAAGTGAACTTTCAGTTTGAAACATTCTAGTTTCACTTTAGATCCTAATTTATTTGTATATACACTATACCAGTATTATTTTATTACAAGTAAGAAAATACAATGCAAGAGTAGTGATCTGATTACCAGGCGAGATGCTACTGACTCTTCCACAAAAGTCGGCCAGCTGGTTGTTGAAGATGACTCCAGTTCTTGGAGAGTAAATCCTGGAGCCAAATCTGTGAGGAAAATAATGACGACTTAAATGAGATCTAGACATATGACACCACTTCATCCAGCTTAAAAAAAAAGTTTCTGCTGTATTAAGAAATTTTGATCATTCTTTTACCGACAAACTATTTGTCTCAAAGAGAAGCAGGATCTTTAGCTACTTACATGTGATTAATGGTGCTAGTGACAGAAACAGCTGATCCATCTTCAGCCAGTACAGACAGGTGCGTAGTACCTGAGCTGTCCAGAGAGGAGCTGATGTTGTAATACTGCACATCATGCGTCCTGTCGTTTACGATCAAGGTCCGGATGTAGTTGGCAAAGCGGTCCTCTGTTATTTCTTTTGCCCTCTGTGAAAAAATAAAATCAGAGGATTTTAAAACATAAAGAAACGCTTCAGTTAGAATTTGCAATTATAAAGTGGATGATCCCATTTTTTCTTCATCTCAGCATGTTTGAATTAAACTGCTTCTGAATAAAACCAATTAATCACTGACAAACTGCACGATGAAACGTCTCAGTTGTTTGTGTAAAACCTACTTTTTCGGAGAAAAATCGTGGATCTCGGATGTGTCGCTTCTGTCCATTAGCAAACTTAAAAGCTTCAATGTAGCGATGATAAAACAATGTCTTCTCTTCAGCAGACTGAGGGGCTGATTTCATCTGATACCCTGGAAATATGATTGTTTTAGAAAACTTTTCTATTTCTAACAAGCTTCATTTTGTCTTTTGAAAGTGTTATTAAACATTTAAGAACCTTTCATGATGTTGAAGATGAGGCTGAGGAGGACTCCTCCAGCTGGAGGGGGAGGTATGTACATCTGATACTCTCCCAAAGAGACATTCCACGCATCAGTCTCAGTCACATTATATGATGCCAAGTCCTGCAGAGTGAGAGTTCCTCCTAAAAAATGAGTACAAATTACTATTGCTGCTTAGCAAAACCAAACAAAACATAGGTTTAATGCAAATCAAGACCTTTAATGGATCTGAGCAGCTCTAACTGAAGCCTCAGTGATCACTGCTGAGATTTAAAGTGTCTTTAACACGCTCAGATTTCAATAAAACAGTTAGAAACATTATAACTTTGTTTAATGAAACTTGGTGCAGATTTGTGTGTTTGACAATTAGAAGGCAAATATGAATGTTTTTATGAAACGCAGGAATGTAGCTGTTTGTTTACATCTTACATCGACATTGAAAAAAAATTGTGAGCTCCTGGTCTTGTTGGTGAAATGGTGAAAACACTGTACAGCAGCTGGTTGTAGCAACACGGCTTTATTAATGTATTTCCTTAAATCCTCACTCGCCTACATTTCATTCAGCTTGTCATAATTACAGCCCATAAATACTCAGATCAGAGAGAAAAACACTCACAGTGCCACTGCTGTTACTCATGTTAGGACCTGACATGAGTAACAGCATGACAGATTTCTTGGTGGATTTTGACCTCTTTTTTTCTCTTTCTCTCCTTCTTGTGCTCTGATCTGGTTACTTATAAAGTTTGTTTGCATTCACGATGACACCGAGACTGACTGTGTTTGATCAGCAGAACTTGTGGAACTGGTTTCGGCTCAAACAAATTTGACTTTTGATCAGAACCACTTGATATTAACTCTTCACCTGAGTTGATTTCTTGTTTAGAAAGACAAAAACCCTCATAAACAACAGATTCTTGATCTGATTCTTAATTTTCTTCCTCGATTTCTTCCTTACTAATCACTTTGTTTACATATTCTGTTCCTGCTTTTCTTCACTTATACACCTTCCTCTAAATTACTGGAAATCTGTGCATCCTGGTTTATATGGAAAAGTTTCCACAGGGTGCAAATGTAATATTGAGTGGTGTGAAATAGTTAAATGACATAAAAATCGCATGTCAGTTACATATTAAACATCTTAGCAACTTGATTACTTCTAACAGGAACATTTTACTCCACAGGACACATCTGGAAGACGAACCCTGACGAACCCAGTCTGACCTTACCTGCTTGTTGCACATCATGGATTAAATCTTCTGCAATTTTTCCAGAGTAAAAACTTTCTGCTCCTTTTTTTGCAATCGCCTCCAAAGTATCAGCCAGTTTTTCAAATTTCACAATGTCTCCAGTCTTCAGCAGGTTTCCATTTTTATCTGAAAATAACTTCCTAAAAGTACAAACTTATTGAGTGTGAAGTGAGACGTATCAATCTTTTTCAGGTCAGTTGCATTGTCTTCTTTACCGTAAGGGCTGGATCTCATTTGTGTCTGGCATCATTGAGACATAAATGCCTTGAACTGGAGGAATGGGGAACCCCTTTCTGGCCAGTTCAATGGTTGGTGTGAAGAGGTCAGCCCACGGTAACTTTCCATAAAGCTTGTGCGCCCTTTCATAGCCTCGAATTTCTCCTGGAACCCCGATCCATTTGGGACCTGTATGGATGGAAGAGGGAAGAGTCAGTGATAAAACAACATGATCCAAAAAAGAACATGAGATTATGGCCACTAAAATTATGTATTTAAATGAGGACTGCTTAATTTTTTTTTTTTTTTTTACATTCTAACCACCAGCCTCTTGATCTCTTGCCATAAACCTAATTCTTTTTAGCTTTACTATACCTGCTTTTATCTTGTGCTATTTTTTTTTTTTCACTTTAATCAAAATATTTTCTTGACTGCACGACATTCTCAAAGGATTATCGGTTCGTTATGAGTTTAAATGTGAAATGTGTCACAAATAAATTAATATTTGTACTTTTGGCTACAAGTTGAGGTTTTCATCTGAAGACAGTTTGGCCATGTGTTTACTGTTTGTGAACCTGAGCAAATATCCAGCTTCAACAGGAGTCAAACAGACACGTGGAATAAACAGTTTTCTTTTTCCTTGTATAAAACAACTCAAGAGTCTGTAAACTGATAACAGACAGAACTAGAGAAACAAGAAAGTTTTCCTCCTCGAATAAGGAAACAAATGTGTAAAAATGATGTCAGAGCAATTAATGACCTGTGAACTGAGAAGTCTTGCTACAAATCTCCAGCAGATTGGAGTCCGTGTTTGAAGGCAGAGTCTCTCTGGAGTTGAGGATTTTGACTTTACCTTAGGAGAGATTATATAAGACCAGTTAGTTCTGACTCTTATTATCTGAACTGAGTGAGATGCTGCATGAAGGTGTCTGTCACCAGAGCTGTCCATCACTGTAAATATGGACCCCCCTCCGATCCCTGCGCTCTGGGGGTTCATGATGGAGGTGCACAGGAGCGCAGCGATGGCGCCATCTACCGCGGAGCCTCCTTGTTTGAGGATGTCCCTGAAATGTTTACACATTGTTTACATTGTCAGTCAGATTATTGCAAGCTTGTGTTGTTTGTTTTGCGTATAGTGATGCGGTGCCAGCTTCCTTCTAATTCTGAAAGTAAGACAGTTTCAAACTGGAGCACATTCGTTGTAATATATGCTGTCATATAAGAAAAACATTTTAACTGAATCTTGACAAAAAAAATTAAACAGATCTCAGAAAAACAAAAAGGATCAATTTTAGTTAATCAAAACTGAGTTGTGCGCGTCACGCTCCGCAACCAGAATGACTTTAAAAATATGTTTGTAGCTTTGTTTACCACTTACCTTCCAATCTCTGAACATTTCTTCGAGTCTGCGGCCACAGCAGCTTTGGAGAAAGTGTCATGTGGGAATTTGCGCCTTACTAATACAATAATACACACAATTACTGCAATAAAAAGAAGCAGCAACAGCGCGCAACAAGTGCAGACTCTCGCTTTGGACCGCGCCATAACTTCTTCCACTATAGATCCACTAAGATCAGTAACATTTAATCTGTTCTCAATGTTTGGAGTGAACTATGACGACTTCACTACGTTTTTGAATGACTGCGAGCCGTGTTGGTCCCTCGGGAGATCAGAAGGAAGAGAACAGCTCCAGCTCCACCTCCTGCCTGGAGCACAAAGTCTAAGAGGGAGGAAGAGAAAGTTGAAAATATACTTCCGACGTGTTTTCTCTTATTATAGATGACGTTTGTAAATGTGTCTATATTTATGTGATGTTGTTTAAGTTAGGGTGGACACGTGGAAACGGTGTGTGGTGACCTGCTTTTATATCTGGTGCCTTTCTTAGCCAGAACACTATAATATGTGTGTGTATTATTTCAGGAGCCTTATCTCAGATTACTTTGTAAATTGGCTGGATAACCTGACTGTGGTGTGGAGACCGGTTCAACAAGCTTTTTTGAAAAACATTCTAAAAGCCTATTCAACATATCCAAACAGGTTTCTTGTGAAAGCGGGGCCAGTAAACGGAAGGAGGACAGAGAGGACAGAGAGGACAGGACTACTAGTAGAACTCAGACTCCTGCCAAGTACATCAGTTCCCCTTGTGATTTACACCAACAATAACAGTCTCACCTTTGTTGTATCAACATTATCAGATTCATTGACCATGAAAACCCCTGGATATTGATCTCATTACAGTGGAAAATCCCTTTTTGGTGTTTTTCTTCTGGATCAAACTCCAGAACGTCTGAAGGTACATAGATTCGTTACACACTTCTGATTCCACAGTGTCTCGACTATCATTTGGCGTTTGTTACTATTTTATAACATTATTTGTTCTCTTACAGTGATAAAAAAATCCAAAGGTGTCATGTTGCTGTTTTTTTAAGGCTGGACCCAAGTGCAGGAAGTGGATGCTCAGAAAATATAATGAAAATTAAAAGACTTTTATCAAGGTAAACAAAAGACTGACGTGGCAGCAGCAGGGGACTCACAAACAAAAACTCGAGACAAGAAGGCAAGATGGGGCAAGAGATAAAAGTGAGCTGAGTATTTAAACGGGGGAAGAGTGATGAATGAGAGGGAACCCCTGGAGGAGAAGCAGAAAAACTTAAAGGAAGGATGTGGAACAGCTGATAATAAACCAGGAGAACTGAGGGACTAGTTTAAATGATCAACAAGAACCTGGGAGCATATATGGAGACAGTATGAACCTTGATTAAAACCAAACACACAAGTAGGCAAACAGAGAAACACACATGAAATGCAGCAAGACCAAAAAAGGAATGACTATATAGGTAAAAGTAGAAACCAAGGGAACAGGAAACAAGAAGACTTTCAAAATAAAACCACAGGAAAACACCTAAGACCTCCTACAAAATAAAGCCAGAAGCAATACTCACAGAACCCCCCACCACCACCTTACAGTCCCACAATAATAAAGACTATAGGTCCGTAAGAAACCAGGAGGAAGGTTGGAAAATTAACCAAAACTGAGATTAACCAACTTGTCTCTTCAAAACAAGAATGGCTTGAGCAGAAAAGATGAGCCGTCAACCCAGTTCTAAATCATCTTTAAGAAAAAAACAAAACAAAAGGAAGCTTGGGAGGCTGGCTGAAGAGTCAAGATGCAGCTGAGACAGAGATGCACATCTGGAGCACCAGCTGCGACAGGAGACGTCTGGAGAGTCTGGAGGTCGGCCTGTAGGCTGGACGGAGGTCTTCCTCAAAGGTGAAGTGGACATTTTTCTCCTTCTTTGGATTGGAAAGAACTTTATCAACAGAAGGAACATTAGAAGGAGCCTCAGCTTCAAACTGTTCAGGTTCTCTGAGGTCTTTTAGCACCACCAGTTGTCCCATTACCATCATGTTCAGTCTTTTAGATGCTACACTTATGTGGGGAAACTCACAAGTCCCTGGCTGAGCACGTCAGTATTGGACCTCTGCCTGGGACAGATTTCAACAAACAAGGATTTAAACTCGATGTTAAAACAAAAGAATGATTCTCTCCCAGAGCCCAGTGGATTATCTGGACCAGGACCAATTTCAATGAATGAAAATTGTCTAAAACCTCTTATCTGTTTGTCGGAAGTTCTATAGCCATAACTGAGCAGAGCAGACATGTTTCACCTTAATCATGGATGCGTTTGTTTAATTAACCTTTATTTTATTTGACCCAACCTTAAATAATAGTGTCTTATAAACTTCAAAGGATCAAAGAAAAGAGTGAAGAATTACTAAAGAATTAGAGAAAAACAAGCGGTGATCATTATCTAACTTTGCCTTAACCACGGATAACGTTCCTGGAGGTTGCCTACATAACCCTTAACCACTGGTGTCAACCTCCAGGCCTTGAGGGCCACCACCCTGCATGTTTTAGATGTTCCTCTGCTTCAACACACCTGATTCAAATGAAAGGACGTTAACAGGCTTCTGCAGGACTTGCTGTAATGCAGTGGATCTGAATCAGGTGTGTTGAAACAGGGAAACATCCTGAAGAATCGGAGCATCTACACACAAAGACCGTTCATCTGTTCCCAGCATGCAACAGCGGGGATGCAGAGAGATGCTACAGCATTTACCTGTCAAATTGTGGTTTTTATATACAGTAATAGTAGTTGTGATTGTGAATACAACTTCTTTGACAGGTTGTTTAGTAATCAGTGGATTAGAAACACTTCAGACTCCCCTGAACAGTGTAGTCAATGAGCTCCGCTTAAGTTGTTGCCAAGCTCTGACTAAACAGCAGTGGATAAAGAAATGAGACAAACAAAAATATGCAAGAAAAAGTCAAAGAAAGGATTTTCCTTTAAATATTTAATTATTTTTGCAAAACCTCCTATAAAAAAAGTGGTAGCAAAGCATTTGTAGACACAAATATTTGACTGATAATCATGATTCACTTCCTAGATGAAAAAAAAAAATGAGATCAGATCAATGCTGTCTTCTACCTTAAAACAGAAACATGTAATGATGGAAGCAATTTGAAAAGCAAACTCGAGCATGCCGAAAATAAACGAAGTTACAAGAAATACAAGTGTGCAGAAAATAATCTACTGAAGAGAGACGGAGTGAATTTTATCTTCACAAACGTCACAACTACAAAATGAAATCACACAAATCATGTCAACATCAAAATTTCCCTGCAACAATATATCAAAAGATGATTACGTACAACTCGAATTATCTGCATCTTTGTATCAGATATTTTAGATAAAGAAATGCCCAAAGCTGCTGTGAAAAGGCTTTTCTTTCTTCGACAGTAAATTCCAGCATGTTCCTCGGTTCTTTGCAGAGAGTCTTGTGTTCAGCTGTCACATGCTACTGTAAATATCCTGTTGAAGGACAGGTTTAAGTTTCTTCCAGTAGACAGTGAATTTCTCTTGTTCTCAGTAACCAGCTGCTTCTCCCTGTTTCCTGGCATCAGACACTGCACAGGTGCAGACATCGTCCTTCTCCACAGCGTTAACCACGTTGAACAATTTATATATTTTATGTCCTAGAGCATTGAGGCTGTCAATCATATCCTAAAGAGCAGGAGTGAGAATGAACTCAAATAATAAAAAGCAGTTTGATGTGTTATCTAAATATAAACAACTTGAATTTTTTTTTACCTCATTGTGTTGTTCCAACTGCACTGTATTGTTAGAGTCAACAAATACAACTGGCGTAGCAATTGCGTCTTTAAGGCTTTTCCCAAACCAAAGGTGATTGATGAGCGTCTGGAACAAGAAAGAAGATACTGTAATCTGCTAAATGAGAAGGTAATGACTGAAACATAGGAGAGAGATTTGATTCTGGGTATGAGAACAAGGAGGGTAGTTGTGTTCAGTATGGTACTGATTGTGTTTGTGGAGGTCACACACTGAGGCGATCCCGGTCGTGATCATGTTCCCACCGGACGCTCCGATCACAAGCAACTTCGACTGAGACTTCAGCACAGAGGGAGACATGAAGGAGGGGGGGCGCTCCCCTATGGACACAACAAAAGATGTGACTGATGTTACATACAGCAGCAATTCAGATTGATCAATGTGAGAAGAACAAGAAAAAAAGATGGATTTAAAAAAGAATCTCATGAGTAACGTGAATCAGACAGCGAAGGTACATCTTTTATCTTGACGTGTTCCTTTTTTCTTCTTCTGTTTCTATCATTAAACTGATCTGTTCTGCAAAATTCCCAATTCACACGTACACCAGGTGAGTCTCAGGCTTCAGAATGTTTCAGAAATTTGTTTTTATCATGTTTGCTTTTATTTTCGGAGAGATAATTGCCTGTTCTCTGAAAAGCTGCTTATTTGCATAGCTACCATGATGCAGCTTTTGCAATGCAAATGCCTGTGATCTATGGATGCAGCGTTAACTTCCCACTTCCAACAAGTCACTCAAAGGAACAGATGAAATTTAATATGACTTTAAAACAATATTCTTTTCGGTATCTTTAAAAAAGATCCTTTGAGTCCACAGAGTCATCTGATACAGGAAGACTTTCAGATGAGTTATAACATAGTTAACAGGAATTTTCAAATAAGATCCAAGAAGCAGATAAGACATGATCTTGAAATGAATTAAAAACTCAGATCACATGACCAGAAAACTCTAATAATGGAACATTGTCTAAATATTAAACTCAGTCTGATTAACTGTCAGGAAACAAGATGAAGCTTTAACTACAACATGGCGTAACAGGAAGTTGGATTTAATTTCCATCTCTTTATTGCAGTTTACCTAAAGTGAACTTTCAGTTTGAAACATTCTGACATTTTAGTTTCATTTAAGTCACTAATTTTATTGTATATACGCTATACCAGAATAATTCTAGTAAACAGAAAGTGCAATGCAGGAGTAATGATCTGATTACCAGGCAAGATGCTACTGACTCTTCCACAGAAGTCGACCAATTGGCTGTTGAAGATGACTCCAGTTCTTGGGGAGTAGATCCTGGAGCCAAATCTGTGAAGAAAATTATGGAGATTTAAATGAGATCTAGGCACATGACACAAAATTATGGAATTAGATTAGCCTCAGAACCTCAGCACAAATTTACAGCAAAATTCAACACTCAAATGGATTCAACCATTCGAGCACACCGTAATGCGCAGGCATCTCCAACCCTGGTCCTGGAGACTGTCCAGAATGTTTTAGATGTATCCCTGCTCCAACACAGCTGAATCAAATGAATGACTCGTTAGCAGGCCTTTGCTAAACTTGATGGCTTGCTGAAGAGGTAATTCAGTTAATTGATTCAGCTGTGTTGGAGCAGGGACACATCTAAAACCTTCTGGACAGTAGCTCTCGAGGATCAGGGTTGGAGATGCCTGGATTAATGCTTCTGCCCCGTAACGAAACAAATTTGGAAAAATGTCCCAGATGTGGTAAATTTAAAAAGGACTGTAAAGACTATAAATCTATGTCACATATTGGTTTATATTGAAATACGTCTAGATGGAGAAGGTACATTAGTAAATATTATCATTTTACTTTGTAAAAGTGCATAAGTGCAAATGGAAGAACAAACTCTCTTTATGTGCAGGTTTTAGACATGAACTGAAAATTAATTTCTCTTTAAACTTCTAACAAATTCATGAATCCGTAGAAAAACTGAGAGAAGTTGCAAAAAGTTTCTTTATTATAGTCAGTTTCAGTTATGTTTGTACTTTTAATTTTGTTTGGCCTGTAAGTTCTTGTGATATATTGTCTAAAATGCTTGTTACCCCCATCGAGATGTTGTTCGACTGTTAAAACAAAGATCAAATAGGCATGAGGAGGTCTTCACTTTCCCTCAGGAAATTAAATGGGCGCCCTCGGATAAGCTAGTGTTTAATTTCTTGTGTTCTGAAGTTTTGACACAAATCTAATTCCATACCAAATGACTTTCTTCCTTTTGTCCAGCTTTAAAAAAGTCCCTGCAGTATTAAAAACATTTTGGATACCTTCATCTTTAAATCATGATCATTTTTTACCTATTTTGTCTCAAAGAGAAGCAGGATCTTTAGCTACTTACATGTGATTAATGGTGCTAGTGACAGAAACAGCTGATCCATCTTCAGCCAGTACAGACAGGTGCGTGGTACCTGAGCTGTCCAGAGAGGAGCTGATGTTGTAATACTGTGCATCATGCGTCCTGTTGTTGCTGATCAAGGTCCGGATGTAGTTGGCAAAGTGGTCCTCTGTTATTTCTTTTGCCTTCTGTCAAGAAAGAAAAAAATCAGAGAGGATTTTAAAACCTGAAAACACTTTTTCTTCTCAATTTTTGAATCTGCTACTTCTTAAAATCTGCTATTTAAAATAATAGGTCAATTTATTATTATTATATATAATAAACCCAAACAAGACTGAAAGCTCAATTTGGCTCAAATTGCTCTTTTGTGTGTTAAATAAAATGACTTGCACTATTCAGATCAGCTCCATTAGAACTCAGGATCAATAACACTGATAATTAAAGAAGCAGATGATTTTAATTTCACTGCAATCAGAAACAAATAAGACATTTTTATACCTCTAACACAGTTTTATATCAAGTCACATTTTCAAATATGACCTTAATTTGTAACTGTACAATTATAAAAGTGGATGGTGTTGGAGATCTTAAGGTTTTACGTTGTTTTGAAAAGGTTACAGGTCATGTTGCAGGAGTCAGTGATCTAGATTTGCCCTGATTTGTATAAATACTTCTGTCTTTATCTTGGAAACAGTTGGTTTACGTCTTGTTACTGTTGTTCATTCAACTGTGTTTGTTTACTTTACTCTGACTTCATTATCTGACCCACACTTTTTCCCCTCCCTTGCTCCATCCAGATGGGAGGTGTCTTTGTGAATAAAAAAGGCAATGCAGAGGTGAACACATCAGAATCGTCTCAACACCTTGGTTGGGCGTTCTCCTTTGCAAAGCTTATTGAAACCACACCTCTGTGTCTGACTGATGGTCTTTTTGATAGTTATTTAACTTAGGGGTATTAAAATATCCTGACAGATGATCCAATTTTTTCTTCATCTCAGCATGTTTGAATAAAAACTGTTTCAGAATAAAACCAACTAATCAGTGACAAACTGCAAAAACCTACTTTTTCGGAGAAAAATCGTGGATCTCGGATGTGTCGCATCTGTCCATTAGCAAACTTAAAAGCTTCAATGTAGCGATGATAAAACAATGTCTTCTCTTCAGCAGACTGAGGGGCTGATTTCATCTGATACCCTGGAAATATGTTTGTTTTAGAAAACTTTTCTATTTCTAACAAGCTTCATTTTGTCTTTTGAAAGTGTTATTAAACATTTAAGAACCTTTCATGATGTTGAGGATGAGGCTGAGGAGGACTCCTCCTGCTGGAGGGGGAGGTATGTACATCTGATACTCTCCCAAAGAGACATTCCACGCATCAGTCTCTGTCACATTATATGATGCCAAGTCCTGCAGAGTGAGAGTTCCTCCTAAAAAATGAATAAAACAAATTATTTCACATTTAGAGCTGACAGGATGATGTGAAGGAGAAGATATACTGTAACTGCCAATAAAACAAATAAGTTGTTTAAATGTCTCAAAAAATGGGACAGATAATTTACTGTTTAGAGGAGTGTCAGTTACCCTCTGTGAGGTGAAAAGGTTTTATTGTAGACATTGTGGAATATTACTGTTTGGTGTATCCCCCAAAAATGAAATGGGATTCTCGCCCCTTGTGAGCAGCTCAAGCTGAAGCCTTTTGGATTTAAACATCATCTTTTTCATGTGTTAACTTTTCTGTAGACAAATACCCTAACAAAAAAACCAAGAGGGTGTTCTCACTTTTTTTAGTTTGGGTATTTGTCTTCATCTGGTGGAAACGTCTTGTTTTGTCTTGTTTCTCCTTCATTCTTCTCATTCATCTTGCCTTGTTCTTTGTTCACAATATATTGTTTCACTTTTAGGGGGATTTGGGGATTCTGGACAGTAATTCTACCTTTACGATTAAAGATTACACATTTTGACCCTTGGATTGTTTATTTGAATTAACCCTTTTCGGATCTGCCCCAGAAGAATTTGTTGCCATTGTTCCTTGCTTGTCTACATAATAAACCCTTATCTGCCATTTTGTCTGTGCTGTGTTTGGGTCCCGTTTAAAACAAAAAGGAACATTTTACTCCACAGAACACTCCTGGAAGAAGAACCCTGACAAACCCAGTCTGACCTTTTAGATTTTGACCTCTTTTTTTCTCTTTCTCTCCTTCTTGTGCTCTGATCTGGTTAGCTATAAAGTTTGTTTGCATTCACGATGACACCGAGACTGACTGTGTTTGATCAGCAGAACTTGTGGAACTGGTTTCGGCTCAAACATATTTGACATTTGATCAGAACCACTTGATATTAACTCTTCACCTGAGTTGATTTCTTGTTTAGAAAGACAAAAACCCTCATAAACAACAGATTCTTGATCTGATTCTTCATTTTCTTCCTCGATTTCTTCCTTACTAATCACTTTGTTTACGTATCCTGTTCCTGCTTTTCTTCACTTATACACCTTCCTCTAAATTACTGGAAATCTGTGCATCCTGGTTTATATGGAAAAGTTTCCACAGGGTGCAAATGTAATATTGAGTGGTGTGAAATAGTTAAATGACATAAAAATCGCATGTCAGTTACACATTAAACATCTTAGCAACTCGATTACTTCTAACAGGAACATTTTACTCCACAGGACACATCTGGAAGACGAATTCTGACGAACCCAGTCTGACCTTACCTGCTTGTTGCACATCATGGATTAAATCTTCTGCAATTTTTCCAGAGTAAAAACTTTCTGCTCCATTTTTTGCAATCGCCTCCAAA
This sequence comes from Pachypanchax playfairii, assembly GCA_006937955.1. Taxonomy (NCBI): domain Eukaryota; kingdom Metazoa; phylum Chordata; class Actinopteri; order Cyprinodontiformes; family Aplocheilidae; genus Pachypanchax; species Pachypanchax playfairii. The sequence continues at coordinate 560,487 of SSNP01000011.1, forward strand.
GTGTCAGCCAGTTTTTCAAATTTCACTGTGTCTCCAGTCTTCAGCAGGTTTCCATTTTTATCTGAAAATAACTTCCTAAAAGTACAAACTTATTGAGTGTGAAGTGAGACATATCAATCTTTTTCAGGTCAGTTGCATTGTCTTCTTTACCGTAAGGGCTGGTTCTCATTTGTGTCTTGGATTGTTGAGATATGAATGCCTTGAACTGGAGGAATGGGGAACCCCTTTCTGGCCAGTTCAATGGTTGGTGTGAAGAGGTCAGCCCACGGTAACTTTCCATAAAGCTTGTGCGCCCTTTCATAGCCTCGAATTTCTCCTGGAACCCCGATCCATTTGGCACCTGCAATGATACATAAATTACATAAAATACGCAAATTTTAATTTGTCAAGGAATCATCTCAAAGGATAATATCATATCTAGAATAACTTTTGCAACTAATAACTACCAGTATAGTGGCTAGGTCTATACTTAAAGCCACTGAGGGGTTGTTCATAAAGGCACTGACAAGCTCGCCGTCACTTACACACATTCTGTTCTACTCTGATTGATGAATAATAGTGTCCAACCTTCATCATCTTGCTTCACTTGGATTTACACATGACAATAATGTTCATTTCTTTGCTTCATCCAATGGTCAATTTACAGAAATTCAGAAAGACACTAAAAGCTTTTATTCGTTCTAACAATAGACCACAACCTCCCCTCCAGCCTCTCCTCAAGTTCATATCTCAATTTCCAAATGCTGTTAACACTAGACATGTACTTGACAGGAGCGGTGGAGAACTCCTACCTGCCACAGATATATCCTTGGGACATGACGTCAGAAGGTCCGAAGGCACATTTGAGGGCACAGTCTCTCTGGAACTGATGATTTTGACTTTACCTTTGTAAAGATAATGAGACAATTATACTTAAATTGTATTATTTGAGCTGAGTGAGAGGCTGCATGAAGGTGTCTGTCACCAGAACTGTCCATCACTGAGAATATGGACCCCCCTCCTATCCCTGCACTCTGAGGGTTTATGATGGACGTGCACAGGAGCGCAGCAATCGCGCCATCTACCGCAGAGCCTCCTCGTTTAAGGATGTCCCTGAAAAAAATCACACTCATACATTATATTCAGTACCAGAGGATTGTAATGAGAGAGATTTTAGAGGTTTCCGTTTGGCACACAGACTGTTCTTTGAAGTGTAATTCAACTTCCTCTACACTCAAAAAATGATTCATTAGATTAACTCAAATTATTTGATGGTTTTATATTTCATTTCATGGACTCCTTGAAATGTAATATACACAATTTGTGTGCAGTTAAAGTATAGTTTTTGGGTGGAAAAAACTGCAATCAAATACTTTAATTCATCTAATGAGTCATTTTTTGAGTGCATCGGGGGGGTAAACTTTGATTAAATGTATCCGAAGCATATTTATTATTTCATGAACTGTCTTACTCTCCAAGCTAATAAAATTTTAAGTGATTCACAATAAAGTAAGATAAATATATTGGTTATTACAACAAAGTAGATCAAGAAAAAAAAAGAGTGGCTTGTAGACATACATTGTTCATTTAAGTATAAATGTTTGGAGCTTTAATTTTCCTTTTGTTTCACCTACTATTATTAAAAGTGTCAAACACTACTTACCTTCCTATCTCCGAACATTTCTTTGAGTCTGCGGCCACGGCAGCCTTTGAAAAATTGCCTTTGGAACATTTGCGCGGAGCTATGACCAAAAAATAAACAGGTAAGACTACTAAAAGAATAAGAGCTAGAACAACAAAGATAACAACCTTCCTGTTTGCCATGAGTCTTTCCTCTTAATGCACCAGAAATGTTACTGCTGTCTGCGATGATTGATATGAAATAGCAGTTTGCTTTGCCGGAAGGTTTCACTTCCTGGCTGACGCGCAAAACAGAAGGAAATTAAGTGCTTTCACTTTTTCTTTTGCGCATGAAAAAAACGCGATTTGCGCCCCAAGTTTGCTCATGTGTGCGTGACTGACAGGGTACCACACACGTTTGTTGTAGAAGGAGAAGAACGACAGGGGTCGGAGATATAATAAGCAAAAATCTGCTGTTATGCAGTAACACTTCGCCACAATGACACGTACTACTAAGCCTGGAACACGTTACCATTTCCTTCTGTTTCCTCAATGCAGCTTTACAGCAACACTATAAATGTGTCAGTGGCCAGAAGTTCAGAAGTTCATGACCAGGTGGATGATATGCATCAAGATTGAACACGCCACACAAACTCTGCGTAGAAACGCTGGGCTACCTGCAAAACGACCTGATCGAAGATTATTTAATTTTTATTGACTTCTAAAATTGTAGAGAACTGCATGTTTTCACGAGGATTTAAAATAGCCTATACTGTGACAAAAAGCTGTTGTTGTCAGAAAATTGCACTTACTTCTCATTTTTTTATGATGTGTGACGCAACATGAAACAGATCATCAAAGGTATTCCGATCAGTTCCAACGCGGTCCAGGTCATGGAACTGAATCCAGTTCTGGCTTTAGAAGTTCTGCCTCTGTGAAGATAGCTGTAAAAGAAATGGGAAGATATCTTGTATTGATAATTATATTGATATTTAGAGACCAATTGCTTTTGCAAGTGTGTTGTCTAAGTGTTTGAACATATTCTATTGGAAAGACTCCAATATATATTTACAACTGATAATCAATTTGACTTTAAGACTGTACTGATTTATGTATATATGCTTTGAAGGAAGTTGTAAATATAAGAGTCAGAATACATCTGTTTTTATGTGTTTTTTAGATGCCTCCAAAGCTTTTGACAGAGTCAACCATCAAAAGTTGTTTCTCAAACTGCAAAATGGGGTGTACCTGCATATTTAATCAATCATTAATCAATGCAGGTCAAATGGGGTACTGAGGTCTCTGTTTCTAATGGAGTCAGACAAGGTGGAATTTTGTCTCCTGTTCTTTTTAATTTGTTCTTAGATGAACTGTCTGAATTAATTGCCTGCAAGACTGAGTACATGGCGAGTAACTTTCTTGTAAATAATTTACTGTATACAGAGGACTTGGTCCTCCTGTCTCCCTACAGTGCTGGCTTGCAGCAGCTACTTAGGATCTGTGCTAAGTGGCAACCAGTATGACATCATTTTTAATCCTAAAAAAAGTGTTTTTATTATCGCTAACACTACAAATGATCAGTAGCTGAATTTTCCATCATTTCACTTAGCAAATCAAGCTTCGGATGTTGTGAGTACAGTGAAGTATCTTTGTCATATTCTCAGGAGGTGGTACGGTCAGGGCTGAGTCTAGCCGCGGCACCCATTGTGCAGTGATTGGCTATGACAGATGATGATGCTGGCATGCACACCTATTCACTGCTGGCCTCTGATTGGTGTGGCGAAAACTTCTGAACACTTTTGTTGTTGTTACTGCTTGTGTTACAATTAACAATGGCGAGACAATGGAGCAATGTTTAAGTGAAAACTTTCCTGTCCTTGTGGCTAAAGAAAGGATACAGGGAGAGTTAGAAGAAGCGAAATGAAATGAAAAAGTTTTTTAAGGAGCTCTTGAATTCCATGGCCCCTCATTGCTTTCAGCGGACTTCGAAGCATTGTCGAGAGAAGCTGAAGAAAATGAAAGCATTGCAGACTTTTTGCTTTCAAAGCAAAACCCCGCCCTTGTCCATGCCCTCGCATCTGTGAATACAATGGAAACACAACCGCATCGTGTCGTGTAGGGGTACGCCATGCGGGGCTAGAAAAGGCCAGTGGAAAAGCACCATTAGTTCATTCATGACACCTGCTCACACTCCTATCACACTCACCTGTCTGCTAATTTAAACCCCTGTGTGTCCCTTGTTCACTGCCTGTTTGTTGAATACTTTATGCTTCCAATCCCACACCTGTCCTGCTTCAAGTCAATCTTCTTTTTTAATAGCCTGAGATTTTGACCCTCACCTCACCTCTGTCTGCTGTATTTTGATTTATACACTGGCTTTGATTACCTTCAATCTTTTACTGTTTCTCTGCCTCCACCTGTTAACATGTCCCTGCCTGTTAGTGCCATTACCCACTCATTAACTGTTTACCCTATTTGACTTTGGTTTCCTTTCTCCAGATCTGACTCATCTTCAAATCACTGCAATAAACTTTGTTCAAACTACCTTGTCTTTCTCTCAGTGCGTTTGAACTCAGCCTTAAAGCAGAACTAAGTAAGTTTTTTCACCTCAATAAATGTTTTCTAGAGTCCCTGTGGGGGTAAACAAGGACTTGGCGGGGTGATTCGTGGGTCCCTCCCCTCCCTCCGGGGTCTGTGTCCTGAAAGCAGCACTTGCAACTTTCAATGGATCGGACCCGACTAATCTCGCGAGAACAAACCTGCTTTACGGCACTCACACTCACGTACATAAATACAAGCATGAAGCCCTTGCCGTTGTTAGCAACGCCACCCTTAGGAGCGCAAAGATGACAATAATACTCACCTGTCGAGACATTTTCTTGGTTTTGTTTTTCTTTCTTCTTGCAAAAGCGTTCTCTGCGCGTTGTTGTTGGGGGGGCGGCGGCGGGGTGGGGGGTGAGGGGGGTGGTCTGCGGTGGCGGCGGGGGGACGTTACGACAGTGAGCTTTTACAGGGGACCAGTAGGGGGAGAGCGAGAGCAAAACTTACTTAGTTCTGCTTTAATAACAAAACATAACATCCACAGCATTTCCATCAGGTAGCACCATCCTCTGTAACAACTAATATCATGCAGCTGTTTTACTGTAGCATTTACTTATTTATATTATAATATTATTTTTTTTTTGTAAATTTCAGGATGCTTTGGTACACAGCAGAATACATGGTTCCATTTTACTACAGCAAGTCTTCCAGGTACTGACGCATTAAACCAGCCCTAAACTATCACACTACTACCACCATATTTTATTGTGTGTATGATGTTCCTTTTCTGAAATGTTGTGTAACTTATATGCTAAGTATTGGGGCATACAGCTTCCAAAATTATGTTTTAATTTTTTGTTTGTTTGATTAACGGAATATTTTTCCAGAAAGACTGTGGCTAACACCTTTTAAATAAATTTGAGAAAGGCTCTAGCTGCAAATTTACAAATTTGCACTGTAGGCTGCTTGAGAGAACCGCTAAGGCTGCAGTGCATCTTGGGAAATGTTGTCCACAGTACTTAGTGGAATGGCGGAGCAGCAGCAGACAGACGGACCGTGTTTACCATAAACAAACTCAACTAGACGCTTCGTCAGCTGCGCCTATCGATGGTGTTCACTTCGGTTTGTGGGCCAAGAATATATTCGGACGAGAGAACCCGAGTTGTTTACATGGAGAACCCTGAGAAAAGAGGAAGCGATCACCAGCGGAAATCAGATACAAGACAATGGGACTTTCACAATAAAACAATTGTCATAACAGAACAGAAAGTTGTATTACAAAGCTAGTCTTTATTTAAACTTTATGGTTTTTTCAAACACATTTCTATTAAATCACCAGAAAAATGTGTAAAATTCCCTTGGCTCAAATATCTATCTAACCAAGAGTAATACGTTGCGACTGATTCTCAGACAGCTGCAGATTTCTTTTCTGTGCTTATCCACTCCAGCCTGTAATGTTTCTGATATGTCCCTGCTTCCACACACCTGCTTTAAATTGATATCTGGCTTTGCTTGAACTTAACATACTGTGAAAGTAATGCAGTCATTTAAATCAGGTGTGCTGAATCAGGAAAACAGGTAAAACATGTAGGGTGGTGGTTTCTGAAGACCAGGGTTGAAAAATACTGTAATGCAAAAAAAAAAAACAGTCCCAGAAAACTATAATTATTACAGTAGAGGCCAAAATATCAATAGTAACTTTTTAGTTTGCTGTTTTTCTGAAATTATATAATTTTATATTGAACTGCCATCATTCTTTGACAACCTGAAGAAGAACCATTTCAAATCTAATATAAAAACAAATTTCTCATACCAAAGTAGCTAAACTGCACAAAACTGAAGGTTTAATGTTTATGTTGCTTGGGGGCTAGTTGTCACTTTGTTAGAATTTGATCATTGAGTGAGCGTTCTTATTGGTTTTTCCCATAAAGAATCTTATTTACCCTCCATCCATTTCCTTCTTGTGCAGGATCACAGGACAGCTAGTGTCTGGTGGGTGAGAAGCAACATTCCCTCTGGACACGTCACTAAGTCCATCACAAGACCATATAGGGACAAGCAACTAAACATAAACATGTAGGAGCAAGTTAGAGCCACCAGGTAACCTGCATGTTTTTGGTCTGTGGGACACAAACACAGGGAAATCATACAAAAATCCCAGCCATGGATCCAAACCCATAATGCCACTTCATTTGTACACGTACATACTTAGTATCCTTTCCTTTTTCACCAACAAGTTTATTTTGAAAGGACAAAGCAAAGTGCTTTTTCATGTTCCTTCCTGTGCTAGACACAGGGAGGGGGCGGGACTTCCAGTGAAGCGTCTGTATTTACGCTGAATATTTACACTGAATATTTTCGGAAGCCCATCCGACGTTTCTGTTCTTTACAAACCGTGAAGCGACCCGGTTCTAATAATTTATTTTTCTATGTTTTTGGTGAAAACGATCCGCACCTTCTTTTGGGCAATTTGGACTTGATTCCTAATGATGCTGGCGAGTGAAATCTGTCTGCCGTGTGCATTGCAGTGGTGCGCAGCTTTGCCTGGAGAAACACCTGTGCGCCTCTCTTCTCCGATGGCCATGAATGTTGAGTAAGGTATGGATGCAAACTGCACGAATCATCTACCAAACATCCACATTGCTGCAGATGTGGAGGCATGATGACCCCGGTTCATGTTTATTACATGTTATTTCATCTTTTATTTATTGTTTTTATCTTTCTAGGTTAATTTGAGTGGCAGTTTGGGCCTGATGAGAGATACAGTAGTGGTCTGATGTCTTGGAGACAAAGGAGCATGTGGAGTAATAAAGCAGGGAGTGTGTGCTCAGGATTGGGTGTGTGTATGTGGTGGTGGTGGTGATGAGGGGGGGGGTCTTGATGCTGTCCGATAGGATGTAGGGGAGGATCTATAACCGGATCATTTTTGGTGAGAGCTCATCTTAGTTTTCTGATCACAGTTGACGCATTGCACTCCTCATCGTAGCTGCTGCTCCCTTAGTATTATATAATCTTCCTCATGTAATGCAGTCTGCTTTTGATAGTTATACAGCATTTACACCCACCCACCCCCGCACCTTTATCAATCCTTTAGGATCTATTTAGGCAGCTCCTGCTGAGCAACCCATGAATGCTTGTTTTAAATGTGGGTGGGTTTCAACTCTGTTTACATAATTCACTGTTCGCTGGGTGCCAGTGTGAGTGCGTGGTGCTCAATAAAAAAAAAAAAAAGGAAAAGGAGAAATCTGTGTAAAATGCAGCAATGTGTCTATGACTCATGGGTTTTATTCAGTGCAGAAAGAGGAAGCTAAAATTCAATTTGTGTGTGTTTGCCTGTACTTGAGATGCAGTCATTTTGAAGTCCAGCAGGTGTTTATTACACATGGCGAGTAAATAAATAAATGGGAATGTCCTGCCAAGCTCTGGAAAGAAGGATGTGTTTCACAGTCAGTCTAACAGTATCAAGCGTGCAGCCAGTTGCAGCCTCCTGCTCACGTCTGAGTTCCTTTTTGTCTCCTTCTGTGTTGCAGATAACCCCAGGCTCTGTGTCTGTTTGCATCTGTCTGAAAGAACAAGGGAGAATGCAGCACCGGCAGACATCATGCAAGGAGAAGCATCCCCTCGTCGCACACTGCTGAAATGTTAGGCCTGAAGAGGGAGAACGTCAAATCAGATCGGCAGACTGTTTACATCAGAGAGGCCCAGAAGAGCTGCTCCACACCAGACTCCATAACACCCACTGTCTCCATCAAGGAAAGACACATTAACTGATCCTTCATCAGCACTTTTATATTTCTGTCAGTGATCCCGGAACAAAGATGGAGTGGTCACTGGAGAGTGTGAGGGAGATTGTGGCTGGAGGGATGCAGTCCGTGAGAGAGTGTGAGGTCTGTGCGTTTGCCATAGCCATGTGTGTGTTGCTGCTCTTTATGTGGTACTGTTACAGAGTGGGCCGCGAGCACGGCTCCAGCCCACTGCGGGGGAGGTATCTGAGTGGGCCCAGTCGGATCGGAGGGGTGGTGGGGGGTTTCATGAGTTCAGACTGTCGTGGTAGAGGGAAAGGAAAGCATGGATCAATGTTGGAGGAGCAGAACGGCTTCGCTTTCTGCCAGTCATCAGAGTGTTTTCGATGTACAAGTGCTGGAGAGAGTCTCAACCAGAAGCTGTATCACAGCCTGCAAGAGTATGCCAAGCGCTACACCTGGTCTGGCATGGGGAGGGTGCACAAGGGAGTTCGTGACCAGGGACGATACCTCAACAGCCGACCGACTATCCAGCGGCCGGAGGTCTTCTTCCTACCCGACCTGCCATCAGCCCCTTTTTTTTCCAGAGAAGTACAGCGGCATGATGTGGAGCTGCTTGAGCAGAGCTTTCCCGCCCTACTGGCTGAGTTCGAGAGCATCTACCACCAACCTCCAGCCCGCAGTGGCTCCTCACTCCCACCAGGATGGAAAGTCAACAGCACTCCTCGTGGGCAGTGGTGGACCTACTACTTAGTCAACCAAGGCACCCCTTTGGTTCTAAATGTCAGGAGATGTCCACGGGCGTGGCGAGTACTGGGCCAGCTGCGTACCTTCATCGCCAACAATGTTTTTGGAAATGCTTGCTTCTCTGTACTGACGCCCGGAGCGCTCATCACCGAGCATTATGGTCCAACAAATGTCAGGCTGCGATGCCACCTGGGTAAGTGAGCTAAGTGAAGTGAAACTAATGCAGCTCAGTGAGTATTTAACACAACATAGCAGCAGATGGGCCTTTTCACATAGTAAATCAACCGCTGTGTTGTTTAGAATCCTCTGTAGATACTGAAACATTGTGACATATGCAGAAATAGTTATTGTTTTTCCTGCACCTGAGCCTTGATTCTATTTTAGTATGCTCTCCATGAAATGGCTTTAAATAGTGATGTTTATTATTTTGAAGGTAGGACCTTCTGTAAGAGTCTTTAAAACAACAGAGTGAAGATCAAGGATGCCATAAGATCAGTGAAAGCAACACAGAATCTATGTCAAACATCAAACTTGACACATGACTTGTGATTTCTCTCTGTCAGGTCTCAGAGTGCCTCCATCCTGTGAGCTTGTAGTTGGTGGAGAGCCACAGTGCTGGTCTGAAGGCAGCTGTCTGCTCTTTGATGATTCCTTCCTCCACAGGGCGTTCCATGAAGGTAAGATGGGGTTAATCTGGATTATTCTTTGATTTATTTCCTTCTGGGTAAAGGTTTGACCAGAGAGTAACATAACCCAGTATAAAGAAAACATTTTTTCTGTGTGAGTTTGAAATGAGTTGAAGAACATGGAGCTTAAAGACCCACTTTGATGAAAATTATGTTTTTGTGTTGTTAGCATGTCCTTGTGGCATTTTTCTGATGCTAGAGGACATATCTTTAAAAAATTCAGCTTCAAATTGCATTTTTGAGTATTTCTGCATTCAAATCGCTGTAAATCAGTAGCCGACACAAAAATGTGGTCTAAAAAAGACTGTTTGTGACAAAAGGCACTGGGCGGGTCACAAACTCTTGCTCCGCTAGCTGTAAGCTAAGTGTAAGCTAGTTGTAAACTAACTGTAAGCTAGGTGTAAGCTAACTGTAAGCTAGTTGTAAACTAACTGTAAGCTAGTTGTAAGCTAACTGTAAGCTAGTTGTAAACTAACTGTAAACTAACTGTAAGCTAGCTGTAAGTTAAGTGTAAGCTAGTTGTAAGCTAACTGTAAGCTAGCTGTTAGCTAAGTGTAAGTTGTACAGTTAGCTGTAAGCTAGTTGTAAGCTAACTGTAAGCTAGTTGTAAGCTAGTGGTAGTGTTAGAACACAGCTCTCAGGGGGATCCTCCATGCCAGCGTTTCCACCCACAGCGCAGAGGCGAATTGCTAATGAGCTACTGCCGCTATGCAGAAACTACTTCCTAGAAAACGCCATAATAATAATAATAATTTAAAGATCACTGAGAATGTTTTAAAATAACTCAAAAGATGATGGAGTGGGTCTTTAAATTATTTTTTATATTGTGTGTGTAGGCAATCCAGAGGATGGGCCGAGGGTGGTCTTCATGGTGGACCTGTGGCACCCCAACGTGGCTGCTGCCGAGAGACAAGCCTTGGACTACATTTTCACTCCAAGCCGCTTAGAGGACAAAGAAGGAAAATAGGTGTGAGTGAGAAACCGGGTCTAAGTAAAAGACAGATGACGTTAAGATGAGTGTTTGTATTTTTGGGGTGCATCTCTTTTCTGCCTCCAAACCAGCTTTCACCTTCACTGTGTGCATTTTCTCCAGCTTGCACAACATTGGACCTCTTTTATCAATTGCTTTTTTACTTGTTTTTCTGTGTGAAATGCAGCCATACTTGCACTTGTTCACAGCGTGGAAGGTACATGATAGTCTGTGCAGTCACTTCATGATTTAACAGGATTCCCTGGGATGTGTTTCACTCTTTAGGTGTGTGATTTAAATATAAAGAGGATGAGGTGGGGACACACCTTCACAGCATCCTGTCATAGTAAGTAGTGGAGTAAGAACATGTCACATGACGCACTAATTCAGGAAAAAATAAGGAATATTTTATTTCATATTTTACTTTTGTTTTATTTATTTATTTTATTCTGAAATTTTGTCTTCAGAACAATGATGTGACTGAACAATCTTTAGATTTTTCAATTTCTATGTTTCTTGGTGTAATTCTTTTTCATTTTGATTGTCAGTTAAAGCAGTTTGATGGGCAGGAGACTTGTCCAGGTGTAGCCCCGCCTCTTGTCCAATGACAGCTGGAGATAGAAACCAGCTCTGTGACTCTGAATAAGCAGGTAGAAATAATGACTGACTTAAAGCAGTTCAGCAATACGAGGACAGATCAAAGTGTATAAAACAAACCAGGTAAATGCTGGTAACTGAAAAAATAACATGTAACTCTGTTCCCAACATAATGAGACTGCAAGTCACCTAATTCTTTTAGTTTTAGTGAAGTGGAGTCACCAAGGAAACCCAGGACGTTTTCTTTCTATCATGTTACACCTGTACATATTTCTGCAAGGGCTAAAAAGAAATGGTCATTAACCTTTTTATATAACTCAACATTTCCTGTTGAGTTCAGAGTGTCGGAGGGCCAAATGATTATCACCGTCAATCACACATTTTCATTAATATCTGAATGTTGACATGTTTATAAATAACTGGTTCCTCCTGCTCACAGAATGTTAACAGATTCTCACTGGTTGTATTTGCAGTGATCCAATAAACAAATTGCAGCTTAATTTTTGTTATCTTGAAAAAAAATTAATCTAATAATCGCATAAAATCAAGAATCAACACAAATTGGTTACACATAACGAGCAGGATCATTAATAGAATTTGATCTTTATTTGGGTTGTGATTTTTATAAATCCGGACCAAAAAGACAATTTATAACATACATATTGAATCAAAATGCTGTTATAGAGCTATGATAGTGCCTCTGAAATGTTTCTTATCAGAAATAAAATGATTTGATTTGATAATTGAGGTCCAATGTTGATGATGATTAGATTGTTTACAGATGCAGCTCCCGTCACCGTCCTGACGCCTGCTGGTGTGGTAAAAACTTGTGCTCCCTTTGAAATTCAGTCAGGCATTCACACCACATGGTTCAATAAGCACATTTCAGGTGTAGGTTTTCTGAGTGTGACAGTAAAAATTAGCGGGTTTTGGTAAATTTGCGTAACTCTGGTAAATTGGTTGCATTTGATATCAGGTTTGTGTTTCTGTAAATAAGGTTGAAGTGAAATAAACAAAAGGAAAACCACTCAGAATGGTTTACCATGTCCTGAAACGATTGTGCTCAATGTTTTAACTATTGTGTTGTCTTGAGTTTTAGCTAAAGTGATTGCGAGTCATTCTCTGAAACAAAAGCCAACATTTTTGATCAAATCGGTTAGTATGTTCTGTAAAATGTTTCTGAAGTACTCTCTCTCTCTTTGTTGTTCTGTGATGTTTCTTTTTGACCACTCAGTGTAATTCTGCAGCACAGTATGGTTCTCCATTATACCGATCTTTAATTATTCAGCAGCACTTCATGAATATTTGTGCACAGTCTAAAAAGGTTGTGGAAATGCAAATTAAAAGTTTTCTCTGTCCACTGCGATCCCAAATACCCATCTGTTCAGTTCTAATGTTTACAAAGGTATGATCACTTGCACACGGTTTACAACATACCAACACACGGACACGTTTAGCTGTGCTCAAAAAGATTCAAAATAAAGAGTGCTGATTATTCATAACAGAAAACTAACTCCCATTGGCTTTACACACACTGTATGATGGGGCAACCATTTTGTTTACATTTGGAGTAAAGACTTGTCCTTTAACACTTTCTTGTGTGGATTTTGAACAGTATTTCTGTATATTTATTAAATGGTGGAGTATCTTATTTAACCAGCTGGTGTCAGATTTCTTAATTTAGACTTGGTATTACTCAGATATAAACCCAACTGACATGCATCAATTGTGTTGTGGTTCCACATAGAAGACTTTTTGAAAAGCTTTTTGAGCAAATGCAAATAAATAAATTATATGAAGTGAACTGTTTCCCTCTGAGGCAATTTGCTTGTAGTGACGTGTGGAGACATAAGGCAGAAATGTCAGTACAGTTATTTTCTATTGTTTTAAGAGAAACAGAAGCAATAGAAGCGCTTTTATTAATGTTGAATTTGATTTTATGTGCTTCTTCATTCAAAATTCCCAAAACAAATCTGTTTCAGAGAGATGAACCTTTATCTTCTTCATCTTTTGTATTGTGTTTTAAAGGAAAAAAAAATGTTTTATAAATCATTCAAAACTAGAAAAGCACTCAGAGAGCGCACACCTCCACCAAGTGGACATATTGTAGAAAGTACTATGTCCGTATCTTTAAAAAAAATTCCTGGATCCAGACGGTAATCCGGATCACCCCTAAAATTCTTCCTTGGGTCGTTTCTGACCTTTCCTGAAAATTTCATCAAAATCCATCCATTAGTTTTTGAGTTATCCTGTTAACAGACAGACAGACCCTGATGAAAACATTACCTCCTTGATGGAGGTAAATATCATTTGAGCATTGTTAATATTTAACATCTAGATTTAACATTTCACTTTTAGATTTAGCATTTAGATTTAACATTTAGATTTAATATTTAGGATTTAGATTTTTTAAAGATGTATGCAATACAAACATGCTGGTATATGATGATTTTAGACACTTTTTCTGCTTAAATGTGATGAAAGTGTACCAAATATGAAAAAAAGTCTATTTCCAATAAATAACGAAAATTTTCCACTTGGCGCCCCAGGAGTGTGTGAAACCTTCCACTCTGAAAGTTGACGGTTCGATCCCGGTTTCCCCCTCCATTTGCATAACCGTGTGTGCGTGAAAGCGCTCTGAGTGGTCAGTCAGACTATAAAAATACAGCCCATTAAGTTTTACCGTGGATGGCCACGTCACAGCAGCGGTGTCACAAGAAACCTTAATGCACAGGTGACGCGCGCTGCAGACGCAGCTGCTGTTTGTGCGTCCGTTCCGCCGTCTGAGCGCTGCGCTGCCGCACAGCAGTCAGGTGGGATGTAGATGAACTTGAAGCGGACAGGCTTCACTGGACAACATGCTTCACCAACGGAGAGAAAATGATGTCGATGAACGACCCGCGGAGGAAGTCTAGATCGGATCCGCCGCAATGAGCGCGTCTTTTCCTAAATCAGATTCCACAACCTCTTTACTGAAATCATCCTCGACGACGAGGAGACCGACACACCTCCCTGAACACAAGACGGAGAGCCGGAGGGAACCGCAGCACCAGCATCACCACCGTCCCGCCGCGCTTCAGAACAGTATCGGAACTGAGGAGTCTTTCTGGTCTGCTGAGGGCGACGTCAGCGCTCGGAGACCCCTGTGTCACCCCGCCCTCATCGGATGCCAGGACCGCAGTAATGCAGCCATTCGGGACAAGTGCAAGTCTCATGTTCCTCAAATCAAAGTTCCTGTTCCGAACGGAGAGACAGGCCGAGGTGTTAGTGAGAACTGCACAGCCAAGCCCACGCATCGTCACCATCACCACCACCACCGCAGGA
>SSNP01000011.1:574698-609341 GCA_006937955.1 Pachypanchax playfairii
AGCACCACCGAGATGACGGTCTGCCTGCAGCAGGACCAGCTGAATCCGAGCACCACCGTCGGTGTCGCACACACGCACCCAGGGCTCCTTCTCTCTCGGACAGCAACGACGACAGGGCCCCCCTCTGTGAGCCAAGGGCCCATAAGGGGGGCAGGTTGACCAGTGGCAGCGGTCAGGTCAGCAGTCCATCCCCGTCCTCCTGCTCTCCTGTCCCATCGTCCAGCAGGTCGTCCCGTCGTTCAAGGAGGTCCAGCGCTTCGTCCTCAACGTCTGATATTAATCTGAGGACCATCCTCAATTCCCTCTTTGGGCAGGTAAAATCTGGGACATAAAACACATAGTTTATCTTAATGAGTGAATAAGGAGAAACAAAACTGTTAATGTAATTTTTTAACACAATGTGACAGTGAGACCCCCAATTTATCCTAAATAAGGGTGGGCTGATTGATGAAAGCTTCCAACATCTATCCTATGATCTAAAATAGTTTGTTGTGTTAATCTGTGTTTAGCTGTTTGGATTGAGCAGCAGTCGTCTGTAGCTTCTACATTCACTCACATCTTACATACCATCAACAAACTCCTAATACAGTCCAAACACTAACAGGACAGAATGTTGAAGGAGAAGCTTCTTCTACACTAATTTATTTTATAATTTATAAACACCACCTCATACAGACTTTTGAAGTTCTCTCTGATTGAAGATGATCTGCTGGTGGAAATCAAATATTCAGTACCATGGAAATATCTGATGGTCATATGCAGAGACACACTGGTGAGGTATGTTTTCTGTTCCTGCATCATTCAGGAACAGTGCAATGATTGTGTTTATTGTGTTTGAAGGCACCATCACTTTAATGTTCCCGCTGCTGACGGAAGCTCTATTTTGAGCTACAGATGTTTTTATACAAAAGAGAGCAGCTTAGTATGACTCTGGTTCGTTGAGAGCAAACAGCTTTAGCAACATAGTAAAAATCCCTCAGAACTGCAGCTGAAACTGATCAAACGTTGTCAGATGCATTCCACTGAGGTCTGCATGGGTTTATTTGCCTCCTTGTATGGTGTTCAGATTTTGTGATTTGCAAGTGTGGTTCAAATGAGAATCTCTAAGTCGTGTAAAAAACGTGACGTCAATCCACTGTGGCCCCCAGAGAGACCCTAATAAAAAAACTCAAATCACCAGTGAGTCAGGCTGTGAGCATGGATTATGTTTAAGGGGGCCTGGGGGACAAGTCATCCCCTCCCAATGTTTTATGGGACAGAACAAAAAATGACTGCCTATCTGCTGAAGAATTAAGAAACTAGGAATGATTAATGTGACTTGTGGCTCACTGGTATCTTGCCTCCTCCCATCCTCCCATCACCCACAGCTTCCCTGTCAAACCTTGACTGTCAGTCTCAGTCATGGATCCTGTTCCTGGTGCTGGTCCATCATCTCCAACAACAGCTTCACCCAGGAGAAGGTACCAGTTCTATGAGAAAGATCTTGCCTTGTTCCAGTACCAAAGACATCTTATCTATCTGTCCTTTACGACTACAGGCCGGTTGCCCTGACAGAGAGAGACTCATATTGGTCCACCTAAATAAGCAAACAAGTACTTTTTAACTAGTTTGCTTTTCACTGTGGAGTTGGAGTGGAAGACGCCATCATAGTTAATACTGAGGAGTTCAGTGACAGGAAGAAAAATAAGAATTTGAGAGCTTGGAAAGCTGCAGTTTGAACAAAACATTCCAAGAAAATCCTGCTGGAGCTGCAGGTCATGTTTAGCAGGCCAGTCCATTATGAGATGCGTATCAGACAGCTGGTTTCAAACCAGTTTATTGTTTGAAACTCGTCTTGACAGAAACCATATGCCTGCTGTATTTCTCTGTATACATTTATATATGAGCAGACATAAATGTTAGTGCAATAGATTATCCGTGTGTTTTCGTGTTTCTCTTTTGTTTGCTGGATTGGAGGTCACCTTGTCATCTCTTGCACAGGGGAGAGGATGACGTGTGTGGTCTTGGGGTACAAAGCAGGGAAAAAAAAAAAAGAAATGCAAGTGCAGGAAGCATAAATAGTGCTGCACAAGAATGCAAATGCAATGTCAAGGTTGTAAACATGACTAATTGCATTTCAGCTCTTGAGAATGAATGTGCAGGTGAGGAGGACTGTGTTAAAGTGGAAATAGGTCATAACAGAATGTTCATTTAAATTTGCGTTGTTAAGATTTTCAAAGCTATTAGAATTGAGATGTGTGTGCGTGGCAAACTACAGGCCAGATGTTGTCGAAGGCTCTTTGTCACAATTTCTGCTGTTTTTTTCTCATGCACTATTGTGATAAAGAGTCAGTACTGTTTATAGGAAAATCAACAGTTTGGTTGTTTCTGACACTTGGATGAAACGTCTTTCAGATGTCCTTTTCCTTTATTAGGCATCACCCTGTTTTCTTCCACATCCCCTCCCTCACATGCTTTTCTCATTCATCCCACCCCCTTCCCGTGTCTCACTCTAAATACTCAATACTTATTCTCAATACTTTGAATGTCACTATACCAAACTGCTGTTTTTCTCTCTGCTGCTTGGTTAGCACCCTAGTCTTCATGGGTCTTGTTAAAAGCAGAGTTTGCATTTCTCTTAAAACTCAAACTGTAGAGCTCCAAAAGAAAAGGTACTCATGGTCTTATTTAATGCCTTTCTTCTCCTTTGGAATGGGAAACTGCAGAGACGGGACACTTAGAGCGGTAAGACATCATACTATTATGCTCAGTTAATTTTGAGTTGTTCTTTAATATAGACCTAAACAGTAGTTCAGACCCTTATAATAAATTTTGTTTATGATTTTTCAGTTTCATGCTTTTATTAGACTCTGGTTCTGGTTTAATATTTGTGCTTTTGATGGTAGATGTTTGTAATGAATCTTTTATGGCTACTTCAATGCTTATGATTGTATTTTGTTGAACTGCTGTGGCATTAGATGTTTATAAATTTTGCAGTGCATTACCACAGCAGACATTATTTCCAGATAAGTACCAAATGTCCTACAGAAGAAAATGTGCTGATGTCCTTATTACAGCATCTTTTGTTCCCTGTTCCTTGGTTGTTTATGTCTCCTTTTCTATGCGTCTGTGTGTGTTTACTCTTCTTGTGACAGTGTATAGGTGTGAGGTGTCAGTCTGTACAAGTGGCAAGTAAACTGTTATGAATAATGAGTGGAAAGTTGGCAACATGTTGTCTTATAGATGTATTTAGGCCACCTCTCTGGCATTTTTTTTTAAATGCTGACACTGTTTCTGTTACCTACACGCTTGCACCGTGCACGTGTAATTCTGTTGTTAGGCAACACAGATGTGTCTCAGCATTTCGCAGGTATCGTCTCATTTTTTTGTTCAAATAAAAACTAAGTTAATAATAATACCTTTCTCTTATGATTCTAAAATAATCTTTTCTTCTCTCATCTTAATTATATTCTACATGCATGTAGGAAGATGCTCCAGGATGTTCAGAGATGTGTGCTGTCATGTAACAAGATTGGCCAGTCGGGGTATCTCGGGACTTCTCTGGGTTACCTTTTTCTTTCAGGTTGAAGGCGCAGCGAGGAAGATCGACCACCAGGGAGGTTGTGGCGGGAAGCCAAGCAGGTGAGTGAGGCACGGGTAGGAATGAGATTTAATTCCACAGAACGCAGGCAGATCTCAGACTTATTCTTACGAAGCTCAGGACAGTGAGCAGAATCCAAGAGGAGAGGTGAGTATTGATAGCACAGAGGAGGCAGTCACAGATTGTGACATCACTCTGTGTAACAGGGCAGAGTGGTAATAGAAAAGGTAAATTATGTTTGTTACAGTCGTAAGGGAATACGGCATCCAATAGCCGTAACAGAAACCAGCAAACAGGCAAATGGGTCAGTATCTCAGACGGATGTGGGAGCAGACAGGCACTGAGGTGGGGAGTCCAGACAGGGTCCAAATCTGTGTAATCCAATGAAGCGAGGCGGCGAATCCGACAAGGAGGAGGAAGAGTCAAGGACAGTCCAAGGTAGGGACAATGTGAATAAGCAGACTGACAGGGGAAGCACAGTCTAGTGATGCAATCATACAACAAACAGCTAAAGTCACACTGTTCTCACTCTGTACTTAAAGGGAAGGAGACAGGTGAGTGCACAGACTGGGAGAAACACAGGTGAGAACAATAATGATATTAACTGGAGCAGCAGAATAGATCTTGATGAGCGAGATGTGGCATGAATAATCCTGATATATGGCACAATAAATTGGTATTTTATCAGATTGGGATGTTTATTAAAATGTAATTTCAAAAGGCAATGATGTGAAAATGTCATAAACCCATATTTTATTTCTAATAGAAGATAAAACAACATTTCAGACATTAAAACTGAGATATTTAACCATTTCATCCAATCATTTTTTTATAACCACTTGTTCCTATACAAGGCGTTGGTGGGGGTTGATGCTTATCTCCAGCAGTCACAAATACCAATCTGATCTATATTTATCTTTTTTTTTTAATAAAGGTGCAACTTAGTTTTTTAACTATAAGTGGGCTACTTATATTTTGTTCAATGCTAATTTTAAGGGCCAAGATGACTTTGTGTCTCTTTACAAATCTGACTTACTATGAGCAATGGGAAAATGTCTCTTTCAGCTGTAAAGGTTGCAAAACCCTCTTCTAGCCCTTCAGACAGCCAACTGCATATAGGGTTAGTGTTTCTCTCTTAACTCATTGATTAAATAATTCTAGTTGATAATTGATAACAGACTATTTCATACTTTCTAGGTTTATGGTTTGTTTTTCCTGTATTTTGAAGCAGTTTTTTTAAATGAGTAACTTAGTGTCATGAGATATTGTATTTCTGGGGTTCTATTTTTGTTTGTTTTGTTTTTGTGTGGCCTTTTTTTTTCATCCACCCATTTCCTGTACCCACTTGTTCCTGTGAAGGGTTGCAGGGAGCTAGTGTCTGTCTCCACTGAGTCATCACAGAGAAGCAGGGTTACAACCTGGATATGCTGTGCAGCTTCTAATAGTACTTACTTTTTTACCACAACTGTAAACATGTGGCACATTTAGATGAATAGTGGGTGAAATGGAAATTTTGCAGTGCATTACACTGGTCTTCATTTATTATGGCAGTCCCTAATTAAAAATATAAAAATAAAAATAATCTTCCTGTTCAAGTTTGGTGGTGACATAATAAAGTGAATATCGTGTTCAAAAGGTTTAACTTCAAGTTAAAAACAACCCAGTAACAACAAACAATTATTTATTGTAACATGAGTCCATGCAGACAGAATGTTCAAGCAAGACAACAGAAAACTATTGTACAATACTTTACATTATTTTTAAGTAGTTATTATGCAATATACAAGAACTGCATTAAAATACATAATTATAGCATCATCAGACAATTCCCCCCTGAATTAAGCGCTGTTGTGCTACCTTAGATTGTTTTTAATAAGTTGTTATTAAACTGACTCACAATTAAACATTATTTCTTAACAGGACAGAGAGCTTCGGCCAGAAGAAATGGATGGTAAGACTTTAAACCTTTGCTAGAATTTTAAAATACAAAGCATTAAAGTCTATCGCAAAATAAATATTATACTGAAAATCCCAAATTTGTATTTATGAATATAAACAACAGGTAAAGCACTTGTGTAGTTATTATTAGAGCTGTACAATTGAGTGACTAATGTAACACGTGCTACTGCTGTTACTACAGAGCTGCGAGATGCTTTCAAAGAATTTGACAAAGACAAGGACGGTTTCATCAGCTGTAAAGATCTAGGAAACTGTATGAGGACCATGGGATACATGCCAACTGAAATGGAACTGATAGAACTGAGTCAGCAGATAAATATGAACTGTAAGCACAAAAATCTCTTCTTTTAAATTTAAATACCAGCTGTACAACTGTATGATGTATGTGTTTGGAATAGGGATGCACCGATACCGATGCTGGTATCGGGTATCTGGGCCGATACCATTCTAATGTACTCGTATCGGTATCGATTAGTGAACCGATACCATGAACTGATACTTAAAATGTAGAAACTGCAATAATTTTACAGAAAAGTTTTATTTTTCACTTGAAATTTTAGTTTTGTGGTCATTTTTGTTATTTTTTATTATTTTATCAAGTTCACCATAATTTGTTGTAACAAGCAGAGAAGAAAATAAAACCTGTCTCTTCCAATTCATTGAATTTTTTTGTGTGGTAGAAGTATCTGCATTGGTACTCGGTATCGGCAAGTACTCAGATCCAAGTATCGGTATCATATCGGTTTGAAAAAAGTGGTATCATTGCATCCCTAGTTTGGAAATTTAAAATAATGTTATAAGGTTTTTGTTCTCATCAGTGGGGGGTCATGTGGATTTCGACGACTTTGTGGAGTTAATGGGCCCTAAACTTCTTGCTGAAACCGCAGACATGATTGGAATAAAGGAACTGAAAGATGCTTTTAGGGAGGTGAGTGACGGAAGTTTTATCTTGAGCTGTATTTTTTGTGTGATTTTTAGAATTTTTAGTTTTTGTTTTGCTTTCCCTACTTTTTTGTCCTCAGTTTGACACTAATGGAGATGGTGCCATAAGCACTTCTGAGCTCCGAGAAGCAATGAGGAAGCTACTGGGCCAACAAGTAAGATGCTGAAAGTCTTATTAACCACCGCATGTGGGGCTGCACTCACTCACTTTTACAATGATATATTTTTAGGTGGGTCTGAAAGAAGTAGAAGATATCCTAAGAGATGTGGACTTGAACGGTGATGGACTTGTTGACTTTGAAGGTAATATAACTACACATTCAAGCTGTGTGATGGAGTATTACAACATTTGCAGCTGCTGCATTGTGTCATCCTCCCTTTTCTCTCCTTTTACAGAGTTTGTACGTATGATGTCTCGCTAAGACCATAAAAAATAATCAGTTCGGAATGTGAAGCTGCGTCCTTCTTCACACAAAAACCACAAACAATCAAGGACATGCCAAGATCTCCTGAGCCATCCAAATTCTAAACAATACTGGAATTAAAACTCCTCGAATGCTGTGGAGGGAGGGGTCACGTCTCACTTTCAGTCAATAAGTGTTCTTCCTGAAATCACTGAGGCAGAATTTGCTGTAGCATAGCTGATGATTGTCAACTCTATGTTTTTTGCACTTTAACTCTGACTGAATAACTTCATGTGTGGATAGATTGTCAGTGTCCTGTCTCATCTGACATGTCGTATAAGTAAGTGTCTTGCAAAATGTCGCCTTTAATGTTCAGAAGTATCAGATCGAGAGATTTGAATGTAGGAAATATTTAGATCAGCACTGTCGAATGTCTTTTCTACATATTTACATCTTATGTGTTGTATTCAAATTTGTACTTGAAATATACATTTATGGAACAATGGTGCTTCACTATGGAGTCCATGTGCCAATATCACACCTGTATTGTAACTTTGTGATCATCTGTAATTTTTACACTGTTTAATGACAAACATCACTGTCTGACATGCAACAAGAAGAAGAACTCTGATAATAATAATAATAAGAAACTAATCTCTAAGTTGCCTTGCATATTTTTCATCCTTTTGTCCAGAAGAAGCATGAGAAAAAAACAAGACCGTATAAGAAGTGCAACTTTTTTAAAGCTTGAATTCAGAAAGCCAGTGCTCACTAACAGTGACCAGCAGTGGTTGGAAGCAATATGGGACATCTTTTAGTGTTCACAAATTTCTATTAAAAAAGTTTGGATCTAGTAATAACTGTTTTTAAAAGTCTCTTTAACCCTGCATGAGATTACACATTAGGAATCACAAATGTAAACTGTATGTACAGTGAATCTGTTGTATCTTTATTGTCTGTCATTGTCAGGATTGAAGATGTGATACTGTTCCACACATCTGTGCTGTCAACAAACATTTTATGCATGCCAAAGAGATACATTTATTACATTTAGTATGCACAATTTTGTCTAAAAAAAATCTGAAATATTCTGCCAAGTTGAAAGTAGAAAAATAAAAGATGTTTACAGTTGAGCTTCTTTTATCATTGTGAAAAGTCCTTTACTATGAGATTTATGTCAGAATGCTGAATGTGATCTGTGCTGTCACTGCATGTATTGAGGGCAAATCTCACCACAGTATCTATTATTCATTTGTGTCACTGGTGAAGCTGCAGGCTGGAAGTGGATTACCTGCAGCAATACTGCACTGCACAATCCTCTTGAAAAAAAAAAAGATTAATCATACAAGAATTTTAACTTTGAAGTAATCAGATATGAGCTTTGGTTAGGATTTAAATGAAGTACTTGGTTTATTATGGATGTGTTGGGTAAACTATGAAGGTTTATTTTACCAGACAGTTACCCATCTGATTTATTCAAGCACATTCTGTAAAAAGAATTTTAAACTACTGCAGCCGTTTATCTTATTCAAAAAGGGCTGTTTTTCATTGTTAAATTTGTGCATTGATTCCTCCAAAAAAGATCACTGTAACATCTAGAGATTCTTCAAATGTAAAGTGTGAGAAAAAACTTTAATACTTTTATCTGGTTAGTTTAAAAATTACTATTTATATGCTTCCATATTTATAATAATAATAATAATAATAATAATAATAATAATAATAATAATAATAATAATAATAATAATAATAATAATAATAATATTTTTGATATTTATATTAATAATAATAAAAGTAGTTTGAAAATATTGAAAGGTGTTTTCACCCCTTCAGTGATAGTTACAAAATAAACACCTGTCACTGCGAGCGCTTTTTTTGTTGTTGCCATGGGAACGATGGCCATTCATTTCTTTGGTCAAGTCTCGAGCGTACGCTTTGCGTGTTGCGTTGGACTCTCCTGATTGGATGAAACTCCGAACATCCCATATTAGAAAAAAAGGAATATCACGTTTTCTTGAATTCTTGGAGTGAATTGTGAAAATATTTACTGTTTGTGATGCTATTTCTTCTCAGCAGGTGTATTAATTAACCATTTGACTCTGATAGAAAACCATCTTTAACAATGAAAAAACAAAAAGAATGACGTCAAGAAAATATAATAATAAAACAGTCTACTCAAGCAATGTTTCACCTGAATTTAATAGATTTCTTTTCTCGAGGCTCCACTTTTAAAAAGTTTCATACCTTAAACCACGAACTGTATAAAACATCCACTAAGACTATAATTATCTACAGTGTATGTATTTAGAACTCACCATAAAAAAATGTGAAATATTTTTCCGAGGATTTTTTTTACTTTGGAAAAAATCAAAACTACTATTAAATATGTAAAGTGCTGCCAGTATTCCCTTTTTACATTTTTCAGTCAGTAACAAAGCAGGATGTGATTGGTCCATGAAACGGAGCGTGTTTGGCAGAGAACCTCAAAGTGAGAATGTGATTGGACCAAATACCTGTCCATCATAAGCAGTGGCAACTCAATGTTAGGTAGCGCTGTTCCTCCCCTTCAAACTGGCAGTAGAGCAAATGTTACTTTATACACATTGAATGAAAGTCAGTGGAAGACTGTGGCCAACTGAATCTTTCCATATTAAATTTGACTTACGGTCTTACCTTGTAGACGTCAGGTGGGATATCGCCAGCAGTTCTACGGTTGATACACTCTAAAGGGTAAAGTCACTTGTGGAAGAGGAAGGTAAGAGATATTTGCATTTACGTTAGCCGGAATCTCATTCACCACGAATTTCTGGTTAGACAGGTAGGTTAGCTAGAATACTTGCTCATATACTGTCTCATTAAATATATTTTACTTGCTAATACATAGTTTGGCATAAATGTGTCCATATTAAGCTAAAACCTTTGTCCACACAATGTATTTATGACTGTCATTTTCCGCATCTGTGTGCAACGCTAGCCGGTATTGGAATCGTTAACGTTAGCATGGTGGCTAACTGACGGATATCATGTTTCATGTCACTGAACGAAAACTGCCTTTCTCCTTCGTGTGCATTATAGATGAGTTTATTTGATAGATAAAATGAAATTAAGCTTCGTCTAAGCAGATACCGATTCCGTCCGTGTGAGTAGGACTGAAGAAATGCAGAGGGTCACGGCGCAGCACGTCGCCGGGCTGGTGGCAGTGGTGCTGTCGCTGCTGTCCGAGCAGAGCTCGGCGGACGGCGGGGGCCCGAGCCTCGCAGAGCGGGTTATCTGGGCTGTTAATGCCGGGGGTGAAGCACATGTGGATGTCCACGGTATTCACTTCAAAAAAGACCCGCTGGAAGGAAAAGTTGGTAAAGGTGAGTACTATTTATTTGTGAACATTCTGCTTCACCTTTAAAGGGCTTATTAGACCGGGCAACATTGGAGAAAAAAAGGTAGAAGGCTTGCTTTTTGAGACTTTAAACACTTCCTGCAGAGATTTGATGCAGTAGCTTCCGCAAGTAACAGACTAATGAGGAGTCAGCATTAGAGGACTGCAGCCCCGCCTCTCTCAACGTGTAAAGGAAGCAGGAGATACGTTCAAATACACCGCAGAGATCCAGTCCTGCTTCACTTATCACAAGAAAACGTCCTAATTTGTCAGATGCATAAGAAGACATTTCCACACAATTCAAGAATAGATCACTGTGTTTACAATTTGATGCTTTGTTTGATTCAAATTTTCTTCCAGTGTTGTTGTTGTTTTTGTGAGGTCAATGTGTACACTCAGTCTGTTATTCTCTCTTATAGCATCTGATTATGGGATGCGCCTGCCAATACTGCGCTCCAGTCCAGAGGACCAGATTCTGTACCAGACAGAGCGCTACAATGAAGAGAGTTTTGGATATGATGTTCCCATTCGTGAGGAAGGAGAATATATACTAGTCATGAAGTATGCAGAGGTGTACTTTGCACAATCACAGCAAAAGGTACACTGATTTTTTTCCCTGTATTCATTATATTTTGTTTGTTGTTGTATCTTTTATACACATTTCCTGTAATACAGTGTGTTCTGTTGATGACACTGCCAGTTTGAGATGAAATGTGAAGGAGGGGCTGGATTAGCTGCTGATTATTATAATTTAACAATCTGTGTCTCTAGGTGTTTGATGTTCGTCTCAATGGCCATGTGGTGGTGAAAGATCTGGACATCTTTGAGCGAGTGGGTCACAGCACAGCTCACGATGAGATCGTGCCCTTCTCTATTAAACGAGGGAAGCTAAGTGTGCAAGGAGAGGTGTCCACTTTCAATGGCAAACTCACAGTGGAGTTTGTAAAGGTGAGTTTTGTTTGTTTCTGATTTTACTTACATTAATTGCTTGAAGGCAGGAGATGTTTTTAAATATCTGACAGATCCTCTTTAACACCTGCCCTATCCAAATTTTCATACTTAATGGTTTCTGAATAAACCTTAACTCAGATGGGTCATAGCTGAAGGAAAGCAAACCTCTAATTAAAGACAGGAAGAATGAATTTCAAGGATGGTTCTTTCAGTTTTTGTTGTACAGACTGTTTCAGTACTGTTGTCTTCAGCGTCCACATGGACACAGATTTGAGGCATTTTATTAACTAACCCTAAAACAGGAGCACAAGACACAGAATTTTTTAGCTGTTGTACAGCTGTCACTTATATACCCTGATAAATTGTGCCAAAAGCCGTAGGATCTTCCTAACAATGACTTGAAATGGCTGTGATTTGCACATGGGGGTGTTCTACAGCCACCTTACATCAACACTGTTATTAAGACAGCCATTAGTATATTGTAGGAAAGCACCCTTTTACAAAGAACACAATAATTCTATGTCAGAAACTCACCTAATTTTGTCAAGAATGCCCCAAGTTGCTCTTGCGAATTGAATGATTGCTGTACCAACTTCCTAAAACAGTTGTAGGAAACTGTGCCCGCCTCCATGAACTCCAGATTTCATGGGAACTGGGAGATTCTTACAAGCCCATCAGTGTTTTAGACTCTCAACGGAGGATGAAATCTGCCAGTGTCTTCATACTGCTGCTGTAATTTCTTCTGATAGAATAAAATGAATATTTCACAGAATAAAAAACAATACCAGTCAATATCATCTGTTTATTGATTTTCATGTTTGTATTATACCATTAAAAGAGTGTTTATGCTCCTGTATGGCCATAAATTATGTTCCTAAATGCTTGTGTAAGTTTTAATTTGACACAGTTTACTGCTTCCTGACTGACTTTCTTTTTCCTGTTGCAGGGTTACTATGACAACCCAAAGGTCTGTGCACTCTATGTTATGAAGGGGACTTTAGATGGTGAGTCCTGAGATTGCAACCATGCAGCTAAATATTATTTTACAAAAACACTTTGGTTTGCTGCACATTCGCTAGCTTCTCTATGTGATCTTCACTGACCATTTCCTTTACAGATGTACCCAAACTACAACCTCACCCTGGCTTGGAGAAGCATGAGGAAGATGATGAAGGAGAAGAAGAGGAAAGTGAAGGAGGTGAGGAAGGTGGGAAGAAGAAACTCTCACCAGGTTCCAAGTACAGGGTTCAGTCAGGACCCCGAACACCGAACCCCTACGCAGCCGACAACAGCAGCCTCATGTTTCCCATTCTTGTTGCGTTTGGGGTCTTCATCCCAACTCTGTTCTGCCTCTGTCGGCTGTGAGGTACAACAACAGCAGGGCAAGACATCAGGAGGCGAGAGGTGGACGTGGGATTGGGAGGAGAGGGGGAGAGAGAGGGAAAGGAGGTCAAGGGGACAACAACAGTATGAGTAAACACATACACAGAAGAGAGCCAACGACTTGGGAAAAATCTGAACAATGGAGGTCAGGAAGAGACAATAACTTTTTGGAAAGCCACTGCCAGATGAAGCAAATACTGCTTTTATAAGAAATGGAGATGCTGAAAGTTTATCCTGCTCGCTTCTTCAAATGTGTTTCACATCCACCTCTGCTGACCCTTTTTGCAAAATGTTCATCATTTCTACACAGAAGCTGGGCAGGATTTCCTGATGCCCATCTTCATGGATGAAACCACATTTCTGCAGCGAGGAGACGCTCAGGAGTGACTGGTCAGGTTCCACTTTCTAAAACTAAAAGCTTAGTTTTGTACTGGGTGCAGCAAGGAAGCACACTTTATGTAACACTCCTGCTCGACATCTGGTCAGACGTTTTACCTTCAGATAGAAATGGTGCTGCTTAGGTTAGAGTTGGTCATCTAGAACAGAGTGAGGTGGTCAATGGAAGTCAGATTTCAATATTTGCATTTCCATTTGGATTTATCTGGCCTTTGGTTAATGTGCCATCATTTACTTGCCATAAGAAGTTGAACATGGATGAAATTCTGCTTGAACCTGTTTGGTAGCTGTTGGTGAATCTGCTGCATATGTCTGCTTGCCTTTACATAAACATTGGTTGGGTTTCACAAATCTGTTGGTGTTGTTGGTGCGTAGTAAATGTTTTTGGTGTCCCCCTCCCCAGATACTGATCTGAGAATAAGAACTGTCCAACAATGATTGCAGATTTTAAGCTCCTGTGTTGCTTTTTTCTTTTGTTTTCACACTCAGTGTATGAATCTGTTTAGGAATCCACAGAATCTTTACAGAACAGCAGGGTGAGTCGGTTTATGTTGGGAAGTGCTGAAAGTGCCAGTAGGGATGATTTTTGTGGTTTTTGTTTGCATGGCTGCCTTTTTGTTTCACCAAAGAATGTATTTTTATTATGTTTTTCCTTTTAGGAAATTGAAAACTTGGCATCTGTTTTTTTAATTTAGCAAGTAGCTCACAGATTTAATTTTCTACTTTCTTGTGTTTAACATTTTAATTGGACAATTGTTAAAGTTTTTTTTTTTTTTTACCATTTACAGACTGTTTTTTTTTTTTTTTTGCAGCCTTTTTTATTATGTCAGAATTCTCCTCTGAGCCATTAACTTTTTACTCTTAGCTAACGGACCACTTAGCATGAGCACTGAAAATTAAAATAATCAGAATTTGTGCCATTTCTTTGTTTTGCACATCCTCTTCATGTGAGTGTGCAGAAAAGTAAAGCACATTTATTTACATGTTTATCTCATGTAACACTTTAGGATTTAGTCACGTACCCCCATTTACAGTAAGTTTTCTTTATTATTCCCTTTTACATAATCTGGTACTTGATGTAGACGAACCCACTGGGGACAAAATATACTGTCCCTCCCTAAATGTTGTGAAAGTCCAGTTTTAGTTTAATTTGGACATTTGGACAAAGGTTTACTTTGCAGTTTTCAGTGGAATGAAAAGCAACTTTGTTTCTCGGTTGTGAAGCCTCCTGTTTATGTATCTTCTTACCTCCCTTAAGTGCTGAGTTCTACTCCGTGGATGAAACATGTCTGACCCCCCCCCCCCCCCCCCCCCCCCCCCCCCCCCCCCCCCCCCCCCCCCACCGCACCACTCCAGTGGTTTTCCTTTTCCTCGCCATGTTCTGATGTTTCAGGTGATCCATCCTTTTTCTCTTTGATTTATTTGTTCACTCATTTAAGTCTTTCCTTTTCTTTCCTTCTGAAAATGTGTAATTATGAATTTAGCACCAAAGTCAGAACCTCCTCCTTAAATCTACACGTGTGTGCGTGTCTGTGTGTGTACGGTACAGAAGTTACACTTCCTGTGTGAGTGTGTACAGTTTTATGTTCATTATTTTATTTTATTACTGAGATGTTTGGAGTAAAAATAATCCTGGTGAGGAAGAGTTTTAACAATCAGCCACATTAACTGGCTGTCAGTCAAATAAATGGGAATATGTGAACGAATTTGCTCTTCAGTTTTATTATATTATATATAATTTAAATCAGATTGGGGCTGGCCTGGAGATTTGTTTGTTTGACTTCCTCAGGATCTGTTTTGAGTTTTTGAAAGGTATTTTTATTGGTGTAACATTTTGCACTGCCTCGTGTATTTACAGATATCTTTTTGTTTGTCTTTTGTTGTCTTGAATAATGAATTACAGTGTGCTTTACCATGATTCGCCTTAAGATTGTTGTTTGCTTATATCAAAATTGCCTTTTTTTTTTTTTCTTTTAAACTATTATTAGGGCTAGATCACCATTCCACAACAGAAAAGCTCTTATTCTGAGCTGCAGAATCACATTAATGAATGTATCTTAAGACTGTCATTGTTCTCAACTATTGATAGGAACGAAGCCAGAAAAAAGATTCATCCATCCTCTGGCCTGTTTATTGTCTGACCATCTCACAAGTAAATGGAGTCTGATTCAGATCAGCTGACTGGGTTTTTTAATTTTTTATTTTTTTTTGCCTCACAAGAACCAAAGATTTACTGTCATTTCATCATTTATTTTTCTCATGTGACATGATTTAAATCATTTTAATTTTCATCATTTCTTTCGTCCACTTAATAAATTATCAGTTTGGTTGAAATTTCAGTTTTTCCACCATAACAACCTAAAATGAGATAGTGAAACTTCTCTGTAATTGAACTAACAGACTTTTTAAAATCAGTTTGATTTATTAATTGAAATGTGTTGCGAATCCACCGGGCAGCACCCGCATACAGACAACATGATCTGCTGTCGGTCACATGATGCAACTGCTCTTAAAGCATCCCATCATACTGTAGATAACGTTTGTTGGATAAATACTCGTTCTCTCTCTCGGGGAACAAGAGGCAGCAGCAGGTGGACTGAGAAACGGGAGACTCCTGACCTCCTGACTCAGATGTGACATATTTCTGCAAAAATGGAAAATGCTGATAAATGCTGTCTCTTTTTAATAAATGTGCTATTTTATCAGAATTTGTTGCTGTTTATCTTTGTTATCTTTGCATTTTCTATCAACAGTAAAGTTCAGGTCCTTGTTTGTTAAGGTGGGAGGAGACCACACACACAGCTGACACACAAGCCACTGGAAAAAAAAAAAGATTTAATCACCAAAGAAAAAAACAATATAAATGTAAAGCTTGAAAAAAAGGTCTATAAATAGATTTTCCATTGAAGTGCATCATATCATTTGAAGGTTGGAGGTAAATCTGGATTTCATCTGTAGTACAGAGCCATGAATGGAGTGTGTGAGAGCTGCACACCCCTACTTTCACAGGGGACCTGCCTTCCTGCACCACTGCAGCTCAGAATCAAAACCAGGTTCACAGCTGGTAACGTAGTGAGAAGCTCCTCCCCCCACGCGTCAACGTGAAGGTCCTGCAGAACTCCAGATGAAGGCTTTTCACCTGGTAGGTCCTCATTAGAGAAGATTCTAACCCGTCGTATGGTTCCTAAACTCGGGCCTCGTCCCACACCACCTGCCACCTCTTGCAGATGATGAAACAGGAACAGCAGATCCACAGTCAGCTCCAGGGTGTCAGTTCCTACTGAGCCCAAACTGTACCTGAGAGATATGCAAGGAAGCTGTTATAACCAGACTGAAGGACCATCAGTGTAACAAAGTTATTTTTTGTTTATTTTTACTGTCATGCATGTAGAAGAAAAACCCAAATGTTTCACCTTGTAGGAGCATTCCGCTTCGCCACAAATGGGATGATGGGTTGCACATCCAGATGTTGTGGGTTGGAAAGCTGAAGGTGAAGCTCGGCTCTCAAAACTGGCAGTGATAAAATCTCCCTGGTGAGAACAAACTCCACAGCTGCATCTGTTGGGGAGGAGAATACAGTGTTTCATGCTCAGTCCTGATGACCTCAGAGATCTGAGGACATCAGATTAGTCTCATTTGAACATCCATCACAATACCTTCCACGCTTCATTCTTCAACTATAAAGATAAAAAATATAAAACCAAATGTTCTTAACTGTCACGTTTGTTCTACTGTAGCTTGTTGCTCATTATTGACTGATTTATCCTTTAATATCTGATAAGAAATGAGCTAAACGATTTTTACGTCACTTTGTGTTTGTGATTATCATTTTTGGACGTTTTTATCTTTACCCTTGTCTCTAACAACAAATACATCAGATTTGATGTTTGATTGTTACATAGTAAATTCCCACACACGCATTTTGCTGAACATAATAGGTTCCAGGTTGAGAATTAGCCTGCAGGATTCGGATTATGGGGATATCAGCTGTATCTCATAGAAAAGGATCAGAGTGGTGTTTGCAGGACTCTTTTATCTTTAGGGTTCACTGAAATATTTTAAGGATCAAATGATTATCTGTGATCAGAGTCTTCAGTAACAACATGAAATCATTCACTGGTTTTTCCCACACAAACCTGATCTGAAGCGACCTTGGATTCCTTTAACGTTCCTGCAGCTCGTTCCCTCCTGACAGCAGCTGTAAACCCGCCGGACCAAGCTGAAGAGAGACTTTCCGGGGAAAACTAAACCACGCGAGGCACCGGGGGATGGGGGTCGAACACAAAGCTGCAGCCGCGTTGCTCCTTCCTCTTCAGAAGGTTTCTGTGTGTTTTCCATCCACGGAGCCGCGAGGTCCTCGCAGCTCTCCCGGTGCGCCTCTGCGTCCAGGCGTCTCCACTGCCTCACATGCGCGCCCGTGCGTAAAACCTTTTTGGTGGATTCATCTGTGGTCTTAGCAACATGTGACAGAAATCCAAGCGAGTCCACTGGATGACCCAGTGTTCCAGAGTCACTGTTTATCAGTGAGATGAGAAATGATGCGATCCAAATGTAATTCAAGACGGTCATGGTGGATCCAAATCCTGACGTGTCTCTGTGACTCTTGTTCTGCGTGTTATATACTCTCTCACCAAGGGGCAGTCTCCCCCCCCCCCCCCCAAGGTCCCTGGCTTTCTATTTGTGTGTGATCTAAACCACTCAATTGAGTCCCACTGCTTTCTTTTAATGCGCCTGCATAATGAGGCGCCCCGGTGCGCCCGACCTGCTCCATTCAAATTCAACCACTAATCTGTCCATATTAAGATCCCCAAATAATCTCATTTGTAGCAGTTATAGAACAAGATGAACACAAATATTACAGCTCTGTGTTTAGAAGTACCACGTGCAGGAACCTGTTTCAGTCACTTTGGCACCAAGTTGTTGTGTCTAAAATGGAAAACAATAAAGATCCTATACAAGTTGCTGTGGGCCCTTAGGGAGGGTCCCTGCGGCTCCGCAACAATAAGTTTTTAAAGCTGCTCACACAGGCTTAAAAACTGGGTCTTTAATCTTCACAAGAAGATTAAAGATTATGTGAAGTCCCACGTCAAGTGTGTGTGAAAACGGTTTTTAATCATTAGCTTTTTCTGATAAACGGGTAATAAAACAACAGATAGTTTACAAACATTTCCTTCTTTACTTCAACCTAAACGTCTCAATAAATCCAAAATAAAAAAACAAAAGAGAAAACTTGACATTTTCTGCATTAAGAGACAAAGTGTCAGTAACGTGAGCAGGTTGCAACATGCGTGAAATAAATAAAATAGTCATGACTCTGTAGTGACATCATTATTTTTAGGCACATCTTGTGTTTAAGCAGTGTTGCTTATTACATACAATCTTGAATAAGGGAAAATAAGCAGCAACAAATAAAACAAAGCTTTGAAATCAAGTCGTACATTTTCCTAATTCACCACAAATTTCTGAATTTTTGACCAGTTGAAATAGAAAATCTCTGGACGTGCGTGATGACGGGGTGCGTTCACAGCAGGTTGACCCCGTGTTTCAGCAGCCGGTGTCGTGCTTTGCCGGGCAGTAAGAAAGCGCTGTCCTGCTGATTGGGGATGCCCGAGTTCCTCAGAGATCCACCGTGCTGCTGGAAATACGTCTCCTGCGACACGTTGCGGGTTCCATACACAGCAGCTCCGGCATTCCTGCAGCAAAAATAAACACCGAACATGATGCTTAAAGGCAGACGTGATTGGCTCTAGTAGAGGAACAACACTGCTGTCACACAACTGTTTCATTGTTCTTGATTTTTCTTTTAACTCTTTGTCTCTGTTTTAAATACATAAACTCAAACTCATGAGGGATTCTCTGACAGTAACTTAAACATATGAGGCATTTAAAATAAGTACAATGTAAATGATACACTAGAGAAACTGACACAACAGCCATCTTGCCCCCTACGACTCTGTTAGAAAAACAAAAACTCCCCCGATCATCAGCACAAAACAGCAGAGCTGACCTGATAATAGCCTCCTGCAGAGTTTCAGTGTCACAGAAATGCGAGTGGAGGATCGACGTGGCTCGGACAAAAGGATGTTCTGGGACTCCCCCTGATCGGCCAGACATGTTGGCTGCAGAGACACACAATACCAGAGGACCGTTAAACCTGAACGGGCATATCTGCTGCCCAAAGGAATGCTGATCAGAGTTTTACTAATTAGCTGTTAGCTCATGCAAAACAACTATCCACCCCCCACCCCACACGGCCCATCATGTGCCCCACGTAGAGAGATGCCAAGGCTTATCCTCGCTCTAGCAGAACAATTAAAAGCATGAGAAACACAAAGGAGATGACATGCAGGGTCCTTACTGGTCAGTGTGCTCTGAATGCTGTCATAATGGGCAAATATGTATTGTCCTGAAGCGCCTGGAGCTCCTGGAGTGATGGTCTTGAGGTGTGCCTCCAGTCCATTGAGTGAAGCCAGGCTGCTGTGATACTGAACATAAACCACAACCTTCATTAGATTATTAGGATTCATCACAGAAACCAGGACACTCGTGTGGAGATTTATTTATGATTAAAGGTTTGGTGTTCTCACCACTTCCTCCATTGAAGCAGTGTCACTCATGAAATGAGGCTCCACCAGCAGAGCGAGGACCAGCCCATTTACTCTGTGCATGTAAAGAGTCATTGGGATCAGCAGACTCTCCTCCAAGCTGTCGAAAGCCCACATGAGAGGAGGAGGGTGTTTCATCCCTGCCTTGTGACCTTTAGTCTTACTACAGCAGACTCTACTGTCTACGACTGCCGCCTTGGAATCACATGACTGCTCGTTTCCAGGATCAACCTCGTGGAGTTCAAACACTGTCCTACAAGCAACATCTCCATCTCCAGCACCACCATTAAGATGGATGTTTTGTTCCAACACTGAGGCGTCGCCCTGGCTGCCTCCATTTCCATTGAAACTGTGATTGGAAGACTCGCCTGACACTTCCTTCTGAGTGTCAACAGAGTTTCTTCCATCTGAAAGCAGACGCCTCGGTGACTGAGCTGAGGGGCTGGACGAATCAGCAGCATTCTGAGAAGGGGAGGGGCTAAACAAAGAGTCAACCGATTCTGACAAATGAGGACTGAAAAATGGCTTCTGTGGAGAATAAGGGCAAGTTAGATGAGCCGGCTCCAGCTCAGAGGAGACGGTGTCTGACAAAGTTCTGGAGAGCCGGATCTTTTTCGGGGGAGCATCTTTGCATGGAGTGGAGTTCGAGCTGGAGAACAAAAAACCATTTGAGATGGTCAGAAATGTTCCCCTGCTGTGTTTTAGGAGGTTTGTCAACAAATATGAACCATTTTCAGAGTGAGAAGATACTACCTGAGGTCTTTGTTGACAGGAGCAGACTGCAAGTACTGAAGTTCAGATGGGGTCAGAAACACAGCTGTGGAACTAACAGCGCCACCTAGTAGGCTGGAGGTACTTGATCCATTAGTCTTATGAGACTTAAAATAACAAAAAATAATAACAAACAGGAAACAGTTTGTCAGTGAAACAATCAGCTGTTGGTTAGACAAGCCATGAACTCTGCCTGGTCACCTCCTCCTATTCAGGTGTTTGACAGAAATGCTCTGAATCTGGAGTTTAACAAATAAAAAACAGAGAAGTTGCTCATTTAAGCTACTGATATGTAATAACGCTATCAAGACAATATGGTGTCGAGGTGCAGACTCCAAGATTAATATTAGGACAATTAAATGCACCATTCCAAGTCGTAGTCTGTTTCATCTACTGTGCACGAGGGCTTCTGGTCTTTTTAAAAATATTTGTTCTGAGCAGATGAATCAAACAGAGCTGTTTAAAAAAGCAATTTATTTGGTGCAAAGCACAAATAAAAGTGTGTAAAATCAGTTGTTTAAAAGTCCATGAACTAGATTTAGACGTAAACATGAAAACTTTATTGATTATACTAAATTATGATTATTTCTTGTTGCTGTTGTTCAGTTTATGTGGGGTGTATTTACTTTTTAAAAAGTGTCTAAGCCGTTAGAGTCATAATAAAAAATATTAATTCTTACCTTTGTGTATGTTTCACTTTCATGAACCATGACCTTCATGGTGAGCTGTGGTGACATCTGAGTACTAACAACTCTTACAGAAAAAAAAATCAGTTCAGAGTTTGTCAAAAAAAAAAAAACAGGAAAAATATAGATGCTAAATTTAAAATGTCCCCTCACCTTCCTCTAAACAGAATACAGCCTACTAGCACCAGAGGGCATCGCTGGCACGTCTGCAGAATCAGAGCAGCTTTGAGGAGGAGAAGAGGGTCGACCTGGTAACGAGAACTAACAGTTACAATTACAACATACTGAGAAAAAACAACTGAAAGAGGGACGTTTATAAAATAAAAGCTTGATCAGTTCAACTATTACCTCATTGATATTTTCAAGCACGTGTTTTTTTTAGGGTTACCCGAAGGTGAAATAAATAAAACTGCTGTCGTTCTGCTCTGAGCTGATTGTGACACACTGAAGTTCTTTGTTAATTCTCTGAAAATAACAAGAGAGGGAACCAAAAACCACAAGACACACAGATCCTGTTCAACAAGAGAGAAACCCAAAACAGGCTGGACAGGAGAAGAGTTTTACACAAAGAGGTACCACAAAATAAGAACCAAGCTTTAAGGATATACAGACGGGGGTAGTAATTTTTTGACCCCTCGCTGATTTTGTAAGTTTGTCCAATGACAAAAAAAATGAAAAGTATCAGAACAGTATCATTTTAATGTTAGGTTTATTTTAACAGTGACAGATAGCACATCAAAAGGAAAATTGAAAAAATAACTTTAAATAAAAGATTTATTACAGCTTCTGTCTTGCGTCATTTCCTGAAGGGGCGGGGCTTAGCGCCAGATAGCTCTGCTTTTCAAAGCAGTCATTTACATAAAGAGAAATTCTAATTTCCAATCGCATTATCTGAGTAGCTTCGTAAGATTTTTTAAAATCAAGCTAAGGTGTATACATGCATTTCAAAAGTCCGATTTCAGTCGGACTAAGGAAATAATTCAAATTTTTCTTGGTGCATTAAAACATACTGACAGAAAAGAGGATTGATACTATAGTTTCTTTCTTTCTTCCTTCTTTTTCCTTCCTTCCTTCCTTCCAAAAATTATAAATAAAACATCTAAATCCAGCATTTACATAAACATTAAGTTAAATGGCAGCATCAGTCTGCCGTGATCAACAGATTAAACCTGCAGCAGGTTCACATGGACATCATGCAGCATCAGAAAATCATCACAAACTAAACGCAGTTAATTCCTGTTTAATTAAAGATATTCAGAATGTCTGAGCTGCGTTTGTCTAAACCCTGTATGGTTCCACTACAGACACTGATCTGTTGTTGCTTCAGTGCAGCTGGAAACCAAAAGATCACAATCATTTGTTGTCCAGCGTTAATCCATGTAATAAGGTTTATTCAATTTGCTAGTTAGTGAACTGAAAATCTAAAGATTTGGCAAGATGGTGATACGTTTTGAGGTCTGACACAACAACACAGAGCTTTGTTACGAAGTCATGTCCTGTCCTGAGCAACAGCAGAAGTAAAACAACGACGAGCCAAAAAGCAGAACTGTGACAGCACTTTTATACGTACGTTGGTGGAGTCCAGGATCTTCAAACCTCTGAAGATGTAGTTCAGCTCTGAAGTTCCGGACTGAACGTGTGAGAGATACCACGCCCACTGAGCTGCCAAGGCTTCCTTCTCGTTGCACTATCGTGCAAAACAACATGACACAACACATACATCAGATACTCTTATAGCTGGTGCGTGTTGTAATGATGATCTACATTTTCCTTTAAATAAATGTGGCATGAAAAGACCGTCATGCAAAATGGCAGATTAGTACAGAGCAGCACCTGGTAGCTCTGTCGAACAGAACCGTTGTAGAAGCAGAAAATGTTGATGAGGTGATTTAGGAGCTCACACACACTGACAGTAGGGACTTCCATGGAGCAGCCCAGAGCCTTGGATTGAAAACAACAAGAAAACAACGTTCTGTGTTTAACCATCATGATCAGGGTCGTATAATAAAAAGAATGAATCTGCCGCACTCACCCAGAAGAAATCGTCCTTCATTCGAATGGCAAATTTGCAGCGCCGGAGCCTGAGTGTGCGTACAGACGAGGAGGAAAGCTCTGAGACGCAGCGGCTCACACCGGCCAGCTGGCCGCACAGAAGCTCCTGTTTATCTAAAGGGGTCTAACATAAAAATACAATCATAATCTCATAATCCGACTTTCTTTTATTACAGGAGTTTATGTCAGTCAAACCTCTTCAGGGTAAAAGAAGCAGATTCCATCTCTTGTAGGATCACCTTCTCCCCTGACTTTGGATGCATCATAGAGAAAGAAAGAAATACACCTGCAACACAGAATACAAGCTGAAAAGATCCACCGGTGATTGTTTAAAGAGGCCATTTCACACAAATTTCAATTACATTGTGGTTATTTCTGAACCTGTCATAAAACATTTGACTAAAATGCATGACGTCGGGCGGACTGGACAGTAACGTGACGCCAGGTGGACAGTAGCATGACGTCAGGCGGACTGGAAAGTAACGTGACGCCAGGTGGACAGTAGCATGACGTCAGGCGGACTGGACAGTAACGTGACGCCAGGTGGACAGTAGCATGACGTCAGGCGGACTGGAAAGTAACGTGACGCCAGGTGGACAGTAGCATGACGTCAGGCGGACTGGACAGTAACGTGACGCCAGGTGGACAGTAGCATGACGTCAGGCGGACTGGACAGTAACGTGACACCAGGTGGACAATAGCATGACGTCAGGTGGACTGGACAGTAACGTGACATACTTGAGAAATACAAATTAAATTAATACAGATTACTAAAATTTAATAAAATCTTACCGTTTAGTGTCTGGTGGTATAAACTCAGCCATAAGTTATACTGTATCCATGTATTTCAATTCCGCATAAAAACAAACAAAAGTAACTTTCAGCCAAGTCTGACTCCGGTCTCCCGATTCCTTCCAAAAAAC
Source organism: Pachypanchax playfairii (assembly GCA_006937955.1). Taxonomy (NCBI): domain Eukaryota; kingdom Metazoa; phylum Chordata; class Actinopteri; order Cyprinodontiformes; family Aplocheilidae; genus Pachypanchax; species Pachypanchax playfairii. Next base: position 598,724 of record SSNP01000011.1, read on the forward strand.
TAAGAACTGACTGCTTTTTCAGCGCCAAAGCTAAAATTCTAAGCTAACGCTAAAGCACGGTGAGAGTTATTAACTTAATGGTCATTTTCTTAGCTCTGTCTGCGACAGTAAACCACTTTATTAGTACAAATGTACCACCTGAGGAATGCAGGTCAGTCACACGCAGCGCAAATCATGTGAATGTACGGCAAGCGTAGTGGGACAAACTAGCTTGTCATTCAGAGGCGGTGCTCTCTGAATTTAGTGTTTCACTCAGATCCAGTTTAACCAGAAGCGTTTTTTAATTAACAGATTTGAAATCACTTTGATATTTGCCTGTGTTGCTTTTCTGTTTAAGTTTTACTCCATAGTTTATTTTTTTATGAATATTGCTAGCAAATACTTGTCATAGGCGGGCTGGACGGTCACCTGGGGTGCCACCTGCTGGAGGGGTTGCGCCACTGCAAGTCCATCTAAATAATAATAATAATATTGTTATTATTATTATTATTAATTATAGAAGACAAATAAAACAATGACAACACCTTTAATTTCCCATTTAATTTAAATTACCATAAGTGTGTCCTGGGGAGGAGCATGAATTTTTTGTGTGCATGTTGAAAATAATGTTGGCAGCTGTAAATAACACATAAAGGTCTGTGTTATTCATCCTGGAAACCATTAAAATATTTCAAAATGTTACAAATATCAAACATGTTGATGCCTACTTAACTGTCTCTCCACTGAAATCTTGTAAATAATCACCTTCACACCTGGGAATAAATTAGATGCATGTCTATAAGATGTCTGCTTTCTTCTCTTGTAACAATGAGGATTGATTTGGTTTTTTATTGATAAATCAGATCAATATTGGGTTTTCTTCAGAATATCCCGGGACAGGTTTTTACAGGGATTAAACAGACATTCAGTGGTTCACTGTTTTGACAGAATAACAAACACACTTAATGTTTTTACCTGTTGCTGTTCTAAATAGGTCGATGCAAGAGGTGAGATAGTAAACAAGCACCATCAGAGCCTGTTAAATATTAGTTATTATTTTTACTCATAAACTTCAATTAAAAAAAAAAAAACACAGTTCAGATTTGTTACATGTTTCCAAAAAAGGTGCTAAAAGCAGCGTCCTAACAGCGGCTGTCTGGTACAATCAGATTTTTCTTTCAGTGTTTGATTAAACACGCCTGCGCAAACACGCAGTCTGTGACTGCCATAGACATTGTAAATGTACATGTACATGTCTATGTGACCGCACTGCCATCAACTCCTCCGAAGACACAAGCAGCAGATCTGGATGCATTTTAATGTTTTTAAAGCCCTGATACTGAATAAACATATTTGATGTATTAATTACTCTTATAAGAAACGTCTTGTTTAAAATCCTGAATTCTGGTACAAAAATTATGACAGGACAAAAAAGATTAAGAAATAAAATAATAGTTTATATTACAGCATTTTAGAAACAAATATAATTAAAACAAATCTGGGATTTATATAAATATTACTAAACAATAAGCTTCTACAAATTAAATTAAACTTCAGAGTAAAATGTTATGAAACAGAGAAGAGACAGATCCATCGATAAATGATCTGACAAAAAGCCCTTTTCAGGTGTTAAAGTTAATTGTTGAACACTGAACTGGGTGTTTAATGCACAATTGCTTCAACATCATCTCTGAACATACTGCTCTGTTTAGAGTTTTTATTCTTTTTGCATATAACGCAAGTAAAAAAAAAAAAAAAGAAACCCACACGTTATTTTATTTTGATCATCATAATAAAATAGACCTGTGTGAGACACAGCAGCACAGAGAAACTGCAGGTGTGCGATGCAGGTAACATCAAAACAGATTAAAGAATCTGTTACTTCAGTCTGAGCTGACGTAAAATATTTTTAATCATGTGATAAATGTCTAATTTAAAACTTCTGGTGTCCTTTTCCAGTCACATCAGCTGTTTATCAAGCAATAGGATTTCTTTCTCCAGCTTCCTCATTTTAAGCGCTCTGTATTCCATCTCTTGGTCCCGGTTCTCTATCTCCTTTTTGAGGTATAAGCAGTAAAGACCTTTCAAGTCTTCTGTTTGTTTCTGCAAAAAAAAAAAAAAAATCCAATAAAACATAATAGATGAGTTATTTAGGTTGTTGCTCTGGGTTGGTATCAGTCTGGTTTTGACTTGTTGGCTTTACCTCTGTATTTCTAAAGCCAGCAGTTGTTTCAGCTGAACTGCCCACTTCATGGAAACTGCAGTTCTGCACATCCTGAATAAAAGAAAGAAAGATATACTAAATATTTAAATCCAAACAGCTCAGAAGAGGCATGTTTATATATACATATACATATTTACCCCTTCACAGTTATTCTCACTGATGTCTGTCTCATCACCACTCAGGCTTTCTGGTTCAGTTTTTGTCACAGGCAGGAGAAGGACTGGATGTCCTGACACTTTCATAGAGGAAAGAACATTAAGTTTATGTATGTTAAATGTTAATTACATATTTAAACAGTTCATAAAGACTTACCACTCATAAAAGAGCTGTCCGGTCCTGTTAGAGGGCCAATACAGGCCCCTCCAGGCAGCACCTCCACTCTCATTGCGCTTTCCCTGCTGAGCATCACGTCATCTTCTGCAGAGTTTAGGGAAGGGGTTGTTGACCCCCCTTCCGTCCTTATAGCTTCTGCCCTTTTTCGTTTTGCTGCTCAGGGACAAATCTAAGTGTAAGCACGTGAGCCATTACAGCATCATAAAGCAGACGGCAATGAAAAGGAAATTTTCATTCACAAAGCAGCAGCACAGACAAAACATTTAAACACAATCTCAGCAAAACTGGGACTTTCTATGTAAAATACCTGTTTGAATGATGTTCTTGTGCTTGACCTTCACTTGCTGCCATGTCCTTTTGTAGCCACTGTCCGAAACCCTGAGTCACAAAATCAACATTATCACTTTAACATAAATCAGTCGTAAGTTGATCAATGAAAAATTATAGGTAAATTGTTGAAAATAAATGCAAAGACAACAAATTAGCATAACAATTAAATAACAATGAGATCATCAGTCACAGAAATAAATGATTAAGTCTTCTTACGCATTTATTCTATCAGCAATCCTCTGCCAGGCTTCCTCTCTCAGTTTAGAGGCGCTGGTGGTGTTGGATTTAGCTGTTAGGATTTCTCTCTCCTCTTCATACAACTTCAAAATAAGATCCTGCTCTTTAGAGCTGAAGAAATGTGCCCTCTCCTGTTTTCTAATTAACTGGAAATCTACAAACACAACACACGAGCTGTGAGTGTAAACTTCTGAAGGGGCTTTCAATTATTCATGTTTGTTTTGAATCGGTTTGTTATGATGTCTCCACCGAGGTCTCCTCACCTCTGTCTGTGTTCATCATTGTGATCCAGGTTTCTGCGTGCGATTGGTCTCCCCTATGATGGCGGAGCGAGAGCGCGCAGTTATCCGAGATGTTTCAATGCAAGATTTACTTATCAAAGCGCAAATGGCAGCCGTGAATCCTAGTCAACTCGAGCCTGATCCACCCGACAGTAAGCTACGGTACCCGTCCTGGTACCAGCAGACGTCCAGGAGGTAGAAACAACGGGACAATAACCGTTGTCTTCAAGCGGTATATCGACAAAGCTTTGTTAACCCAGGATTTTCTAATTCGGCTTAAGGCGCGTTCACGCGAAAGAGGTGGAGTCTGTAACAAAGACCGAGTCACATGTAACAACGCGTCACGTCATACCAACAGATTATGACGTGTTTGAGCTATTGATTGTATTTAGAAACCGTATTGAAGAACTGATAAACAAAAACAAATAACAGTGAGGCTGGTGTTTTCCACCGGTGGACTTTAAGCGCACATTGTTGCCATGGCAACTCCAAGCTTGGGGGGGTTCTGACAGCTGGTCTTATCCATGACCAGGATAGTTTCTGTAATCGGTTCAGTGTTTTTGAGTTCACACTAATCCTGTTTCAGTTCTTTTGTTTCTCACACTGGAAACTCAAACTGTTGATTTTTTCATAATAAAAATCTTTGTCAATATGCAGCACAGTTTTATTTATTAACCACCTAAATTAAAAAGGTCAATTCAACTAATTTCAATAGAAAAATATTTATACATATACATATTTATACTATTAATAAGTTAAACACCAGTGAGTAAAATGTGCAGGCTACATATTAGCAATTATTAAATAAATATCAAATATTATCAATAATAAAAAATTAAACTAACTACAGTGAAGTAAAATGGTTTTAATATAAACCTGTTCCTTTACTACAACATGACAAAATTTCTCACTAAAAAATAAAGGTAATTTCCTTAAAATTAGAAATACAAAACCTTAAACATAAAGTGAATCCTTCAAAAAAAAAAAAAAACTCATTTGAGGTCGATTTATTATTTTTATTGTAATTCAGTTTTCGGTAACATTTTGTTTAATGGTCCATAACAGTAAAATTATTGGTTCAGGTGCCTCATGTTGACAACACAGAGGTAAAGACAGTAGAGTCAGACAGAAGAAATTGTAAATAGGAGTGTGGTCCAGTAACAAATGCTGTAGGAAGTACTGAAGTAATTCTGAGGTCTCGTTGATTTAATCGTCATGCCCCTCATACCCATCAGGAAGGGCATTCACATGTGAGTTGTGGAAAAGGGTTTTGTTGCCATCTCCCCAGGGGAAACGCTATGAAAACAAAAAGAAAAAATGATTTAGACAAGAATTTTAATGAAGATACTAACTGAGATGGTACATAAAAGAGTTATTAAAATGCCAGACCTTAGAACGAATGCGAAGGTGGGTGTAAGGAACAAAGTCTGGTGGAGCATGATGGCTGTGCTCCTTCTCCTTCAAGAATGTGTTCAACATGCACACACCAACACCAGGCAGGGCCACCACAAAGGTCAGGATCTTCCATGTTTTAGCTGAGTAGGAAAAGGTCATTATTAGTTTAAACAATATCCCAACATCATAAATATCACAAAAAAGCATCTCAATTTAATATGTCCTTTAGTTAGACTGCTATTAGTTATATTATTCCCATCCGAGTTTGACAAAGCAAAGGGAAGTAATGCAGCCTTGATCTGGACTTCCAAACCTTCATCCTCGAAACCTCTTCAGTATCATACATGTATCATGTATAAAGATGAACACGATGTAAAAAGAACTGATTCACACATCTTAAAAAAAAAAAAAAGTAACTCACTTAACATGTAAATGACGTGTACTTGTGTGAAGTTGGACTATGACACCCAACGTAACCCTCCAGTAACCCGACAACCTGCTCTTCCTCCTGAGCTACTGCTGCATCGCTAAAACGCGTACACTGTGGTCATACAGCCTTAAATCTTAATTATTTCTGCTGATTTTCTATTTAAAATGTCTCACAAATAACAAAACCAGAATAACGAAACGAGTTATTAAAATTTCTAATTTAAATCTTTCTGATTCCATAGATATTTAACATTATATACTTCCGAGCTGTTTTCACGTTTATTTATTCGGACCTACATCTGAGCTACAGCTTTAAAAATAAAAAAAAGTATATTCATGTCAGCTAAACTGTGATATATTGTTAGGCTCGTTTTCTTTCAAACTTTATTTCACTTTAAAGACACTTGATCTATAAAATTAAATTAAAATACATTTATAGTTTTTATAGTATGTTTGTTTTAAAGCAATTTATATATGTTTTTAAAATAGCCGGTGTGCTTCCACTTGAGAAAGCGATTAAGCTAACGTTAGCTCAGCAAGGTCACATTCCGAAAACAACAATTTATACTGAAGTTGAAGTAAAATAAATTAAACCACTGGCATACAGTGAATTTTAACAATCACCTGAATCCTCGCCATGGCCAGCAGCAGCAGCAGAAAACTGACGGCGGCTTTGGGTCAATGAAGACCTCCACAACATCTGCGAGAAACGACCGGCCATTTTCCTTTCTGACCGAACTTCTTCTTCTCTGGTGTTCAATGTACGTGAACAGCGTCGCCTGAGTTGCATTAGCGCCTCCTTCTGGTATACGTCTCAACCGCAGTCTTCAATTCGGTCCAGTTTAAAACCCAGTTGTCCTTCACCTCATATCCACAGATAGTATCCGTCTTTATTTTAATACTTTATCCATATTCTAACTGTATGTTCTATTTATTTTAAGAGATTTACATAACAGTAACAAACTATTCCAATTTAACACCCCTTTTCATGGAGAACCAGTTGTTTCTCATGATTTCCACTTTATTTTGAAATTTCCATCCATGTTTTTGTAAGAGTCATCCTGTTTCCAGTCAAGGGGAGTTGGTGCTTCTCTCCACCAATATAATATAATACTACACAATAATATTTCTAATTTGCTCAACCAAAATGTTTATTTCCAATACTAGTTCATTCTTAGTCTAATATTTTGACAAATCACCACTAATCTTCAGTCCTTGAATGTTGAGATCAGAGTGTTGGTAGGGTAAAAGTTCCAACTGTATGTGAATTTTTACAGAGCCATTAATGGTTAACATACTGAGCCTGAAAACAAACAAGATAACTAGCTGGCTGTACTTGGAATTTATATCTGAAACTGGAAGTTTTGATTATTAAGAAAATGGCTCAAAAATAATATTTTTTCATTTAAAAGGTCAGTACCATGAAATGCACAATCACGAATGTCAGAAGGTTGAATTTCCTCAGTTGTTGCAGGAAGTACATCCTCTGGTGAGGGAGCTGATGTTCAGCTCCTACTTCAGCTCCAGAGAGATGATGGTACCCAGGAAGCAGAAGGACATCACTGTGTCCACTGGCCGTCGACCAACTCCCCACGCCTTACTCCAAATAAAACTAGCTTTCTACTGACTACTACTCCACTCCTCGCAGCTTTAACTAACCTGCTGATGCTCCTGTTTTTAAATTCAAGAACTACATCTCTGGAATAGTTGGCATCAGCTACTTGTGGAGGTGGGACACTGCAGCTGACTTCTATATTACTGCATGTAAGATGAATGAAAGACTTACAGATGGACATAAAGTTAACAAAGGCAGAACAAGCTCAGAATTCAGTTCTCTTCCAAAACACACTATAACTCAATACACCAAAGTTTGAAAAAAAGTAGAAAAAGTACTCTAAAATTTCTCCCTGACATGATTGTGCATTTAAGTTATGGGATAAAGGTCGACCTGTCAGCTGGGACTACAGGGAGAATGGAGAGCGTCACACGTCTCGAAGACACAAACACAAGCTGTGGAATGATGCAGACTGTAGCAGGTTGTACACACACATCTGTTAAACTGAGGAGACTTTCAGATGCTTGCAAGGCTTGAAAATTAGTTAAGATGCAAGTCATGGGGCCAACTAAGACTTTCCATCCCACTGTCAACATGTCAAGAACATTTATAGAAATCCCCTGCAATAAACTGATGTACTACATCTTATGACCTGTCCAGGGTGTACACCGCCTCTCGCCCAAAGACCGCTGGAGATCGGCACCAGCACCCTGCGACCCTGAAAAGGAAGAAGAAGGTTTAGAAAATGGATGGATGGACTACAACTTATGTCAACATACCTCAACTCTTCAGTCTCAACACAGAGACAGACATCAGATAATAATGGTGGGTGACTGAATCTTCTTGGATTGCTGCGATCGAAGGTATCTTCTGTCCACAAGGTGTCAGGATTCACCATCTCTTCCCCTTTGAGAGGTAGAAACTTATCTCAGATTTTTTACAACCCAAGTTTGAGTGATAAGAGCTAAAAAAAACTCATATAAACAAGGATCATATTACTGTGATGTTAGAAAAATAATTAAACCTTCATCAGGATTCAGTTATTCCCTGTGAAACTTTAATTCATCTGTATTTGTTTATTAGTTTAACTCCAGAGAAGACCGACACCTGAAAAGTCAGAACACACTGCTTCTCAACACATTATTTATACACTAAATTAATCAATCAACAATACACATTAAGAAAAAAAATATTTTCATGCTGTTAAGATTTATTATCATTGTTTATTATTGTCAGTATTGGAAGGAGCTGCTGAAAAGGTTAAAGGTGAGAGTGAACGATCATCACTACAGATTTACTCTGCTGTAAGTAATTTATGTAATAAGAAACGATGATGAACGTGATTTAAACTATCTCGTGTTTTTCAGATGAACTCTGCTGCAGCTTTATGTCTATCATGCAACCAGGTTCTGCTTCATGGTTACACGAACTCCTGAAGTTCAGTTGGTCTGTTTTCTTGTTTTATTCACATCATTTGTATTCAATTTAAAAACAACAAGCTTTGACCCAAAGTCAAATAATTGGGATCACATTTTTAAAATATGTTGCAAACCGATGGTTTAAAGACACTTTAAAAGGGGACAGCAAGGTGAGCCTGCATCAGTAGGAAAAGAGCAGAAAATCACTTGTACACATACACATACACATACACATGCACATACACGTACACATACTGCGCACGCGCCAGTACTTCCGGTTCATCCAGGTCAAGCAAATTACATTTTGCTTATTGTTTCTATCAAAATTATATGTAATGGTCAGCTAGCAGCAATATAAATAATACCGTATATAATAACACGTGAACAGACATGTTAAAGATACATCTCGGATTTAAGCCATAGTCCAACAGTGAAGGTTTTTTTTTTTTTTTTTTGGGGGGGGGGTAATTCTAATTACAACAGGTGCTTGATTGCCGTGATATGACTGACGCTCAGTGTCCGAGCAGATTGTTTTAACTTTGGAGAGGAAGGGCATAAACTGCTGGTAGGTGTGAATCCATTTTATTTAATTTGTTTTATTTATTTGCTCTTCTGAACAAAAAGATAAACAAAGCGTTGATACTCAGATTAAATGGGAATAATGCAGGGAAGAAAACTGTGACGGTCACAGGATTTTTAATGGAACTCAGATACATCGATGCCACTCGTTGGAATTAATCTTTTCAGATTAATAACGTCAGGATGACCGACCAACAACAGATTAAGGATTAATGTAGCTGTAAAAAGAGAACAGACAGTTTTAATAATGATGTGTACAAACTGTTAATCATCAGTTGATTTTGTTATTAAATCGGACTAGTGGCACCGATGTATCTGAGCTCCATTAAAAATCCGGTGACGTCACAGTTTTCAATCCATAATCTCCTCATTCTTTGTTTTAAAGGGAATTCATGAAGTTGTAACTTTTTGATCTGTATTCTCATACAGAACTCCACATGTTTGTATATAATTTGGCAGAAACAAGAGTTTATAAATTGCTTTATGCATGAATTGCTGCTGATGAAAACACACCTCATAAACTTCATTCATGCATTCTGTGAATTACCTAAATCACCTTTGGTTCACAGGCTGTTTACAGTGTCTTGGTTTTTAAGTAGCTTCAGTCTTCATTATGGATTGTCTGCACTTGGCAACAATAATATACAAACTAGAAAGTTACTGGAGAAACTGAGAGGGACTTTCATCATGTGTGAATGATAAACTGTCAGCCAATCAGAAAGCTGCATCCATTCTGCATGTCAGGTGCTGCAAATGTGATGAAAAGGCTGAAAGCGCTTACCGGGGAAATATAATGATATCAGAGATTATTGAACCATGATCGAGCATCTCTGGTGAGAAACCCGGTCAGTTTTATTTGTCATACGTAGGATTATGTCTGATTATGTCTTATGTTGGCTCATCAACTTCAGTCGTCCCAGGACCGAGCTGGACAATTTATTTTTCTGTTCTGGCTGCATTAACATCTATGGAAGAATAATAAAGTTATAGAACCAATTCAAGATGAAGAATAATACAACTTGACCAATTAAATGGATCAAACAGAACCCCTCAGATCTGACATGGATGATGTTGAACAATCTCTCTCTAATGAAATAAATATCCAAGATCTCCCAGTTATCAGCCCAATAATAAAGCAACATAAATGTTTTAAAATCTTAAATATAAACACGACCCTGACAGCCTGGTTGGAATATCTTAAAATAAGTGGCTTTTCACTTCTTCTGTGGAAAGGGTTGAATATCATATTGATAAGCAGGTTTTAGCTCCATGTATGAAACGTCTCATGTTTAACATAGAGTGGAAATCATGAGAACTACAGCAAGTGCTTTTTATTTACACACCTGTGAAGGTTATTTGAAATACACCAGCAGTCAAAAGTATGAACCACTTTGGAAAAACTCAAACCTGAAGGACGTCGAGTTTCCAGATAAATATACAAACATAAGGAACGTTTTGTTCAAAAGATCCGAATGAAAGAATCATCAAAGAGTAAATGAGTCCATACTGTGTTTTATGACACGAATGGATCATGTTGCTTTTTGAAGGATCGACAGGCCAAAACAAAAACGCCTGAATAAAAATGTTTTAAAGAACCCGTGTCTTAACCTTCCGACAGGCTCAAGTTATCCAAATGTCTGGATAATAAATATGTTTTTTCAGTATTTTGTTTTTCGGATCTCTTTTATAAGTTTAGAATATAAAAGCTAAATTGACAGGACTGAGTTAGAGGATTATGTAAGCACAGTGCAGGTAGCTGAGCCAAAACAGTTAAAAATGTCCCTCATTGGTCTCAACAGGTAAATTCCCAGCTACCTCCCCCCCCCCCCCCCCCCCCCCCCCCCCCCCCCCCCCCCCC